>CM021109.1:519642446-519930728 GCA_007115665.2 Sequoiadendron giganteum
TGCTTGTAATGAATCTCCTTATGCTTCACTTTTGATGTATGCTTTATCTTACACTTTTTCCCTTCTAGTTTAGCCTTGAGCTCTTCACCTCTATTTTCCACCTTTACCATCTGATATTCTGCCTCTTGGACTGCTGCTTTCTCGGATTTACCAAAATTTGATATGAAATGATTTGAATGACCAATATCCTCTTTAGAAATTATTGATTGAATCACCTCTTCTATCTTCACATCAACATACCTCTCAAGTCCTTCTTGAATCCCCGAGATCCATTCATCCTTAACCTTCAACAAACCATATTTTGACACCAACTCAATATCACTTCCCTCAAAATTCAAACCATTCTTCAAGTCTATTGTCATAACATCTACAAGTCTAGGAGTGGTTGCAAGGTTCCTATCATCCTTTTCCTCTACCTGTATAAACTCTTTCCTACCAACCATCATCACATTAGCTTGCTTAGTTTGTCCTTTATCATCTTTCATCAATGGTGTTAAGGTATAAGATATTCCATCTTTGTTTATCTCATAAGTATTTCTTCTCCCATCATACAAAGTATGCCTATCAAATTTCCAAGACCTTCCTAGCAGCAAATGGCACACATACATAGAGAACACATCACATAGAATCTTATCTTTGTATCCTCCTATATTGAACTCAACCGAAGCTTGCTCATTTACCAAAACATACTGACCCTCATTCAACCAAGAAACTTTATAAGGAGTATCATGTGGTATTCTAGGAAATCTAAGTTTCTCAACCATCTCATTAGAAACCATGTTATCTGTGCTTCCTGAATTAATTACAACCTTACATACCTTACCAATGCACTTACAAGTTGTTTTGAATATTGTCCTTCTTTGTGATGGATCCTTTTCCATTGATGCCTTGATGAGTGTTCTTCTTATCATTAGTGATTCTCCAACTTTAGGAGCAACATGTTGTGATGGAGAGTTTACACTCTCATTATCCTCTTCTTGAACCAATTGAGTCCTTCTTTCTCCTCCATGTGAACTAGAGGCTTGACCTTCATTACATTGCCATGCTTGATGTCCAAACTTGTTACATTGATAGCACCTTCTTGTGAATCCACTAGAGCCTCTTCCTTGACCTTCAAATCTACCTCCTCTAAATCCACCTCTTGAATCTACAAATTGTTCTTTGGCTTTGCTTGTATCTTATTTACCTTCATATGACTGCCTTGAAGTAGAAAATGTCCCCTCTAGAATTGATGCCTCTACCCCTACCTTTCTTCTCTTGCCTTCTCTTCAATGTCTTCAGCCTTGATGGTCAATTGGTAAATTCTTCCACCATTCTTGGAGTGGTGAGACTCAATTCATCTTGGAGGTTGAATCTCAACCCATTTATATATCTTGCTATTGTTTATTCATCATCTTCTATATGACTTGCTTGTATGCTCAACGTATAGAACTCCTTTGTATATGTTTGCACATCCATCTCCTTTTTCTTGAGATTTTGAAGCCTCTTAAACAATTGAATAGTGTAATCAGCAAGTAGGAACTTACTTTTGAGTTTAGCCATCATCCTATCCCAAGAGGTGATTTTGGACTTTCCTTTCTTTCTCCTTTCATTTTGTACATAATCCCACCAAATCAAATCGTGGCCCTTTAATTTTGTCTTGTCCAACTTCACCCTTTTATCCTCTAGCACATCTTCATAATCAAAATAGTTATCCAATGTTGCTATCTAATCTAGGAGCTCCTCACTATCCATCTTTCCTCCATACATAGGTAATTCCATTTTGATCTTATGATCATCTCCCTTGACTGCATTCAAAAGCTTTTCCATCCTCTCAAGTCATCAGGATCCATCTCTTCCTTAGACCCTTGGAAACTTTCCTCTTCCCCTTCTTCTTTGTCACTTAGGTCTCCTGTGACCCTGCTTCTCTTCTAACTTGTTTCTAGGGAAACAAGCCTCTCCTTCAACTCTCTCATCTCTCTCATCTCTTTAGCATGTTTTTCCTTCAACTCATTCAATTCTCTGACAATGGCATTCCCTTTTGGAGGCATATTTGTGATTTTGTAACGCCCCGTCATGGAACCCAGAGAACAACACATAATACAACAAAATAACATAAAAAGATAATAGAAAAACTCCCAGTGGCAGCAACATAACCACATGTGACTCTACACAAGAGACCACAAAAATGTACAAGGATAAGAGTTTCATCATACAGTTGTTTTAGGTTACCCTAGTGAATCTTCCTAGATTACCGACCCTCGACCTGAGTTACCCTGGCAATCTCTACCGATTCTCGATCCCTAAACAAACTTATGCGGAATCGAAATAATTTTCGAGAGGACAAAGTGAACGACTATGCCATTCCAGGCCATCTCAACCTACCCTTAACCTAAACAAGCATTAAGGTACAAGGCGAGGCAAAATAATTATTTGAGTTGTTAAATGAATCTACCCAACCCCTAACACTTTAAGTTTATAGGTTTCATTGGATTATCTACTTTCGATAGGTTACCCTAGTAACCTCTTAGAGTTTCGACCCCTAACGAAAGCCACTCCTCCTATATAAAAAATATACTTACTGACAACAACAAGGATATCCATCATGCACGCAAAACAAAACCTTGAATAAACCCATCATAATCATGACAATACCATGTAACATTTCAAATACCTTAATAAGAAAATACATCATGCATGGAAAGCTCCAAAATCAAGTCATGCAAAGAACGACAATAAACAAGCATCCTATGCTTTTCAATACAAATAACTAGCATAAGCCTTTGGAAGTTACAAAAACACAACAATCCAATAGGGCCATTTTAAAATTCAACGACAACATATGCATAGTTTTCAAACATAATTATTTTTCAATACATCATGAATTAAATTTCAATACTAATAATACTTGACCATTTAAAATGTCTAGATTATTATTTTCAAACATAAATGTCATTCAATTCATGGTGAACCTAATTGTTCAAAAAGATAATACAAATGATCTTATAAAATGTCATATTTAGTGTTATAAAATTATCAAGATATATCAAAATTCAATCTTATAAAATCACTATACATATCTATTCCTTTCGTTCAAAGACCAAACCATTAATTCCAATGTAAATATTTAAAACTATATGCATATATATAACCAAATCTAATTAAAAACCATATTTTCATTCAAATTCATTTTGTACACTCTATTCTTTTAAAGGATTAAATCTCGAACATATAAATATATATACATATATATAAATATAAAGAGCATTTATAAGCAAATAGGTAATCTACTTAATAATTAACCGGAATACTACCCATGCGTATGGGTCAGTGAAGTAGAGATTACACTATAGTTTTATTCCACCGTCAACCCAAGGTTAGGTATGCATGAAAGATAAGTCAAGATCTACTCTAACACAATACTGGCGAATACAAGAATGATACACAGGAGTTAAGACATAGCCCGCGGCTGAGGAAAGGTAAAGAAACCAGTATCCAAAGAAAACAATCATGAGAGGAGAAATAAGATGCAAGTATTCGATAAAAATAGAAGTTCGCACACACAGCCGCATCATACCATATTTTCAATTGACGACTGGCAGAATAGGAATGCATGCACAACCCATATCATTTGATACATGCATATAAAGTATCGATTGAATTTTTTTATAGGCATTAATCGACTTTAAAACATGTATAAGATTGTTTTGAAGGAATTTATCAACAAACTTAATAGAAACCTCAAAGAATCAAACGAATTTCAACAGATCAAACTAATATTATACAATGATCTAAAAATTGATAAACAATCGATTCAAAACTTGTGAACTCCATCAAGATTAAGCTGGTCTTTGCTAAATACATTGAATCAAAAGCATAAGATAGTTTTATTATTGTTATCTCTATCAAAATTCTTCAGCAAGGAAATTGATTTAAAGGAACAATCCTCCTTTGGGTACATCCATTTGAAGATGTTTAAACAAGATTATAATAAAGCTAAACAAGTATATTTGACAAGAAGATTTGGCTAACATGAAAGAATGTGCAACTGGAGTGTGAAAACTAAATTCAAATCTTAGACACAACAAATAGAGAAATTTGAATGCCAATATCACTATGGGAAAATCGTTAAAGAAGAAGAATGAGAAGAAAGAATGAATTGGCTACGCAGAAAAACAGACCGACTACGAAAAGGATCAAATAGCATGCATAGAGATATAAACCTATAGTGAAATGGGAGAGGAAAATATGTTGATTGTGGTCGCCATATGAGGTTGATCTTGTCAAAAGTTCCAAAGGAGAATCTTGCAGATGGATTGCAGCAATGAAAGAATCAAAGATCTAATAATGAAATTCGGTTGCTTCCATTTACTATCGCTAAGTTTCTAATACAATATTCATTTCTCTAAAAAAAAAACTTCCATTATTCAAACTAGACAATAATGTTTTCATTTTCTAATGTTTATGCAGGTTATTCGACATACAAGCTCAACATAAAGAAAACCAAATACCATAATCGTCATTTTAAATTTTTGAATTCAAGAAACCAAACAAAATTATAGAAGAAAACCTCATGCTCTTCTTTGAATTCCGACAAGTGGTGAAGCCAAACATAGGATATCAGACATTGTATCTTTCCCAACACAAGCAAAGCCTCCGAATTCACAATCTCCAATCTTTTTCCAACACTAAACACACATAGAAACATAAAATCTTCTTCTCAAAATATTGTCATGAACAAAATTGCATAACCATGCTTTAATTAATTTTCAATTAAATTTCATTCACAAAACTTAACTCACAGTTTGTATGCAAATGAGATCGATCTAGCAGTTCAAATTAAATAATAACTCAAGAAAACACTTTCTCTTTTCAAATCCCGCTTACAGATATTTTGCAATATTTATTGAAAACAACTCTTTTTAAAATATCTATTTTAATAACATTTAAGTTGCACAATAATTCAACAATTTACATTAAATTAATATTCTATTTTAATAATTTTAATTAATTAAATCTATTATATATTTAATCAAACCTTTATAAAACAATAATTAACTTTAATTATAAAGTAATCTAAACATAATCATTTTAATCTAATATTGCAATTAAAATCACAATAGAATCAACACTTATTAATCAAATCATTTATCTAATTTAAACAAGTCAATTTCCAAACATGACAAGCATATGAATGACATGATAAAACTACAAATGACATGACGGAATGGATGCTAAACATAAATGGGTAACAAACAAGTACTCCTTCTATCAAGAATGATGGCTTAAGACAGAGGACCTAACACTATCTCTGAATCAACAATTATTCCATTGGGTCTTGGCACGCTTAGACCTGATGAAGCAGGTGGAGTTGATGCCTGTACCTGCAAGCTGCATAAAATGAAACTGTCAAACATATCAACATATATCAATAAACACACCATGAAGAAGAGTCGTAGCATAGCAGGGTACTCATGGGTGAGTAATTCTACACTTTCTCCTTCACTAGGACTGACATGCATCATTTAATCATAAACATCAATTACATCATGATAACATCATTAACACTCAGAAACAACATAAACCATAACACACACATGTCTATCATAATGCCATCACATGAACATAACCAGATGATCACGATGTCAAATATATCATCTAAAAAGTATAACAACCAACATAACATCAACATCATAACTGAAATAATTTAATATAGCATCCAAAGCAGCTAAACGACTAGAAAATGTTCAAAGCAAACTGAAACGAATAGTATCAATTAGAGGGACACTATAGATTCTTTCAATTCAACCCTTTCCTTCTACAGATCAGACCTATGTTTAGATATCAATTTGATGCAAAGAAGGGTATCAAATGTCTACAACACTCAATCAATTCTTTCCCAAAATTCTTAACACAACAAACAAGATGGGTTTCTTCACAAGTTGACAATATACCTTGTAGCACAACAAATAGGGTATTTTTGTTATAACTTTTAGATAAGGACTCCCAACCACAACATAAAACCTTTTTATAATACCCATTAATCCCTTTAATAACATATCTCAAAAGAAGAATGGATTTATTTGGAACATAACCCTCAAAAATTATTGCTATGCTTGCATATAGGCCTAATTAGGCTTGTTTTGATAGGTCACTTTGTGGTTTTCACAACCCATACCTCAAAATCTCATACCACCAGCCCAAAAATGTTAAATATGGTCTGAAAAAAAATTCCATCACCAAAAACAACTTCCCCAACGTTTTTCCACAACCCTATCACCTATGCATCTAAATTGCTTAAAAACATGACTTTAATCAACTAGGGCATCAACCCATTTGCTCAAATACTTAACCCCTGCTCCTGAAAACTTCATAAAATAAAAACACATTCTAATTACTTCCATTCCACTGGTATTTATGTCATTTCACTAGTGGAATGGCTCAAAACTCCATTTTATTCACTCAAAGCACCAAAACCTAGGTTTTCAAAGTGGTTTGGAGTAAATTGGTTCTAAAATACTAAAAAATGAATGAAATTCAATGAGACGAAGTTTTTCAAAACTAGATTCAATTCCACATCACTTCCAATCAATTAGAGACCACTTTCAAGTTGTACAAGTCCATAAAACCTCCTGTAGCAACAAATTACAATGAAAAAATATAGAAAAACAAAGTTCTTGATATTCAAAATTCAAATTTTCAACAACTAGAGCCTTGGCCAACGTATAAAAGTTTTTTTAAAACCTTCCAAGTCCTAACCAATAAATCCCAACTACTTTTCTAACTCCCTAACCATTCACCTTCTCAATTAGACTCAAAATGTAAAGTTGGTTAGCAAATTTTTACCACTAATAGCAAAAATGACAACTTTTCACAACCCGTCATCAAATAACTCAAAAACATGACAAAGAAATTAAGCATGGTCTAAATAGACCTTATTACACCAGATAAATACAAAACTAAACAAAAACCTAACACTTGCAAAAAATTTCACATTAAAAGCTATGGTGCCCTACACCAAAGATGAAGCAAATAAAGAAGAAAAATTAATTGACATTGGCATGAAGGAAAATCAAGAGTGACTTCAAGCTAAGCGAAGCGTAAGAGGAAGTGTAGAATTAATGAGAGAACAATTTTCTCAATCATACACATATACAAAGGTCCATTTGCAAGAGACACATTCAAGGAACCAGCAGGTTGGTGATGATAAGAAAGTTGATAAGAAGATAGGTATAGTTGCTTGATAAAGGAAGAAACAAGAAAGCAAGCACAAGGAGCTAGTGAAGAGGCACTTTGGCCTCATGGTTTTTATACAGTGTATGTTGATGATAATTTTTGTATAGTTTCATACCAAGGAGAGAATGAAGAGGATGAAGAAATGGATAGTGGTAATGAGGCATATGAAAGAGAAATTGAATTTTGGAGTCTTGCAGCTGAGCTCGGGAGATAAGAAGGAGAAGATACAAGAAGGAAGAGAAAAAAAAAAGATTGAAAACCAAGAATCATAGAGATGATAAATCCAAGCATAGAGAGGATCAAGAGGGAATACAACACAATTGGAAGAAGAGGAAAAAAGACCATAATTTGAGATGGAACTCAAATTTCTCCCACCTCGAGAGTATGATGTAGGAGCATCTAGCAACCTGAAAATGTAAGTTCTATATTTTGATGATAAATTTCATGAAGAGGTCCATTTTTGTGTTTTAGCACAGATTCCCACTCAATGGTATCCTTTTGAGTTTTTAATAAGGTCTAGAGGAGTTTCCCTCCAAAAGACTGTTTAAATATTTGAATTTGTTAAGGAGTCCTAAGAGGTTCAAAGTTAGTAATGCTATTTAAGGAGGTTGCAAAAATTTTAAAAGGGAAAAATATTATTATAATGAACCTCTTAACCCACCCAAGCGGGGTTGTAAGTGAGTTACCAACTTAGGTTAGGATTTTTTACTCCTAAGAACATGTTAGTTAGGTTTGGATGAAAAAAGTGCATATTTTTGCAAGTTTGGTGCAAAATAGACATGAAGTTACATTAGGTTTCTATGGAAAAGCATTTTATTTTGAATTTTAACTGTTCTTGAGGTTCATTCATGTTGCATCAATGAAAGAAAACGACCCAAGAAGCTGGAAAGGAGTTTTTGGTTGAAATACCCTGTTTCTTCACCATTTTTGGTTAATTTACTACAATTATAGTCTAAAACCAGCCTTGGACAGCCTTGTATGGAACATTTGTAGGTTTGAGAGTGGATGGAATGATAGTGGTGTGTTTTCAAGTTCAAATCATTTTGGTTTCATTAAATTTCATGAAGTTTTGAGCAAGTTATAGCAAAATTACTACTAGTAGCCCTGTTACTAAACCAGGGTTCCCAACGGGTGAAATAAATTCACATCTTTTTTTTTACTATTGAAAATTGATGAAACTTGGTGAAACCCTTCCTTAGGTTGCTTCCCAGGTGCCCACCAAAGGATAATTCCTAATTCAATCATATGAGTGAATTGTGTAGGTTTGTTTGTGTGCATTGTCCTTAAAACTGTCAAAACCCTAGGTGTCATTGAGGGTTTAGTGAAGAACATGTTTCTTGAATTTTCCATAGTAAATTAAGGAGAGATTAGACCCTTTGGAGTTTATTAAAGGTGTAAAAATTCAAAGAATTCAAAGAATGATTGTTGTTGTAGCAAATACCCAATTAGGAGATTGTTAAGGATTTGAGCCTAGTAAGAAAGGTTTGTAGGTAAACTTTCAAAGTAGGGTTCAGACACTCAAAGAAGAGTCATTTAGAATCTGAAATACATTTTTATTGCATTTTTTTATTCCTCTACATCAGTACACAACACACATCTTAGTATTCTTTAATTACAAATTTTACATCATGACTCATTAACCCTATGCTAGGTAAACACATTTCTCCTTCCTATTTATCAAGCCCATTCTATAAAATTGAATATATCAGCCATGATTTGAAACCATCTAATGTAATCATGGCTAAAGGTACCAATGAGGGATTTTCCAACCATGCAACCAAATAAAAAAATCAAACCAATCAATAGAAAAACAAATAATGGATCTTTATTTCATAATTACAATCACAACAACATTAGTATCTACTACAATGGGCTTAATGAGAAAATAATAGAAATCAAATGATATTATAATAAAATTACATGTCCAACTTCATCCTAATTTATTTGTTGTTTTCCAATTATCTTAATGAGTATGTGTATTTTTTGATGATCTCATTCATCTAGAAGGTGGAACCAAACTCAATTCTACATGACTTATGTAATCGACTATATATATAGTTGAATCTCCCAAATTGAATGTGGTAATGATGAATCTTCATGAAATGCACATCATAAGCACCCTTGTGTCTAATGTACCTTTCTATGTATTCCTTTGTTGATGCAAACTTTAAAGATCTATTACAAGTCATGGATAGTGAATTGGGTATAAGATTGTCAAGATTAGTATAATTTAGAGACCAATAACACCATTGTAATGACAAAACATTATTGTAAAGTGAATATGAAATCAGAGGATCACAATAGAACATGTGTTTACTAGTACAAGTTCAAATATATAACTATAGTGAAATGTGATTAGAACTTCAATGACTGAATGGTGATTAGAATGTAATGAAAAGTTACAAATAAAATAAGCTAGTAAAAGGAAAAAGGACTAATGCAAGATTTCTCTTACACCTTGAGATGCTCTTGTGTATATTATGAAAGCTAATATTTTGTACCTAGTTTTCACTTGTGAGGCAAAATCATCTCATTACATACTTTTCCTTTATTTTGCAAGCTCCCATGGAGAGTGCATGAAAAGGACAAAAGTTTATATTTGATGACATCCAATAGGATTCATTACATTATATGAATGGTAGATCCTTTTTATGATAAATATTGAGTTTACATGTACATTTATGAGTGTTACATATTTTGAGATATATCATTATTCCTGGATTCACATGCACCTCAAAGTAGGTGGGAGTGAAATTTGCACACCCATGTCATTTTAATTTAGTTTTATGCCCAAATTTTGGGATAGTGTATTAATATTTATACATACCAATAAATGTACAATGTTGTGTAAAATTTATACCATTTATATAATATTTTACCTATCTCCATACACACATCCCCATACATTTATTTCACCTTATCTATATATGCACATATTCTAATACATTCACCCAAACTATATTAATTGTGCTCATCCATACACCAATTCCAATACATCTATTACTTATATAGATCTGTATATTTCTATTACCCATGGAATTCCTATAGATGTGGGCTCAATCTCATAGCCATGGGTTTGATATCGAAAATTTTAAATTTCAAATTCATATTTATCCAATTCTCACCCATTCTACTAGTCATTATGAGTTGACTAGACACTCATTTACAAGATTTGATATTATGTGATTGTATTTAAAGGAATTTATTTGCATTAATTTCATAGCTTCACATATTTTTTCATCCTCTCTCATCATAGGAGTATTTAAAGAATAAGTAATAGTTGAACACTTTAGTTTGGTGCACAAAAATATATGTATTCATTATAGGGTATTGCTTAATATCTACCAATCTCTTACATAAAGTTTTGGGGGTTGACCTAGGAGACCTTAACAACAATCCTCTAAAGGTATTTCTCAATATGGCTAATATTCACAATGGAGTAATATAGACTAAATAGAGGTGAACTAGGTTAACCAAAAAATATAAGTATAGAATCACAAAGATTAAATTTGTGTGACAAAAGGATGAATATGTAAATACAAAAAATACTCTAAGGTGCATATTTGACCCTAGATGGAACACAATTTTTTCATAGAATTTGAGACATTACACAAACAAAGAGACAACATTTATCAATTTAATGACTATAAAATCTAAATTTTACATCAAAATATACACATCTTTGATTATTAAACTAAATACCCTCATCTTCTTCATATTTAATTTCCTAAAATAGCATTCAATTCATAATTATCCACACACACACCTTCCTTATTAGATTAACTTAAGAAGGAAATTTTCCTTTAAAACTCTCAATAAATAAGTTCTTAGATCTAAAAAATCTATAGAAAATGACACATCTTTTTAGAGAAAATTATCATCTTCGTTTTTTTTCTCTTTTTTTTTAATAACATAAAACATTATTTGTGAAGGTTTGAGAGGAATCTTACAATTTAAAATATTTTGTATTTTGAACTACTAAAAGCATCCAAAATATAATAGATCTATTAAATTAGACATACCTATTATTTACATGGCTAACACAAGCAATAAAGGCTACCCTCAATAATGATTATTATAATTATCTTACTCTCAAGAATTGTATCTATCGTTGAGCTCTTTATCATGCTACACATTACACTTTAAGGTTCCCTCAAAAAACTTGGTATCCCCTTTCCACATCATTAAATAAGATTAACAAGTTTAGAATAATAAGATTATAAATATTAACATTATATAACCTTTATTAATAGACATTCATTAAGATCTTCGAGTTTATTTTGGGTACTAAAAAGTTCCAATCTCTCATACATCATGATTTAGAGAAATTGATACAAAACAATCTTTAAGTATACTAAAGTTATTTTGTAATTTTTATTAGGTATAGGTAATAGAAAATCTTTTGGTGTATCTTTCTAATTGTTAGAATTAAGACTGAATAATTAAGAAGAGGAGTTATAAATTTTTCTATTTTAGATAAGATCTAATTTAGAATATTTTCATGATTGTAGTCAAGTATATCCTACGATAAATTCATCCTTTGTGTATATAAAAATGAAATTTTATATAATTTAATCAAACATTTGTAAGACAATCAGGAAAGAAGGGTGAAATAATAAATGAAAATCTAGTCAAAAATAATTTTTGAACACAAATATTTATTAAATAAAAAATGAGTAAGAGATATCAAAACATATGATACTACAAAGTTGAGTCGTAAAGTTGTTTTGGGAAAGTAAAATTGGTTAAGATTGCATAGGAGCTTTTCAAAGAGGTCTAGCTCCTATTTTGTTCTTTCAAACTCCATGAATAGACAAATGTAAGCAATGTGTGCACTTAGCTTAGATTGTGCCTAATGGTAAGATATTAATAAAAGAGTGAAGTATGACAAATATAATTTTAGAGAATGACTTGCTTATGACATTATGCTACTTGATACTATTACCCTAGAAATACAAATAGGTAATGGAAATTCAATATTGTCAATTTGTTGAAAGCCTTTAAAATAAACCAACAATCTAATAAAAAAATTGAAATAAAATTTTAAGAACTTGAAATTTGCTACTCTTTGAGAGAGAAATGAAGCAACAAAAGTCTGAAGAGAAATAGAAGATTCCTCCTCAAGAGACAAAGTAGAGAAGTGAAAACTTTAGAATAAGAGATAGTAAGAACTATCTAAAAGGAGCAATATTATCTCATGAAGAATTTGCAATAATCTAAAAGAGAGAAACACTTAGTAGAGAGAGCAATAGAATTGATTTGTTTTTCAGTTAATTTAACAATACATAAAAAATAAAAAATATGCCTCAATAAAATGTAAAATAAAAAGCAACGAAAGAATTGTTACAAAAAAATAAAATATTTAATCAAATAAATTAAAAATAATCCTAAAAATTCATATCAAACTCATAATTGTTTTATCTATCTATACAAGAGCACGAGTCATAGGTTGAAACCTCTTCGACTGAGAGCCAAGGACTAAGTGGTACCCATTCTATCAAAGTCACCCAACCGCAATCCCAACCTTATCTCTTATGATGTCTGAGTCTTCCACTCAACAAGAATTCATCCCTAATGAAAACCAAAGACCTAATGATACCAACAAATTTATAAAACAGTTTTACATATATGATTTTCTTATATTTTTTAATATATTTAAAAAAATACTATTTCTTCAACTAACTCCATTAGCTTTTCCATTTTAAGTATTTTCTCTATCTAAATTTTTGACTTAAATAAATTAATAATATTTCAAGGTATATTTCCTTCTTTAATAAAGTTTGAGAAGGGGGTTGATGCCCTTTTGTGGACTTTTTCATGGAGGTGGTGTCCATAGAATACCTAATACCATAGAAATGACATTTGCGTGTTCCACCTAATTGACACCCTATCTTGCATTTGGAATCTTATGGGACAAAAATATACTTGTTATATATAATTCTAAGTTTCTAGATACCATAGTTTTATTCATTCTAGGCTGGAACTCACCAAGAGTTGGAAAAGCCTTTAGCACGAGGTCATTTATTTTATTTATATAAATAAATTTAGAGTTTTTTAAAAAATAATTTAATAATTGAACTATATTATAGATTAAATGTTTATTCCTTATGATCATTGTTACCTTTTATTGGTTACCTTACGTGTATATGTGAAGAATGTGGCATCACCTTTTAGATTATATAGGTTAAATATATTTATTTATATTTAAATCAATAAAGTAAAGACAAAGTTTTAATATTATTTATATAGACTTTGATGTGAAGATGGATAATTGAAAAACTTTACTAAATAAAAAATGTTTGATTTTCTAAAATATATTAGTTAAATAATCTAACTTTATTTAAAATATAATAAAATAAAAATAATTTTTTTAATTTATATATTATTTTTTTTAAATATATAAATTTTATTAAAAATAATGGAAAATTTATAAGGTTAGTTTATTAGATGTTCTCTTTTACAAAGTAATTTTTTAACTACTTTACACGTATGATTTGAGCTTTCTTTACTAGTGTGCTTTATTTGTTCAAGTTTTTAGTGTGCAATCATATTAAATTTTTATAATATATAATGATTTATTATGTAAATAAAAATAAAAATATAGTTATATATTTTAAAAATTAAAGTTTTAAAATAATTTTTTAAATAATAAAATGAAATAATTTTTTGAGTAAAAATAAAATAAAAATAAAAATAATTTTAAAATAAATAAAATCATTCAAGATTAATATCTTCAAATTTTTTTGACATGTATATTTAAAATATTTTTATTAGAAGATGTATTTTATAAATTAGAGAATTGATAATATTTTAAGATTTAACTATTTATAGATAAATGTAAAGTTAAATATTTTTTCTTAAATTAATTTAGTTTGATTAAATAAATGTAATTAATTTGGCATAAATCAATTAAAATTAAAATGAATAAGAATAGTAAATGTTACTCTCATAGGGCGATGGGCCAAGCTCGATTGGTTAAAGCATCCTGTTGTAGGCAAGAGGTTACGAGGTCTAGTCTCTCCACCGTCCTCATGGTACCAGAGGGTGTGTCATGCCAGCAACAGATACCCAACCGATTCTGATTCCTGCAATCTAAAAAAATTCACTAATACTCTTTATTAACATAATTAAGTTTAACACATTTGATCTTTTTTGAAATGGCTCTCTCGCTCACTGTTGAAACCCTCTTGCTCTTTGCGGATGGTGCATTGTTGGCTTTTGGTGCACCGTTGGTTTCTGGTTCGGTTTATGGTTTGTCGTTGGCTTCTGGTGTGTTGTTGGTTTCTAGTGCGGCGTTGGCTCCATCAACTGCTAGTGTGTTGTCGGATTTTGTTGGGTCAATTTTTGTTGCTAGGTCGAGTGTTGTTGGCTTAAGGGTGTTTGTTGATAGTTCGCCGCATGTTGTTGGGTCACCATTGTCTGATGGTTCTCGACCTTCCTTTGCTAAGGTGGTTGGTTCTAGTGGTATTAATCCTTCTTCTTCTCTCCCCTCTTTCAAGGGTAAACCCTTACGGTGCTCTTCTTCTGCCCCTACTATTATTTGTGGGCAGGAGGTGTTGGTTAAAGAAGATTATTTCTCTAGGTTTGCTCTTATTTGTAGATTTAATGGTTTATGGTCTTCTCTCCCAAATCTGCACAAGTAGGTTTTGGAGTCTTGGGGGAATATTGTTGAGGATAGCATCGAACTCTATCCTTCAACTAGGGGTTTCTTTGTGGTTGTTTTTCAATCTGAGAAGGATAGGGCTTGGGTGTTGGAAGGGGGTGTTTAGCTGTGGGGAAATCACTTGCTTTCTCTTTGGCCTTGGTTCCCTTTTTTTAACCCTCTTTCTGAACCTATTAGTGTTGTTCCTACCTGGGTTAGACTTCCTAACCTCCCCCTTCAGTTTTGGGCTCCTTCTTGCTTTGAGTCTATTGGGAATGCAATTGGTAGGTTTGTTTGGACAATTTGTCTTCTCTTGTCTATGATCATCCTACTTTTGCCCACATTCTTGTGGACATTGATACCTCAAAAGATTTACTTGGGGAGGTTATTTTGATGGTGGGGACTAGGCCATGGTCTCAAGTTCTTGATAATTAGGGTCTTCCTTTTTGTTGTAGGAAATGTTTTTCTACAGGTCATTTGGCTGTTGACTGTCAGAAATCTCGTCGGAGCCATGCTACTTGGTGGAAAGATGCTCTTCATGAGCATCTTACTTGTGGGTGAATCTTGTGATGATGTTGGGGATGATTATTTGGTCCCTAATGTCATGACTTCTTCTGCTAATGGTTCTCAACAACCTTCTATTGTTTTTGTTGCTGCTCCTGGGTCTCCTATAGTTGTTGTTGTTGATATTGGTGGTTTTGTTGTTGTTGGTTCATCTGCAACTGCTACTAATGTGGTTGGTTTACTTGCAGTTGTTGTTGCGACCAGTGGGGTTGTTGTTGTTACGGTTGATGAGTTTTTTGTTGCTCATGTTGATGTTGTTGATTGTGGGAGTGACACTCTTGGTTCTTTTCCTCTTTTTCCTTTGGTGGCTTGCCCTCTGACTTCCCCTTCCACCATTCCTTCAGAGGGTGATCTTTCTTGGATGGTTGTGCAAAGAAAGAAGAGAGGTCTCCCTAAGCATAATCATTCCTCTCAGTCCCTTGTTAAATTTGTTCGTGGTGGTCAGAAGGCTGCACGTGTGGTTTAGCTCTGCTTTTCCCTCCGTGGCTTGAGACTGTTTGGTTGTTGGTCTTCTTTGCTTATATTTGGAGCAGTTGTTTGTATCTTTTGTGGTTGGGTGTTTAGATGCTGCTGACAGTCTAGTGATCTTTTGAGCAGTATTTTATGCTTAAAGTTATAAAGGGTTTCGGGTCCATTCAAAACCTATTTTTCCCATATAATCAAAACATAATTAAGTTTAATTAAAAAGTGTAGGAAAAACAAAGATAATAAAAAAAATCCACCAGAAAAATAAAAACCTATACTAGCACTTCCCCTTAACCAAAGTTAAAATTTGTAACCTAAATTAGACTTGTGATCCTAAGAATTGCCTACCCAACTTGAATATATGTAGCCTACCAAGTCAATATCAATGCTTACTATACAGTAAATCAAAAAATTATGAGTACCATATTTATATAGTGAATAATTTTCATAGCTTCTTTTCAATGTAGCTCATGGGTTCATACATAGATCGAGAGACTGTCTACCAATTATGAAACACCATATCTCATGTAGGTTAGGTAGATGAGACTACCAACAAGTTGTTATTACAAAGTTCTATCAATGGAGGGTGAAGAACACTAAGCCTCAAGTTTGAATCGAGAAAGAAAAGAAGTCAAAGTAGACTTGTAGTCAACCATATGAAACCATGAGGGAAAATCTATAGTATAATTAGACTATGTGATGGTAATCTCAAAGGTCAATTGGGACATCTCAATCTTGAGAAAATAGTGTAACGAGCCCAAGTTGCTCATAAAAACTTTTTCATGGAGGGTATTTTTTGTGCCAAAATGGTGGATGAGGAACTCCTCATGATTAATAGGTCATCAACATAGAGAAGCAAAAAGAGTGAATCATCCAGCTATAAAATATATCATTCTAATTTGGAAGGAAATGAGAGAACCCAAGTGTTAGAAGGAAGGAATCCATATCAATGTACCACTTTCTTGAGGCCTCTATTTGAAATCAATTTTTTTTGGATTTTATAAACCAAAGAAGAGTCCTAGATAAAATATTGTGGTTGCTCCATATATATCTCCACCTTAAGGTCTTCATGAAAGAAAATCACTATTTACATCCATATAATGAACCTCCCATCAATGTTTTGTAACAATAGTAAGTGTGAACACATGGAGTTCATTTTTGTTATAGGTGCAAAATCTCAAAGTAATCAAAACTAGGAACCTTGGTAAACCCTTCTACAACTAATTATGCCTTATGCTTATCCACTAACCCATCTATTTTGAATTTTGTCTAGTAGACCCACTTACATCACACAAGTTTCCTTACCTTAGGAAGGGGACAAGATCCAAGTGTGGTTCCAAATCAAGAAACTATACTCCTACATAGTTGCATCCCACTTAGGAATACTAAAAAATTCTAAAAAATATTTTGGATTAAAGGCAACAGAAATGATGGCATGTGAAACCCTTGAAACAATGAATGTGTTTTATTAGTGTTTGATGTATCGTTAGGGTAAAAGAACAAACCTATGTCACACTTTTGGCCAAATAAATAGTTTTGAGAGAAATAGTTTCACCCTAAACAATTTCACATAAAAGTACGTGGCACATAAAGTTTTAGGCAAAAGACTTTCGCTAGAAATGACAACATTTTTTTCTCGGTCGATTTAAAATCCGACTTGATTTGCATGTTATTTTTCAATTGAAAGTGTTTCAATCGAAAGGGTTTCAACCAAAACCCTTTCACCTGAAATTGTCTATGTGACATCCTTGTTGGTAGCCACTTCATCTTTTTTTAAAAATTTCTATAAAAATTCCACTTGAACATGATATTTATTCAATCAAAACAAAATATTGTTTTGTAGAACTGGAAGTCAAGAATCTAAAAATATATATATATTTGATTAGTTTTAACATTTTTTTTTAAATAATTCAAGTAGGTTGTTAAAATAAGAAATGAGGTTGATTAGAAATTTAAAAAACTCTAAAACATATTAAATTTTTTGAAAAAATATATGGTGCACTAGAGGATAGAATCCTCTCCAAAAGGTTTTTTTTTTAAATGATAAAAAAATTAGGCAATAGTTGATGTCAAATGAAAACTATCAAATTCTGGTATGTTTGACTTTAACACTTTATTGCGAGGAAAATATACATCAAAAATTTTATTTTTTATTTTCATGCACTAGATATTGAAGTTACCTAGATTTGGGGAAAAAAAGAAAGAAAATAAAATTATTTTCTATTTTTTCTTGATGTCAACTCAACATCACTTTTTCTTGAAATTTTCAACAACTCAAAATCTGATCTTAAATTTTATTTTTTAAATATCAAAACAATTTTTTTTTTGAAAAATTACATGAATAAACTCTATCAAAAGTTCTACGTTTCATTAGTTTACATCATTTTGAAATTCAAAACATAAAGGCCACTTTTATGTGGTTGAAGTCAAGAATCTTTGTTTGTGTTGGTCGATTCCTTTATAAAAGTGTGACACAGGTTTGTACTTTTAACCCCCAACCCAATCACCTACAACCTATAGTTTCTATTGAACTTAAAGTAGACTTGAAGTAAAAGAATCCAAAGAGGAATTATCAACCTTTGAATGAAGACTAAGATAGGAAGGAGGTGAATCCTTATTGTCACTCTCAACATCTAAATTGGAGGAATAAAACTCCTCGTCATTATGAATATACCTAGGTGGATTTGAATCTTCAAAATATTTATAATCAATTCCAAGAAAATCCAATACCAAAGAAGGATGTGGATAAGTGACACATGAGTGGATATTAAAGAGCACACCTCAAAATGAACACTCCTCTACATGAAACATCTCATATATAGTGGGGTGGATCAATTGATAACCATTAACACCATCTAGATACCATACAAATATGCAAGGATTTCTCTATGAATCTATTCATACAATTCTCTACTGGAATTTGGACCCATGTAGGAGAACCAAAAAATCTAAAGTGATTAACTAATAGTTTCTGATCATTCCAAGCTTCAAAATAAGTGACTCCCTTCAAGGCTTGATGAGAAACATGATTCTAAATTTAACAAGCTTAATTAATCACATCCACCCAATATTATCATGCAATAATTTTGGAGTGAATCATATAGGTTTCCATTTCCTTCAAGGGCCTAATATTTCATTCTTCAACACCATTCTACTAAGGATTGTATGGAGCTAAATACTACAAATCAATCCCCTTTAAAGTGTAAAATTATGCAAAATGATGGTTGACATACTCATTATCATTATTAGTGCACAAAGCTTTGATGGATTTCCTTGAATATTTCTTTGCAAAAAAATTGAATTCCTCAAAATGATTAAGGACCTCAAACTTCTATTTGGAAAAATAATCTCAATTATACTTGGAAAATTCATTAATGACTACCAAGATATATATATCCCTATTAAAGTAAAGGTATGGAAATAGATCAACCAAATCATTATGTACTAACTCCAATGTATGTGAAGCTCTCAATGTCTTTCCTTTTTTAAACCCATATTTAATAAAAACCATTAGAAAAGAAACTAACGATAACACTATATAACCATGCTCTATTGGCTAAGTTTCTACAAGTACTAGTAGTTAATATGGCTAGACCACTCATGCCATAACTTACTCACCTCAATGGCATAAGTGAGAAAAATAGTCAAAGAAGGATCGAGAATGAAATGAGAAAATAGATAGAGTTAATATTGATGGTCTACTCTCCCAACTATAACTATAAAACCACTCTAAATATCACTAATAACCATTGAATCATGAGTAAACTCAACCTCCTTGCTTGAATCTATGTGAGTAATCTAATAAATTGATAGGATTAGTTAACAATGAGAGGACATAAAGAACATCCTTAAATGTGTCATCCCTCACATCAATTGACCCTCTCCCAAACACCACAATAGGAGTGACATCACCCATTAAAATTGTAGGCATAGAACAAGGCTCCAAAGATGTGAACACATTGTTAGATGAAGCCATACAATATAAAGCACCCAAATCAAGAGTCCAAGTGGATGATTGTGAGGCAACTACTACAAGGGCCTTGTACTTTACTTTCCCCTTATTGATATATTTTTCCTTGTTAGACCCCTCATGTGAACTCTACTTTACTAACTTAGGAACACTAATATTATTCTTCTCTAGAATGTGTATCATGTGATCTATCTATTTCTTCAAGCATTTATGTTTATTTTGACTAGGCCTTTTGCAATTGGCATTTATGACCTTCCTTTCTTAGGCATGCCACCTTTTAAATTATAGGTCTCATTGGCTACTTTAGAGGTATCTGGTTTCTAATTCTTTTCCTTTCCATTTTTTGTTTCTACATATTTATTACTTGATCCTCTTTATTCTTTTGTGTCTTGGTTGGCAACTAGGGCATATGACTTAAAGTCCATTTGAGAGTATCTATCTAGATGATCTTATCACATGTTCCCTAGTGAGAAAGATATGGTAGTTATCCAAGTATAGCATGGTAAATTGAGTTCCAAGAGCACACTTAGTGGCATGAAAGGTAAAAATAAAAACTAAATAGTCCAAAAAAAGCTTAAAGAGCATAATAAAGATCAATTATTCATATTTCTTTTCAATTCCACACAATCTTAACTACAATATTAGTGATTTTAATTTAGTTTAAAGAATTATTGAATGGTGTTAAAACTTCATATAATAAAACAAATGAGCTCATTTTCTAATTTATGACCTCTTATAGAATCTTGAGTCCCAAACAAACTTTCTATTTTGGTCCAAATTTTATTTGGTGAATTTAGAGATCTAATATGAAAGAGGAAATTAGAAAATGTAGATAAAACATAATATTCCACAAGCTTCATCACATTTTTTTACCACATAGGTTTTTCTATAAACAAATTAGGTTCAATTTTGAATCCCATTTTTATTATGTGTGAATCAATCTTTTTAAATTAAATTACCATTATTTATTTCACTCAAAAGAGTTGTATGGTGTGAGTAGAGGAACTAAACTTTGATCCATGATGTAGAAAATTAAGAAATATAGAAAAGAAGTGTGTTCAAAAGAAGACAATACAAGTACACCCCATGTTACTAGTTTCTAAAGTGACCCTTCCAACAAGTACAATATGTTGCACTTTTTGATTAGTGCAATTTATAATGTAAATATTAGATTTGTAGACTCCTCTAAAGCCTAAAAATGACTAAAAATTTGAAATATTCTAGTACAATATAATATCAATTTACAAGTGTCAATACAAAGTACATAAAAATTGCACTCTAAAAAATAGGTCCCAAAAAGAGTTTGTATGCACAAGATATGGCCCTTGGAAGGTATCAAGATGGGAATTGTGCAATAAATTTTGTAAGAACCTTCAATTTTTTAAATATTAGAGTACTAAATAAGAAGGCCGCTAATACCACTATGAAGAGTACAAATTTATACCCCAAATTTAAAAAAGTGTTAAAAAGGGCCTTTGTATGGTTGCAAATGACTCTCCCAAAGTTAGTCTATCAAACTAAAAATCTCAATGGAGGGGGCTAGAGGGGTCCTAGTGGAAGGGTAGTGCTACTAGTGGTGGTAGTGTTTTGACAACCTAATGGTGACTTGACAACCAAAGGGTTGATCAACATGGAGGTGGTGCAAGAGGTATAGTGATCATGAGGGTGACATAATAAGGTGTAGTACTGGTGGAGGCAATGGTGGCCCCATAATGGTTGTTGAGTGGTGTTGTGGTGGTCACTATTTATTCAATGGATAAGCTACTAGCCACTTCACTTAGTAGTTAATCTAAATGCAATGACTTTTCTTATCCTTTATTCTTTTTTTTTATTCGATAACTATATAATATACCTTACATATAGTTATATGGCTCTACCAAAACAATCTCTCTAAAATTCCTATATATATGAAAAATGAGTTGGTGTGCCTTTTGGGTGCAATGTCAAGGTCCATTTGATCTCAAAATACACTAGAAATTAGTATCATGTATGATAAACCATTCAAACCCCCATTCATGACCTAGCTCCCCAATCTCTATTTTGATAAGTGAAAGTCAATCTTGACTTTCTCAAGCCTTCTAGATGCTATGGAACAATTGAAAATTCTACTAGGATTATCGAAATCTTGGAATTGCCCCAATTTTAGAAAATGTGTATAAATAATAAAAGATTTTTTTTTATCAAACTTTTATGATTCTCTAAGATCATTTGAAGATATAAGAAAAAAATATACTATTTTTTTATTAAACGTACAAATAAGTTTATCAACCCCCCTAAATCTCTCAAACATAGAAACTAAAGATATATCCTAACACCAAATGCTCTGATACCATGTGAGAATCTATAAAATAGATAATAAACCAAGATCTCGTGCAAAATTATAGACTATTAAAATTACAAATATATGTATAATCAATAAAATCAAAATAGCGTGGGTGGATGGGTGGGCATCCCCTCCAAGTGGTGGAGGGGATGTGGCAGTAAGGCCACATAGGTTGGCGAGCTGAGTTAGGATGCCATCGTGGAGTTCCATTCAAAGGCTAAAAGCGGAGGCATATGTCACATCAAACAACTCATGGTATGATGGTGAAGTGATGGTGGACTTCCCAAGGCTGGCGAGTGTGCATAGAAATTGATGGAATTAGTCCTTGGCTGGGTTTTGGCACGTTTGGAGGTGCCTCATTAGTTTTGATGACGATGAATTAGTACCTGGCAGCGTGCTTTGGTGGATGGTTTAAAACTTGTTTTTGGGGCTTATTTTCTGCATTCAATTGTTGTTGGCTGCGGATGGTGAGTTTTCCTCCGTCGGCGGAGTGTGGTGTGCTCTTAGGAAGAGATGGCCAAGTGCTCAAGGTTCATGATCAAAGTTTCAGTGGACGAGTTGGCAAGGTTTGGGGCAGACACTCCAATCTCATTGCATTCACCTATTCGTCAAACTTCGTTCAGGGTGATAACGAATCAGAGTTTGAAAAGAGTCCTCCTCAACAATGACTCTTTGGTAGTGGTGGCAACCAAGATGGTCTTGGGACTTGGGCACTTGAAGAACAACGTGTATGGCAGAGATAATTTGCAAATCTCCTCCAGGTTTCTTGCATCCCTCTTGGATAATAATGTGGGTAAATTAGAGGCGAAATTGTTGCTTGGGAAGATGTTTAGGGAGGAATTATTGGGAGGAGTCGACGAGGTTCTAAGAGTCATGGTGGAAGGAAGAGGCACTCCGTGTACGAGTGACTTGGAGCTCCTGTAGGGGTCAGATGAGGCCATCAAATTGTATCTGTTTCTCCTTGATTTGAGAGGCCCCGCGCTCATGAAGCATAGGATGATTGCAGTAGTGGTAGTGGAGTTCTTGAAGAAATTCTTCAGGCTAATGGTAGCTAGAGGCATGGAATGGAAGAAGGATTTTGTCAAATTTGCAGAGCTTAATCACTTTCTGTAAGTACGGCTAATGGCCTTGGTTTCGGGTGGTTGTTTTTGCTGGGTCTTGGGTTGAAGGTATCTGCTCAGGTGGTTTTTGGGTAGGTTGGGATTCTGGTCCTGGAAAACTTTTGGTGGGGTGGTAGGTGAATTTTTGTTTATACGGTTGGGTAGTTTTTTGGAGTGAATTGGGGCCTGGAGGGCAATCTTCTTTCCTACGTTTGTAGACGTTTTGTATTTCCTTACTTTATCAATATAATTAATTATAATCTTGCATATCAAAAAATAAATCAAAATAGAATTACATGATTAGTATCCAAGAGAGTAATGAAAATACTCAAGAAGTAAAATAGCGTTAGAAAAACACAATAACATGAAGCTGCAAGCTGCAAATACAAGCTAGGAGAGTGTGTGGGGTGGCAAATACAATGAATGGGGAGAATGCACCAAAATTATCCAATAATAGTAAATGAAACTCTCATGAAAGATGATGATACCTCACACCACTCCACACCACTCACAATAATACTCACTTTATTAACCTAAGCAAGCTTAATTAAAAAAATGTATGAAAAACCTTGATAAAGAAAACATGTTAGAAAAATAAAAACCTAGACTAACAAAACATGATATTAATGATTTCATTTAACAATAAACATAATTTTAGTGATGCATTATTAAATAAGAGGAGATCCAATTAAAAAATAACAAAATTTTGAATAATAAGTAGAATAAACTATATTAAAATTAACTCATTTGGATTATTTTTTATTTATCAATTATTTTTATTAGTGCAAAAGGAGCTAAGTGGCTACACCCATATATTAAAATCATATATTAATAGTATAATTAAAAGCTAGGGATCATCAACAGACCACCCAAAACCCGAACCAAACCACTAGAACAAACCATTACTAGGCACCCGGAGATAAAATGGTGCCCCATACTGAGAGCCTTCTATCCATTTACAAATGCTATTACATTCGAGCACCTAGATCCAAAATGGTGTTGTATATTACACCCAAGAAACCCCACACCCCAACCCATGATAACAACAAGACATAAAATTGATTTTTATGAAAACCCACCCAAGCACCCCACCCATCAAGCCACATAGCATATGATTACCCCCTTAGAACCCTAAATCCACATTGCACTAGTCAAACCCATCTCACCTTTGGAGATTTCAAATTTTGGGGTTTCCCCAGATGGCAATGTCACCTTCATCCACCAATCCCTCTGTAGTGATGTACGCCTACAACTAATCCACACCCTCATCAAGAACCATCTCTAGAATTTGTTTCAAGATTTTGATGCTCCTCAACATAGCTGCACAGAATTAGGGGGGGGGGGAAGTCGAGTCATTTGTGAAGATCAAAGGATATCGCTTTGGTGGCATCTCACAACGACTTAGCAAATAGTAATCTCCTGGCAATGGAACCCCTTGTCCCTCCTCATAATTCTCCAATACATCCTCCAAATTGACCAAATACTTACCCCAGACCAATTTCTTGCACAATTGGCACATCGTATCCTTCGTCTCCCCCGTGTCCAGAATTGAGGCGAAGAACATGGCTGAAATATCAGTATTAACCTTGTGTTTTTGGTATGAGCGAAGAAATTCCCCATCGAGCACCATCTTCAATGCATGGAGGATCAAGCCATGCTTGGTTTTAAAGGCGTTCCCCCAACCACTTCTCAGTCACCTCCCCCATGAACGCCAACTGACTCCTCGTGCTCTCCAAGATTATTGGTGTATCCATGATGCACAACCCAGACTCACCACACCTACTCTATGAAATGATGTCATGGCAAAAAATCTGGCAAACACAAATATTTATGCTTGCTCACCAGCCATCAACCTGACACCACATGAGCCCCACAGTACAAGGTATTATTATGTTGTCACCTCCACCCATGAGCAGGCACCAAACCTCCACCAAATCTAGAAGTAGCATTGCCAATTAAGTTGGCCCTACCATCAAGCCCCTTTTTTCCAGGACATCTGCCACCTTGTTGCCTTCTCGGTATATATGTGTCACCTTGTACTCATCCAAATCAACAAGTATCTGATTAATTGGAAAGAGCCATTGAGCCTTAACTTCTAATTGGGTGTCCATTCCATCCTAATGACATTGATTGTAATTAATAAGTCCCCCTCCAAGTGGATTTTTCAAAAATTTCCATTCTTAGCACATTGGAGTCTAATCAAGGCAACCCAAAAATTCGCCTCATTATTAGTGCCAATCCCCAAGTAAGATGATTTCTTGATTAATATTTTTCCAACATGGTCCCTGATCACGCACCCAACCTCGTACTCTCCAAGATTACCCTTCATGGTGCCATCGAAGTTGACCCTCACCCACCCTTCCTCCGGTGCCAACCACCACACTCCATCCCTCTTGGCTCCCACAAGACAAGCCCCCGAGACCCCATTAATAGGGGTTCATTTATCCGTTTTATAATTGTTTGCATGTGTTGTATTATTTATTTGATTACTATTCAAAAATAAAAATTATAGATAATTGAACTAAAAAAAAAAAATGAAAATAATTCTCGAATAAATGTTAAAAATAAAACATCTCTTTTCTTATCTATCTACTTACCTATTTACATCTTTGTGAATCTATTTAATAATTTAAATAGATATTATATACTAACATACTTATATTTAGAAGAGTCTATGTAAAAGACGTCGAGATATATCATTTTCGAAATGTATGTTTAAATTTTTAATCCTAACTAATTGATTTTATATATGCAAACTTTCAAACCCCATTCTACCATGATAAACACCTCTGCAATAAAATAAATGGATTAAATATCTACATTTATTTCCCAAATATTTTATTTTTTACCCTAAAGTTTCCTAAAAGGGAATTTTACTCTCCCTTTCACATGGAAACTAAAGCCTTTTTTCAAGCCTTTCATATAACACCACGTTGTGAGTAGAGTCGACAAATTTGTCCAAAGTGGGTACCAACTTCCCACTTTCTTTATAGACCATGTTTTATAATATTCCACTGTCACCGTCGTCTTTCACTTTACTCAAATCCCTATCAAGCGGAGGCTAAGTCATACTAACATTAAATAAAGTGGTCATCTATCTATGTCCACCTACTATGGAGAATACAATCGAAAATTATTTTTGGTACCATACAAGCTATATATTATAGGTCACCAATAATGGTTGACTAATGGTTGTGTCTTACTTTCCTCTTAACTTTGTTAACAACTCCCTTTCTCTCCTTTTTAATTAATAATTAATAACGTCTTCACCTTACTTTCCTCAAACTTAGTTAACAACTACCCTTTTCTCATTTTTATTGATAATGAGTTTAATATATAAAATGTTTAGTGATTTAGAAGAAACAATTCTAATTAGTAATGGATAAGATTTTGCTATTTTTGGTAAACATTGTGAGTATAAATTAGGGTACAATTATAAGTATCAATCTATCATTGCATTCCTTTGTTAATGAGAAGTTTTTTTTTTTCAATTTGAAATTATTATTTTTTTAATATAAAATAATTAATTAATAATAAAAGTGTAGGTCTTTAGAGTTTGCATTGATTATGTATTTAAGTTTTAATTTAATGGAGAAAAAATATCATAAATGTTACGAAATCAATTTTGTCAATAAGTTTGGATTTGTTAGATGACATTATAATAATAAAATCTTATATCAACTATTAGGTTCAAGGTCACATTTGTGGATCTAGTCTTCATGTCTGTAGAAGTGAATTATGTGTCTATGAAAGCAACCCTATCATGCACATTTAAACTTCACCTACCAAAATGATCTATTAGAAATATGTTGATTGTGAATGGTTCACTTTGATATGCTATACACGTGTCTATGAAATAGTGTTGAGAGACCATTTGAGAATGTGCTAAACTAGGATCTATTCTTCTTTGATCAAGCTCCTAGGTAGGTTGACTTAATGATAATGAACAAAGATCAAAGATATTAGGAATTCATGCAATATGCTACTAAGATGTTGATGTTACAAGATTTTTATTTTGTTACATGCATGTGCTAGATACTTCCATTCCTACATTCCTCCTACATCCTATAATTAAATATCAAACCCTAAAGTCAAAGAGTGGGAGGGTAGGGATAAAAAAGGTATGAACCAATGAGATTCCAAATCCTAATCAAAGAAAATTGAAACATAAGGGTGGATTCAAATCCTAGTCAAATTTAAAATAAATGTCTACAATTAGAAACATTAGATCTAAAACCCTAATGGAGAGAAAATAAAACTTAAGTGATAAAGACTAAGGGGTGTAAAAATGTCAAATTCGCCATTTTATGTATGTGAAAATAAATGATTTTGCTATAATTTACCTAGAGAAAATAATTAATGTTGGTATTTTAATGATGGGTGTGATCATTAATGATGAAATAAATATTGTGATTAATGTAAGAAATAAATAAATTTACTTACCTCAATTTGATGGAGAAAAAAATGTCATAGATGTCATAAATTGATTTGTTAATGTACTAAGAAATCTAGGTCTATGAGAAGACAACCCTAGATTGATGAAACTATTTGTTAATTATCAAGTTCAAGGCTACACCTACATATTTGAGTGAACTCCACACTTGTGGAAGCAAACTTAACGCACAATATAAACTTTGTTGATAATTTTTTTAGTTAAAAATCTATTGATTGAGAATGATTCATCTTGATCTGATATATATGTGTTTGGGAATGGTAGCAAGACCTAGTTTAAGAACTTGTTAAACAATGCTTTAACCTATTTTAGTCAAGTCCTTAAGAGGGTTGATTTAACCATGATCAATAAATTTTGACGACAACATGAAGTTGTGTAGTATGTTCTTAGGATGTTAATACAATGTTGATATCACAAGATTTTTTTTTGTTTCATGCATGTGCTAGATTCTTTCTATTCTTAGATCTCAAATCAATTGAGGTTAATCCTTAAATACCTCATCATAACATCAAATCAAATTCAAAACAACTCAAGCTTTAATTAGTTCACAACAACTAGTAAGGAGGGGCACATGATCCCAAATTAAGAGTTTTAAATTTAAAATGTCAAGGTCTAGACTTGCAAGTATAAAAGTGACCCAAGTCAATTTGTATATTAAAGTGATAACCAATTAGAAGTGGAGTTGGATGTAGCTCCTAAGAATAAATGATAATGAATACATACAAAAATAAGATTATTTGTCAACATTCACACAAAAATACATCAACTTATATAATAATCAAAACAAAAAAAACCTAATCATCATAAATGTAAAACATTAAAAATCACCTATAATTTTTACTTTTAAAAATATAAATTTATTTACCTTAAATTATTATTGCTCAATATATGATTAAATTTCTTCTCATTATATACTATTTTAGCTCTTTAAAATCGAAAGCACAATCTTTTTTATTTTTATTTTTCCATACTCCCAAACATAGATCTTTAACAAAAATAAATTATTATATCAATTAATACACATCGATATAACTTTAAAAAATTAAAAATAAAACTTGTTATATATTTTCTTGTTACAATACACTAATTTACCTTTTTAATATAAAATAATATAATCTTAAATTATCAAAAATAAAACCATCTTAAATAATAATTACTATGATTATTTTTTAAAAAGGCCCATTATATCCATAAGTTCAAAACTACCTTACATAAGAAATATAGAAAGGTAGAGAATATAAGGGCTTTAAATAAATAAATGTAATTAATATTAATATAATTAATTTAGATTTAATTAATAGTTGAGATAATAAATAGAAATATTATTTTTATGAAATAAATCGATTATTAAAAATATTGAAGAAATTATGTTGATGTTATGTAGAATTCAATTAGCATGATGATAATAAATATTTTTAGTAGATTGAATATATTGGATTTTTATGGTTCTACAAATCTCTATGGATTGGTGGATTGGATGCAAGTCACTTATGGTGAAATTTGAGCACCATAAAATTGATTTCATGATAGAAAATGATTTATAACTCATGGAATCAATCTAGTTGAATGTAGACACATGAAAATTATTTCACCTTCATCTTTGGTATTTATATGCTTATAATAATAGGAGTATTTGAAAATACCTTTAAAACTAGATTGTTAGGCTCAACTTCTCCTAGGTCAAATTCCTTTTTGTTCCTACTTTATGAATTTGAGAAAATGATGGAAGATATCATGTGTAGACTTATAGATGGCCTATGTGATTCAAACTAAGATTCCTTTTAAGATTAAACTCAAAGTGTTCCTAAAATGAATATTCTTTGTTTAAGGAATTTTATTGTTTTCTTTCCTTATCATCACTTATGAATTAATTGTATAAAAAAATATCTCTAATTGTAGACATGCCAAGAATTTGTAAAAAATGTGTGTCAAATTAACTCACAACAACAACTAAAAAATAGTAGAATTTTTTTTTTTTTAAATAAATAAATTTTAATTTGAGATCAATATAATGCCACTTGCGATCAATACTAAGAAATCTCAAATTTAATTAAGATATAAATGTGTATATCTTAGGGTTAGGAAGAGGCGTATGATATCAAGTGCAAATAAGGATGAATAATTGACTAATAAATGATGAATGTGTTGGATTGAGGTAAGGTTGAACACATGGAAATATGTGTAAGTAAGGATAAAATGGATAGAGAAATGTATCAAGTTAGGATCCAAACCTAACATAGGAGTGTGTCACATGTAAATAAGTAATTTTATTAGGTCATTACATCAAAATAGACTCAAAACTAAATGATAATTTACATTCAAGTATGTTAATTTTATATTACAGCTCATCCCCACTTTAAGTTGATTGTGAATCTAAAATGAGCATGTATTTCAAAGTATATGAACATTCTTAGCCAATATTGAATTTGAATATTCAAAAACTCATTAAAAGTATATTTTATCTATGCAAAGAAATGGACCATTCTTGGAATCTTCTTGTGTATAGGCATAAATAAAAGTATATAAGATTAATTGTCATGTATACAAAGTGATATGAAAATATCAAATAGACGCACAATACAAAATACATATTTCTTCATATACATATAAAGTGATACAAAAAATACTCTACTCGATTACGATAATGCAATATGGCACATTTGATACAACCATGTGACTCCAATTGATTATGTATAGTGTGATTCTTTTATTATAGTTCTATGATAAAGTTCCACCCAATTGTGAGTGTGTAGTTTGATCAAGATCCATCTAGGTATTGCAATTTTTTTATGCAATCCTTGAGTCACTACCTAAATCTCAATAGTAAGGTTTTAGTGACAATATATGTTCCTCTAATTGGATGCATGTGCATAGTATGCAAAGAGTTGGAGGAGAGGGAAAAATAAAAAACTGATAATGCAAATGATATATGCAATGACATGTAGAAAATGACATATGTAGCATCATGTAGTGACAATCAACTAGTGAATATTAGAATAATAATCATTTAAGTATATAATACATGCAAAGTTGTGTCACAAGTTAAGCATGTAAACACATGGGATCTAGTGATGATAATCAAGGTAAAGTTTCCCCCAATATAAGCAAATAATAAAGAGAGAGAGTTCCCTAAAGGCTATATAAAAAACATGGAAGCATATTGAATGTGTAATCAAATCAAAATATAGCCATGTAATCACAAACATGAAATATTTACTTGAATGAATGCGCATATAATGATTATTACCCACAATTAAGAAAATGTGATAAGAATGATCTAGAAGTATGAAAAGAAAGTGTAATCTCATGTAGTGATAAGATATCCAAATGAGATAATGATAATAAGCATAATAAAAACATAAACATGGGGTTAATCTCATAGTGTGATGGTTAAGTGGTGGTGTTGTTATTCTTGACACCAAAGTTCAAATCCCCATTGGGCTATTATGATCATGAGCATCGTGCCCTTGTTGATCCAATATGCCCAAGGATTTGAACCTTAGCATTGATGTTGTTGGCGTTCATGTCAAGTGACTTAGTACTCCAAATAGAGTTACAGACCCTTGCTAGGCTAGTGCGCTCGTTAACACTCACCCTCTCCGACCCTACTAGGCTACTGTGCTCCTAGTTTTGGACGATTAATGTTGATATTGTGTGTTAATGCTAGGGATGAGGTCCCCCATTTGTGGCCTCACCTAGAGTGGGCTAGGTTAAAAATCCCTCCTCACTAAGCAAAAGATAAATAAACATGAATTAATAAATATGAAACCAAAAGTATGTAGGACATATGATAAGCATAGGATAAGAAAAAATATACCATAATCCCATAATAATATATCCCACTTGTGGAATGAGGGAAAATATTTAACATCTTCGAAGATAATTTTTTTGCCATGTGTAATAACCTTTGATTGAAGGAGAGTACCTTTGAGTGAAGGCCTCTTTTTGAAAATTTAAATTTTTCATGTTAAAAATCCTTTATGATGTTATCCTCCCTCTAGTCACCTAGCTTTTGGAGGAAATTTTCATTTTGAAGCAAGGGTTGGACCATCAAAATGGAGTCACCCTAACATGAGATTTTACAAGATAGTGGCCCTTAGAGTAAGATTTTTGAAAAGTATAATTTGTAATATGTTTTATTTGATTATTTATTTATTTATGTTTTTTATTGAACATAAGTTTCTTACCAAACACAAAGGTTTTCGTTCAATGCATATGAAAAAAGAAAAAATTACAAAAAAAATTCTAAAAATATATGCACACTCCATATTGATGTCCTCATTTAAAAAATTAATTAATTTGGATAATATAAAAAATTATACATTATGGAATAGTGTTACCCTAAATTATATATTTTTAAAATAAATATAATAATAATTAGAGCATATTGTTGTAAGGTGTGTGCCCTTGATCTCCTTGTGTTGTGCAACACAACACTCAAGTTTGTGACATAGCTTAACTGCCTCCCATGGATTCATTAACTTTGGCGGTTGTATCGAGCATTAATAGGTCGATCTTTTGGTGCAATTGTTTGTGTAAAAATTGGTATCAGAGCCTAGTTCATGGGCTTGAGCCCCTCACTCAAGTGCTGGGGGAATTGTTGCAAGGTGTGTGCCCTTGGTCTCCTTGTGTTGTGTGGTGCAATACTCAGGTTCGTGACATGGCTTAACCGCTTCTTGTGGATTCATTAACTCTGGCAGTTGTATTAGGCATTAACAGGTTGATCTTTTGGTGCAATGAAAATCGTCTATGCAACACGTATAATAAAAGAATATGAAAAAATATGCATGCACTAGATATTAGTGTTAATTATTTATGTTTAGGAAATTTTAATTTAATTTTATTTTTTAAAAATCCATGATTTATGAAAATATCACTCATTAAAAAAACTATAAAGTATACAAATAAGTTAAAAAAATGAGCAAATTTATTTTTATTTATTTAGAATCTGCACATAAAATCTTAAAAATAACTAGTTTAGATCATCTTCAAAATCATAATAGTTTTCCTACTATAAGTGATAGAAATTTAAAAATTGGTTAAAAAAGTTGAGTTCAATATCCCATAAGCCAAAAAAAAAAAAAGCATAGTAGTGTGAGGATATAAGTGTCTAACATGAAAAATATAGATCATACAAGTGTATGCAAATAAGGAGCAATAGAACACCCAAAGTGAGAAAATGAGTAAAGATAAACACAAGGAACTCATAAATGCTAAGAATGAAAAATGATATTCAAAAGATGCCCCCAAGTAGAGGAAAGAAAAATAATGAGACTAACCCTAGAAGATGAAATTAAAACAAAAAAGACAAAGGCAAAAAAAAAAGCCAAGATAAAAGAGAAAGTAAAACTAAAATATAGATATATAGATATGTAATCTATATGAATGCTTATGAATTATGGAACAAATCTAGGAGGATTCTCCTCCAAAATATCACCTTCCTACCAAAGTGGGTCATTATGTTCTTCTTCTTTTGTTATAGCATTTGTTTATTCATAGATTTATTTATCATTTTATAAAACTTTGTGCTCTTTGCAAGCATAATATAAATTGGCAACACATTAGGTGTTTCTTTTTTTATCTATTTTTCTTGCTTCTTTGAACTGGTGGTTACATAAATGTATGTTGTATTGGTTGTGTCACCACATTTTTGTTTGGAATCTATGAATTAACATTCATAGTATGAGATATATGTTTTTGAAATACATTGCATTTATTCTTGTCTTCTTTCCTTTGTACATAAGTAATCAATTCTTCATAGAGGTAATTAGAAGGCATACACATTTAAAGATACTTGTGTTTATTTATCATAGAATATGCAATTTGAGGCTTTATAATTTTTTGAGAATAAGTTTCTCTATCGAATGTTCTTTGTATTCTTTATTTCTCATATTAATATATTTAGATTAACTCATGTACAAGATCATTTTATTCATATGACACATTTTGAGGTATTTTTATGAATGTATATAATGTAAAGTGATCAACATTTAATATTAGATTATAATGATTTGTGTCAACTTTGATTATATTTTCTTTATGTACAAATTTGACATATTGATGAAAAAAGAATCAGATTTATATTTTTCTATACATGTTTAATTATATTTCTCATTTATATATATTTAGAATAACTCATGTAAAAGATCATTTTATTCATGACACATCTTGAGGTATTTTTATAAATATATCTAATATAAATTGATTAGCATTTGATATTGGATTATAATAAACTCTTTCAACTTTGATTACATTTCCTTCATGTACAAATTTGGCATAATGGTAGAGGAAAAAGGATTTGCTTTGCATTTTTGTATTCATGTTCTTACAAGAAAGACATCAATTCTATATGAGTGTATCACATGACATAAAACTAGTAATTCTTTAGGACCTTTTCCAAGCATAAAATGATGCATCTTGAAGTGTTAATCAAAATTTTATTAGTCATTTTTAATGATATTCCTAAATGTACATACTCTTGATGTTTGATGTGATTATTGAATATTTTTTCTTCAATAAAAATGTAGTATTGACATGTAGAATCAATAAGAAATTGAGTAGGTGATGACAACTTTATATTACTAGTTACATATAATGGACCATTATACTTATTTTGTGGGATCTCTACATCAATAAATATGATCAATAAAATAGGAGAAGAAGAAAGGATGTCTCTAAATTTTATCATTTCCACAAAAGCATCCATATGTGATGTATCTTATGAATCAACATGATTCTTAACTCAATCCTCATGTTCCATAACCATTAAAGATTGTGTATCAAAATTCATAGCATGTTTAGGAAATATGTTTATAGAACTTGCAAGCTTTGGTTATGAGGTTCTACCATAGGATTTCTTTGATAATTAATTATCTCAATGTGAATCATGTTATCTATGAGATCTTGTATCTAATATTTTAAACCTATGCAATATTCTATATGATAATTACTAAATTTTTGCTCATTGTAATTCTATGGAAGTACGTTAGTAGGTTCTAATGCATGAATAGGAGGAAGAGTAATCAACTTTGAGATAAAAAAATTTGATGCATATTGTCCAATAGTTCTTGCAACTTAGTAAATTTCTTAGAATATTTTCTTTAAAAGAAAGAATGCAATTTTTTTCCTTCTTATCCTTGTAACCATTGCCCTTATAAAAAAAGGTGCAGATTTTTAAAAATTTGAAGAATAAAGAAAAATATTTGGCATTGACAACCCATGTTTGAATATTTTCCATTTTAGTAGCTTAGACTCAATGCTTTTGACATGTGCACAAAGATCCATAAAAGATGTGAATTTTTTGAGGTAAACATTATTGACAATTGACTTAAACAATCCCTAGATAAAGATATTTTGTCATTCCAATTCATGCAAGGGATGATGAAATCTAGAACATAAATAATAAATTATTTGACATAATTATTGACATGCTCATTAGGTCCTTGGGCACATTCAAATAGATTATAAATAGTAACCTTGTGGGCCATATTAACTTTGAATTTATTTAAGACTACCTTGGTCAAATTAAAAAAAATGAATATATAGACCCATAAGGCAATTGGAAAAAACTATGAACAATAATATAATATAATAATGGCACGTAGGGTACAAAATAGCTAAGAGCCTATCCTCACATATGAAGTCAAAGAAAGTAGGGTTGAATGCATGTGTGTCTTTGGTTATATTTATCATCATACATTAAAAAATAAGGTGCCACAAAATCAATGGGTGGAGGATGTGCAACAATTTCAAATGCCAATAGTTTGTTTTTAATCTTAATGATTTTTCAATGTCCTAATCACTAGGCATAATATCACTTTTCTTTTAACTTTTTCTAGCTTTTGAATTAATGCATCTAGGGCAGCAAAATAAATACTCACAAGGGAGGTTTGGAAACACTAGGATGGATATGTGTATGAGCTACATAATAAGATATGTAAGGGGTTTGGGTGTATGATGCATAAGGAGGGATGGAATGTGGAATATAATGATGTATAGGAATGGAAGATGATATGTAATGAGGTGTATACATAGGGAGGGAAGGAACAATAGAGAAAGGGATGCAATGAGAAGTGACCATGATGGGAGAAGGGAGAATAAGAGAAATAGATATGGAAGGACTTAGAGTAGGTGGATTAGTATAAGGTATATAAGGAGTAGATGCAAGTATGGTGGGAGGAGGATAATTAGGAGCTATACCATTTTGAGGAACAAAAATGGAAGAGGGTACACTAGGAGATGGTGAAATGGTGGAACAATGCATTGATGTGGAAGGAGGAAGAATGATATATGCATTAATTAAAGAGTTACATGAATTAAAATTAGCACCAATTGTTTGCAAGATCTCTAACACAAATGGTTTGGTTATGAGCAAATTATGAATCATATTATCCACTAATCATGTAAGATTTTTTGTATTAGCAAAGCTAGCAAGTTATGTTACAAATTATTCTTGAGCCACATGTGCCCAATAATAGGAGAAATAAAACTACTTATACTTGAGCATAATTAGGAATACCATCTCACTAGTTTGAGCTATGTATGGATTCAAACAAGAAATCCTTCATAAATCTAGATGAGAGGGAAGATATTTTGGCATGTAAATTGTTATCAAAACCCTAAGGAAAAAAATAACAAATATGACCCAAGGGTTAATAAAAAATACAATCAATAATCTAAAACAAGTGTAAAATGGAAATCTTATAGGAAAAAGTGATAGTGGGTAGGGTTGATAAAAGATAAGATATGTTAGTAATCTATAAAACCCTATATGAAGATATGGCTTTGAAGGGTAGTAACACAAATAATATAAAGCCTAGGAAGATCTAAAAAGTATGATAGAGGAACTAGAAACACGTTTTATATCAGAAAAGGATAAACCTTGATACAATTTCGGGAAAAGGTGTATTGTTCACCTTGCATAATGCTAAAAATTTAAAAGTAATATTTATTTGTGGCACACCCAATGAACCTAAGGATGCATTCATCACATAGGTTAGACATTGTTGGGGCCACTTTGTATGTTATATATAATATTGGGATACATATTTAATGTGTTTTGTACATTAGAAAAAATAATATTAAAAAAATCAATACCAAAAAGTAAATGGGGGACATGCTTTTGTAATCTCATGGTTTAAAGGCATATGACTTTTGTAATACCACTTGGTGACCTTTTATGTAAGATTGTTTCTATAAAAGAAAATACATGAGTAGTTATTGAGGTTATCTTGTATAACCTTTAGCTTCTTGGCTAAGGTTGATTGAGCATCTCTTGTAAGTTGCATATGTGAGGAGAGGAATGTTAGAATTATTATCATTGATGTCAAAGGTGTATGTGAGATTGATGGAAAGTGTATTATCATTGATGTTAAGAAATATCGTGATGAAATTCATTGATCTAAGAAGAAGAAATTGCAATGGCCAAAGGCCACTAAATCGCATCATCCCAAGGGTAGTTTCTATCCTTACAGGGCTGCAAAAAAATAAAAAATAAATTTATCCTCATGTTGGTCAATCTCCTTATGTTTGACACCCTCCTCATGAGTTAAAACAAAAATTAAATTAAATATTTTTTAAAATTGGGTTGACCTCCCTCATAGTGGCACATATTTTTTTTGAAATTACTTTTAAATAAATTTATTATTTATAGGGGTCGACCCCTTATGGAGTGCCCAAGTTTTCTATAAAAAGGTGCATGGAAAAGGTATAAAATAATGAAGAGTTGACTCCTTTGTAATGAGAAGTATCCCTTCATGAAGTCGCCTCTTTTGGTGAAGGTATAAATAGAGTTTGTGGATTATGGAGAAGATGTGTGTGAAAGAAAAATTGATAAATCATATATACACCAACAAATTTGTGAGAAGAGAAGATACTTGGAGATCATTCAAAGGCACATTTTTGAAGGAGGATTTTCAAGAATAAAAATAATCTATCTATGAAGAGGTTGGTGCCTCATATTAAAAGAGATTGGTGTCTCATATTGAGTTGGTGCTCAAGTGTTAGGGATTAGTGTCTCTGTAGGTTGGTGCCTACAAAGTTTGTAAGAGCTTTTTGTATAAGCGATATTTTATCGTGGTTTTCTCTTGAAAGGGTTTCCATGCAAATCTTGCGTTCTTATTTTTGATGTTGTGTATTTAAAGTTATTGTGGTTGTTAATTTGAAAAAGTAAAAAGATATTCTTATACCGATTCAACCCCCTCTTAGTATTTAAGCTTGTGCTCATCAAGGAATCTTAGTATGGATGTGGATGTATGGTTAAATGATTCTCATTTTCTTGTTCACATAGAGTGCAATTGGGGAGTTTGATGTTTCAAAATTCTTACATGGAGACTTTACAAGCATATTTTAATATTTATTTGAGATAATATATAGAGTGTGTGAGTGCTTTTGGAGGCCAGGTTTTTTCCTTATGAGGGTTTTCCTAGGGTACTTCTTGTGTCATCTTGATGGCATGTTTGTCTATTCTTTTGTATTATGGGTTTTGAATACTTGGTTTACGTATTTTTCTCTTTTGGGGTAATGCAAATTTTTTTATTATTATTGCAAAATTTCCTTTTAGGCAACACCCCAGGGTGGTGTAAGAGTACACGGGTTCACCAAAATATAAGGGGATAAAATCTCTTTTACAATAAATATATTCTAATTAAATAAATGTAATCAATAACCATAAAATTAATTGGGATTTAATTAAGTATTTGGGTTTCTAAATTGAAGTGATATTTTTAGAAAATAATTGCAATGGATGGGGTACTTAGCTTTGGAAAAAATAAATGGAGAAATAATGGTTATGTCATGCAAAATTTAGTCATGGAGAAATGAAAATGAATTTTACCAATTTGTAGAATGCCTTGGGTTTTGAATAGTCCCAAAAACATTAATAGATTGGATCCAAGCCCATTTGGACCAAATCCAAGCATACAAAAATTAATATTAGGTGCATAAATGGGTTATAACTCGTAGGATTGATTTGGTTGAATGCATGCTCTTGAAAACTACTTCACTTTGATCTCTACTATATGAAAGTTTTCTAAGGATGTTAGTATTTAAAAAAAAAAATTAGGGAGGTTGTTGGATCACCAAGGTCAAATTCTCCTTGATTAACCCCCTTTTCAAATCAACATTACAACTTTGAGCAAAATATGGTAGACAATATGCATAAACTTGTAGATAGCTAATGCAATTTTGATGCAAACTAAGATTCCTTTTAAGCTCCAACTCAAAATGTTCTTGAAATGAATGCTCCTTTTTTGAGGTATTCTAAAATTTCTCCATATTGATTGCTTAGAAATTAAGTATACAAATGAATGTCTAATAAATATCAACAAATAGAAAAAAATCACAAAATTGTGTGTCAAGTTAGTTTGATGAGTGAAAGGGGTGGGAAAGTAGAATTTATTTAAAAAAAATTAAGGTCAATCCTACACTACTTGGGATTGATCTTGAGGCACTTGAGATTGAACAAAGATAGAAAGGTGGAGATCTCAAGGTTAGGAACATGTGTATGAGAGTGTGCACAATTAGGGATGAATGAATAGCTAATAAATATTGAATGTGTTGGGATGAGTGAAAATAAGGTTGTGGCAAGCTTAAATACATGTAATAGGTTTAATTAAGGATGAAGAAAATAGGGAAAGGTATTAGGTTGTGGGCCAAACCTAACAAAAGAGTGTGTTAGTTGTTCATATATAATTGTATTAAATCATTTCATCAAAATAAACTTAAAACTAAATGAGAATTGTAATTGCACCATTACAATTCTACAAACCAATCCAATTAATTACAACACATTTATAGCAATCGAATATATTAAAAATCTTAATCTTATAATTTTTAGTATTTTTTTTTTAGAATTACAAATTCAAACATAGCACCAAAAATACTTTAACTATGCCAACTTATCTACATGATACACCTATATACACTATAATCTTTGGTGACTCCTTTAATAAAAATCTACTTTCACACATCAATAAACCCTTGTTCTATTGGTGAAGTTGATTGATTTTGAATGAGTCCACTATAGATCAAGTTATTAGGTTGAGTGTGAAATCCCTATATCATAAAAGACGAGACCAAAATCATATCCTAATCAACTTTGACATTAGATATACCCCTTAATCCTTGTCTTTCAGTTAAAAAAATTTCAGCCTAAAACTCATATTCCCATATCAAATAACTAAACAATTTTATAAATTTAAAATAAAACCTTTTAAAAAACTGCTTTCACACTATCAAAGAAACCATATTAAAAACTAATTAAAATACCAGTTAAAAACCTTTAACTCATAATGTGGAAAGCCCATTTTATTGATTCCTCCATGACTCCTAAAAGTAACATGCAATCTTTATAGAGCACAAATGCAATTTTTTTAATATTGATTCTAATATTTAAACTATAAAATGTTTAGGGCTTACTTTCCTCAATGGGCACATGGAATTTACCAAACATCTTTATAGGTAAATCAAGAATATCAATATGGATCTATGGTATTTTTTATGCAACAATTTAATTTTTTGTTCTTATATTAATTAGAGACTTGGTTTAAGATAATATATATTATAGTTTTTATTTTAATAGAGATGATGTTATAAAGAAATGGTCTTATTTTTAAGATAATAATTAATCAGTATATATATATGTTTTTCATCTTTATTTTTTTTTTCATTAACATATTTTTTTAAATTCTTCATATCTAATCATATTTTTAATTGAATATTACATTTCACCTTCCATATTCTCTTAATAAATAAAATAAAAAATTAGGTGCAATAAAAGATTCTTAGGCTATGAGGTAAGTGTAGTAAATATGTGGCAGTGGGGTCAGACTGACAACCCATGCTCAGTGTCAAAAATAACAATTCTCTTGAGGAAAAATAGACTGTTTATCCACTGATTGCCGACCTTTTTCTGTTTATATGTAGCATTGAATGTCTTCCCGACATTGATCCTTTTCATAAAATCTCACATACCCAACAATTTACAACCACTTCAATTATCATTGGCATTAGGTGATCTAATTCTTAAGCTAGGCTTTATAATTTCATGTTATAAAATCATACAGATGACCTCACTACAGGAGTCCATGCAGCATCATATTTTTGGTCAACTTAGAGGGATGAAAAAATGCTCTTTTTTCTAATTATTCACCCATGTCCTCTGCTCATTTTAATGTGTTGGGAAGTTTCAACATGTTGTGTGCATCGATAGGAGAGAAAGTTCACATGGATATATCATGGAGAGAATGCAATGGAAGTTTTGTTGTTAGATTCATGTATTTGTTGTTTTAGAATTCTGCCTAAAGTGGGTATTCAGTGCTTTCGGATCTGTCATGTGTTTTTGTCTTCCAATGCCAGTCCCTTTATTAGCATATATTTTGCCAAAAAATCTGGTCCTGCACTGAAATATAATTAACGTAGTTTTTTCTTTGTTTTGATGTTGTTGGCATTGATTCTAAATTCTAGATTCCAACAATGCTTGAGTCCAATGGAGTTTGTTAGTCTGTCTGCCATGGTGCAGTACCAATCTTAGGCCTCTGATGTAATTTTTTTGTTAAAATTCCTAGTTGAGGCTGGTTTCTTGGCAGCAAATTCTTGATTCCTGATTTTGTACAGGACCCAATTGAACATGGACACGAGTTTACTTGCAGCTTGGGATACTTGTTGCCAAGAACTGGTGGATACTACCACATTCAGCAAGTGGGTATTTTGGTTCTAGTAATTCATGTTCATGATGTTCTTTCTCTACCATATTAGTCCTTCCACAGCTTTGAAATCTTCCAGTCCTGTGTCCAGTTAAGAAATATTGGCCTTACTCCAGGGAACATATATAGTATGGGAGACTCAAACTGCTCCATTTGTTGAAATAGCGTATAAATTGCAGTTGCAATGGCTGGCTTGTCTCATTTGCCAAATGGTTGTCCCTTTAGACCAGGCCTAAAATGGTGGTGTCTTTGTTTAGTACTAAATTTCATATTTTGTTCAGTGTCTGGAGTGAATCAAGAAGGGCAGGTTCTGCTTGCATTCAAATACTCTATCACGAATGATCCCCTCTCTGCCCTAGGTGACTGGAATTTCGACGACTCAACACCATGTAGTTGGAATGGTGTGACGTGCACACAGATTGGAAGTAATGAGTCCAGAGTCATCAGTCTTGTTCTACCCCAGAGCCAGCTAGTGGGTTGGATACCACAAGAACTTGGGTGCCTTGAGTACCTTCGTCACCTCGACCTTTCTGGCAATGAGATCAATGGAACAATTCCCTCTGAGCTCTTCAATGCAACGGATATACGAAAGCTTGTCCTCGCCAACAATGGAATATCTGGTACCCTGCCTTCTGAAGTACAGCAGCTGCAAGGGTTGCAGTATCTTGACCTGTCAAGCAATGCTCTCACAGGAATCATCCCTGAGAGTATCACAAAATTGAAAGAACTGAAAGGTATCTCTCTGAAAAACAATTATTTATCTGGACCTGTTCCTACAGGACTTGGATCATTAGGAGCCCTTGAGGCCCTTGATTTCTCTTCAAATCTCCTTAATGAGTCCATCCCACCTGATCTTGGCAACTTATCTAGTCTCCAATATTGTCTCAACCTGTCTGGAAATAGGCTTTCTGGTAACATACCTCTAACTTTAAAGCAACTTCCTATAAATGCAAGTTTAGACCTCTCACACAATAATTTGACCGGACAAATTCCACGGGTTGGGTTTTTTTTAAGTCAGAAATCTGATGCTTTTGTAGGCAATCCTGGTCTCTGTGGTCAGCCGCTTACAAAATTATGTTTCGTTCCTTCTAGTGGCTCTGATCCTCCAAAAATTAGCTCACCTTCTGCAGTTGCAGCTATGCCTGTCCTTGGAAAACACAAAGCTTTAAGCAAAGGCACTATAACTGCTATTGTTCTTGGCGACCTTGCCGGAATAAGCCTTGTTTGTGCAGTTGTTATGTATCGATACTGGAGCACAAAACAGAAAAAGGAAGCAAAGGATGAACCTAATTCCAGGGCGGTTCAAGTGGATGATAACGGAGATTATTCTTCTAGCTCGGGTAGAGTTGGTTGGTTCTGCCTTAGAAAGGTTGAAGAGACTTCGGACGGAAGTAGCTCAGAAAATGGAGATCAACAGCAAGGAACTTTGGTGTCACTAGACGGAGATCTAGACTTAGACCTTGATAAACTACTTCGAGCTTCTGCTTATATATTGGGTGCCACTGGATACACTATATTATATAAGGCAGTTCTAGAAGATGGCATGACATTTGCAGTGAGAAGGCTTGGTGAGGGTGGTTTGGGAACTTACAGGGATTTTGAAGTAGAGGCTAAAGCAATTGGTAGAATTAAACATCCAAACATTGTTCGCCTCAGAGGCTACTACTGGGGCATAGAGGAGAAGCTGCTGATTTATGATTACATTCCAAATGGAAGCTTGGCAAATGCCTATTATGGTGGGTTCTCTACTCTTCTGCTCTTCTTATTATGTGTCTCTTTGTTTATTGGGTTATGCTAATAGGAGATTTGGTCCATAGAGCATCTTAAGTTATTTGTGGATAGGTTTTGAGATGTCTGATATGGTGTTGAGTTTCCATTTCCTATTTATCCAAGGAGTCCATAGGCTCTTAGACATGTATCTTAAGGGTTCAGTAAATCCTCAAGTGTGTTAAAATAAAGTCATCACCAGATTCATCGAGGTTATTGATTTGCTTTTTGGATTGAACTTCTTATGAATGTCTTGTTGAAACTCAACAGTATGTTTCCTAAGGAAGAAGAACGCAATAGATGAAAAAAAAACTTGAAGCTCTTTAACAATGTCTATAGGATTATCTTGTTGAAGATCTAGACCCCAGGCAACCTGAAAGAAAACTTAGCAAATGAATAGATTATCTTTGATACGAAAACATGTAGGGGAGATCCTAATTGACTGTCATTTGGCTGGTTAAATACTTAGTTGAAAGACATCTGTACTGAACAAACCTGCACATGATCAAGTAAATTATTTTTTCCATCTGGAAAAGGTGTGAATCGTCTCCTTCAGGTTCTCATCTCTATCTGGGGTTTTCTGGTTCCTTTTAATTTTCAAGCAGAAGGATATTGATCACCCTGTTCACAGAATTCTTCGCAGTCTATTATAAATCCCCTTTTGTTTTAGTGACAAGTATTGGTTTTGTTTTCTTTGACTTGTAAAAGAGTATACCATTCAGTATTCACTATTCTTGGATTTTGATTTCTAGCTTGGGGGTAGCAGGACAATAATCACCTTGTTCTGTTTCTGAGTTTTCTGTAGCCTATCCTGTCTTTTTATTATCCTCTTTAAGAATAAAACTAAATCTTCACTCTTGCAGGAAGGTCATCAAACTCTCCCTTTTATCTGCCATGGGCTGCAAGGATAAAAATTGCTAAGGGAGTGGCTAGAGGCCTGGCTTACTTGCATGAAAAGAAGCATGTTCATGCAAATCTCAAGCCAAGCAACATCCTTCTGGGGTTTGACATGGAACCGTTCATTGCAGATTTTGGGTTATACAGGGTACTAGACATGGCCAACGTCAAATATAGTAGCTCAGCCATTTATCTAAGAAACTTTGAAGGTGCACTTTCAGGAAGCAAGCGGTCAACAGGCTCAAGAGATAGCTTACAGACAACACCTGAAATGCTGGGCAGTCCAAGCACATCAAGAAATTTTGTATCTCCATACCAAGCTCCCGAGGCATTGAAAACTCTTAAACCCAATCAAAAGTGGGATGTTTATTCCTTTGGGGTTATTTTTCTGGAAATGCTCACAGGGAAACCACCTTCTGAGAAAGATTTTGCAACATGGGGTCAAAGTTTTCTTGATGAGAAGCAGCGGATTTTGCGTATTATTGATCCAACTCTTCGATCAGAGGTGGAAGGGAAGGAAGAAATATCAACCTCTCTAAGGATTGCATTCAACTGTAGTTCTCCTTCCCCTCAGAAGAGACCAGCAATGAAGGAGGTATTGCAGTTTCTAGAAAAAATACCTTCATTATCTTCATCAACAATTTCATCAGATTAACCAATTCTTTCTGATCTTGTATCATCCTTGTATTAACATAAGTGGAGAATCTGATGAGGGCACAATCTGGATTCCACCTTCAACAACTTTACTTGAGTGTAAGTAGTATAGAGTTACACATCACTGTTATTGGCAGTTGGCAAACATTTGTGATGGATTGAGTAAGACGATCTGCTTCTCAAGGAAAGACCAGAACATGAACTAACATTTCAATATTTTTGCTCTGGAGGCAAGTTCTCAGTTTTCTGGGGAAAATAATAGATGGAGGTAAATTGCTGTTGCAGGCGGTAGACTAATCACAGAGTGACTAAAGTTGAACCGGCTTGATCTCTTGAGTACAACTGACGGACATTATTACCAGTGATCAGTTACTTAGAAATAAGTGAAAGGGAAATAAGTGACATTATAATTGTATAATTATCCAGCAGAATGTCTAATTATTTGATTTGAAAGCATTTGAATGCTGTTTTTATCTTAACATACAGTAAGAATGTTATTTTTTTACTGTTTGGACACTAGAACAGAGTGGATTACAGTATATAGAAAATGTGTGAAGTCAATATTGCAAAGCCTTATTTATTAGCAGTTTTTTGTCATTGACAGCCCATCCTTTGCAAAATTATTTAAGGATTGTCAAGAATTATCTACCCATTGTGATTTAATTTTCTATTCTACTGTTGATAGGATTTGGTCATAGACGCTGAGCGTCCTTGAAACACCTATTTTTCCATCATGACGCATAAATAGTGCAGATTTGAAAAGCAAAGGCATATGCTACGAAAGAAAAGTTGATGTAATCTTTCTTTTTGGAATCTTGATCATGTTGCAATTAGTGATAACAAGATTAGAATATTTTCATAAAATTATTATAACCTAATATACTATCAAAAGTCAAAACATCTATCATATCATAATTTTGGGGGTGCAGTAATTGATTTTATTGGATGTATAGTACAAGTTACCCATATTATTATTTAAGGAAATCTATTGCAAGATATATGTGGAAAAAGGATGTAACGGTACCTAAAATTTGACTAGTTATTCTTTAGTGGTTTTCACCTAAGATATGGGTTTTGACTGAGTGGATGAAGGATGGAAATTCGTGTAGTTGTTATTGTATTGTTTTTTAACCTTGTTTACATCTTTTAGAGATTTTCATAATCAAAATTTATTTGTAATTGTCCATCGACTGTTATGCTGTTGATAATGTGGTTCTATTGTGATATTGTTATCAGGATTCAATCGTGTAGTTTTACGAGTCAAACTCATTGACCCATATTTCATGAGTAGTGGTTCACAAGAACCCATCCCATCTCTCATGATAAAGAATGGTCCACTTAACACTCCTTGGTTCTATCCTCATGTGCCTCTGTGAATCTGCAAGCACAATGACTCTAGTATTTAAGTCTAGAGGATTCTGATATACAATTGGTATGGACTTGGAGTTAGCACAGTTATGCCTTATATAAAAATTAAAACAAGGAACTCTAAATATTTGAGTATTCTTTTGTCCACTCCTATGGAGAGGCCACGCTTGCTGGCTGGTTGGCCAATTCTATGAGGGAGTTCTTAGATTGCAAATTTTAACCGGCATTCCAACTTTTTTATGTTGGACTATGTTAAAAAAGGTCAATAAAATTACCCTAGAGACTTTATTTACAGTGACATAAAGATAGATAAATGTGGGCAAGGATAACTGGTTGCAGTTTTGCTAGAGTAAGTGCTCAAGAGGCCTTTGTTCCCCTAAATTTGATTAAAATTTTACAAACTATTTGGAGGCCCTATACTACGAATGGCCAGCCCATAATTACCATCAGTAACATTGCATTGAAGGTAGGTTTGATTAATATTGGGTGGATGAAGTATAGCACATTGACATGATTCAACGACCTTGGAATTAATGAATTGGAGAGAAGCTCTGCTAACAATACCTAATTCATTCCCCGTAACATTCCTGCTTTGCTGCTCTAATACGATGTCATTTGTTGCATTCTGAACATAGTGTCAATGAGGCTGTCATGGTGTTTCATATCCACATTCCTGATGAGGGGACACACTAGGAGGGCATTTGGAACTAGTTTTACCCAGTCCTAGTTTGTTTTTGTGTAGGATCTCTAGGTTCACAGTTGACAGTCCTAGCTCCATGCAGTCCTCTGTTAGCAATTATCGTTGGCTTACAATCAAGAATTATAAGAGATTTGAGGCTTGCACATTCAATTTCAAAAGAAAGCTTCTTGAAAAGACGTGTGAAATTTTTTCAATCATCAATATTTCAGATCACTCTACATGAACCATAATCACCATGAAAAGCATATTAAAGTGCACATAAATTCTCCTTATAATTTGATTAGGTTCATCTAATTTCGTTGGCTCTTATGAATCCTAACATTTAATATATTACAACAAAATCAAAATTAAATAAAATTAATTGAGTGCTTCACAAGAGGGGGGTCTATCATTAAGATTTTGATTGGCAGGTCTTTAGGAGTGGCTCGAGCAAAGGTTCTCATCCCTATACAAGTTGCCAGAATGTTTGCAAATTTCAATGGTCTATAGAAATGGTCCACCCTTGCAGTGACTTCAGTAATGCAAATGCCATGCTTGGTTGCATTCGTTTTTGCTAATGCAAACTTTTTCAGATAGTTGAAGCGGATGTCAGCTGTATAATCTTTAATGGTCTGGACTCTGGATAGATCTGGATGCCTCCCCAATAAAGTGCCAGCGACAAGAGAATACAATGAAATGGATACCAGTTACCACCTCTAATTTTGGATCTAACTGAAAAACTGGATCTTGTTTTGCAAAATGAAAGTTGAAGCCCTGTTGCTTCAAAAATTTTGAAGTCAATGTTGGATTCCCCTTGTTTGTAGCAAAGGAAAACGTGAGTAGGGCTTGTGGACTCTAAAGTACCCTGTTGCTCTGCAGGTGCCCTTTCTCCTTGTTAGAAAACCCATACCCTTTCTCCTTGTTAGAAAACCCATACTATCTGTTGACCGCTCTACCCATTTTTCTTGGAAACCACACTCAAATGCCTTCTTGCTTCCTCTAGATATTCCTCATTTGAAATCCAGAAAGCTCCAGTTGCGATCCCAAAGTCTTACGGACCCCTAGTTTTTGTATTGGGTAGTGATGAGGAGGAGGCTGTAAACAGAGTTCGGTTGAGTTGATGAGTTAGCGAGCCATATGTTTTTCTTTTAAGGAGAACATCTCAAGAGGGAAACCAACCATGAGATACTGCAATTTATTGAATGGAATCTACCATTCAACCCTTACCAAGAACTAAAACTTATGCTTCATGAGATGCTAATTTGTTTTCTATTTGAGAAACAAGGAAAAATATTTACCATGAGTTATTTATACAATTTGTACTGATTGGCTATAGCACAGCACTCTGCATGGAACGAGCAGAGAGCAAAATGTAATTTACACTGGTAAAGATATGTGGCCTCACCATACATGGCAGTGATATTGTAACAAGGCTTCGTTTGATAGGACCTCTGGCAAAATAAACAAGAAAGCATAAAATCAATAGTATTGTAGTTTTCAATATTGTGAAGATGGATGAAGTTGCAGAATGAATATCTCTCAATCTTTGACACTAAGCCAAACGGGTCTGACTTGTGCTGCCGAAGCCTATGGCTTAAAAAACTATCATCACATTTATTCTCCCAACAAAAGAAATCCAAAGCAATGTATATTGGTCATTGCACAGAGGTTTCATTTACGAAGCTGAGATTTCTGGATTACCAAAAGACATCTGTAATTAAAATAAGTGAATTGCACATTAAGGCTTTTGAACACAGCTCCACCACTGACATTATAAGTTTGGAGTCCGTTAGAAATGCCAAGATATATAGCTGCAACATTTGAACAGCTAATGCATACATCTGTACAGAAGATTTTTAAAGAGCAGCCTTAATAACATAACTTGTATTAAGTATGTGTACCAAGAAACATCCAAAGGGCTCGGCAAAATCTATTTCCTAAAGGTAGTTCTTTACTGTTGTTTAGAAGATCCAGTCCTATAAATAATGGTTAGGGATAGGATCCCATGCTATGGCTTTGTTTAATTTTATATTTAATGAAATAGATTTATATATTGTACATAAAAAAACAAAACAGATACATCCTATTCTCAAAAATTACAGATGGAATGGAATCATATCACTTAATACAAATTGGGTATTATCCAAGAAAAGTCACCCAAATTGGGCATAACCCAAGAAACAAAATATCATGTGTCTCAAAAAAGGAAACAACAGCAACAGTGAACATACACCCCCAAAGGAAACAACCATCCACAAAATTACAAGATGACATAATCATAACGTCGATGAAGAAAATTTAAGCCATCAAAGCTATAAGACTGCTGGGAGGAGGATCCTAATCATCAAGCAAATATTTTCATCATCAATAGGCCTCCAACTAGTCATTGCCTTCATTTTTTAAGGCTGCGAATTTGAAACTTAAGGCTATGGTTGAGTTTGAGAGACATTTCTCTATGGTGAAATGGCAAGAGTTAGGTGAGATAATTTGTCATAACCTTCAGAGGGATACGAGTGGTGAGTAGGTAGCAACCACCCCATTTGCCACCTAGTTAGTTGTAACTGCTCAGTCAGCTACCCAGCGAGGAGTGGGGAAGAGCTCTTGCGATGATTCTCTGCAAGTGGCACCAAGCTGCTGGGTTTGGTAGGGGGATCTAGGAATGGGAGGTGAGAAAGGTGGCACCCTGGCCACAGTGCACAAGGCCACCCCTCAATTGGTAGGGGGATTTGTCATGGGGAGGAGAGGAAGGTAGCGTCCTGATCACAATGCATGAGGCATTCTCCAAATAATCAAGAACAATCTGAGGTGTACCACTTCTAAGGCTACTTTGTTGCCTTGAACTTGAATTTGCATGATAAAATTATAAACCATCAACGAATTCTTGTGAGTAACAGAATTGGAATCAATACAAGCATGGGCAAACATAACAATATTTCTATCCTTTCAAATGTTCAATTAAAATTTTAATTTAAAAGCTTGTCATAGTTAAGGGAATTTAGTGGGAAATTTAATATTTAACAAAATATTGACATGTTGACTATCAATGTGTAGTTGTTGACATTAGAGGGTAATCAATATGGCAACTTTTTATGTTAGGGGTGGGTCTTTAACATAAACAACTTGTACGTTGATGACGAGTTAAGTCTTTTTATTAAATATTGTGTTAACAAAAAAAAATTGGTCTAAAAAGAAAGGTTGAAAATCATGAATCCATAACCAAACTACCTAAGTATAAACACAAAACCAAAAAAAATACTTGATTATTGCAAGTTACCCATAAAACAAACCTATTTAATCTAAATATACTAACCATTTTCCTATAAAAAGACCTTAACGAAGTACTAGTTTTATTATTATTGAAATTCTACAAAATAATATGTGTGGGGATGGGTTGGGGAGAGGGTTCAACTCTCTTCCCTATTTTTTAACAAAGAAAAATTTAAGGTTTTTAATATGCTCTTTAAAACAAGAGTGTTGAGCCCAAAAAGGCATTGAGAGCATAGTTATCATTTACTTTCTCAATTCATTAATCCAATGAAAATCTATTCAATTAGAGTGAACATCACAATACACAAATTCAAAAAATTATGCTTACTTATCATTGGTGGATTAGAGAAAATATATATATATTTTTAATATGAATATTCCTACTTTGCTTTAAATAAAAATAAAAATAGTACAATATTCACAAAAAGTTAGGGTGGTAAAAAGGCACACCCAAAAATTCTGATGAGACAGAGTCTAGAAAAAAGATAAAATTAAACAATAACATTAAGCAACTAATGTTATGCAACATTAAGCAACTAATGTTATGCAACATTAAGTGGATCCTTATCATTAGGATTAGAACCCCAAGCATTAGCAGGGGTAGTGTCATTAATAGGCTTCCATCTAGTAAGAGGTCCTTCCTCCTTAGGAGATCTGTTGTAGGCCAATTGAAGAGATGACAAGTTGCAAATGAGGAAGCTTGTCAGAACTAGGCCAACTAGCCTCCACATGCCTCTAAGAAGAGGGAGAAACTGTCGAGAAGCCATCTTGGGAGGTTGGAACTAGCCATGAATAACAAATCCTTGAGAATTGCCCCATAATTAAGAGCTACGACCTCTCTTGGAAGATTGGTTATGGCTACACCTATGACCCCTCAAAAGAGAAGATGAGTTTGAGGGCACCTTTGCAATAGTATAGGGGGCATTCCCCCAATGGTCCAACAACTCCCAAAGGTGAGCAACCTTAATTGTAACTTTGTGAGCTTGCACTTGAATCTGCATGAAAACATTAGAAAATCATAGCCTTGGTGTAAAGAGAGAAATGAACATATGCATTGCAATTGAAAAACAAAGCAAACTCCCTATCCTTCCAAATGTAAAAGAGAATATCCAATCATGCCAAAGTTGGGTGTATTTGTGTGGGAGGCAAGGCCAATCCACCAACAAACCCATATATTGGGAGAAAGATGATGGATGAAAAGGTTTAAGGAGTTCATGGATCCACTTCTAGGTTTCTTATGCCCAAGGGAAAAAACATAAGAGACTAGATGTACTAAATATTCTAAAATTTTCTAAAAACCTTATTTTTATGTCAAAAATGTCCAACTTAGGAATACATGTTACATTTTATAGTAAAGGTTATATAATGGTAAGATGCAATTTGGTGCTTGCTAAGGGAGTGTGGCATGGTACTCCATGTAGGTCATAAGCATCAATATTATTTGGATGTGCCAATGTAACAACATTTGAAATAAGATTGTTATTGCATCTTAGGTTGGGTCACTTGAGTGAAAAAGGTCTAAGAACCTTGATAAGTACAAATATGGTAGAAGGTGTTGTTGATTATTTTATTGGTGTCAAATTTTGTGCTAGTAATATATAATAGAGTGAATTTTAACCTTGGAAATACTATAATAGAGGATATTTTTTAGTTTATTAATGTTGATGTGTTTGGTCTTATAGATATCCAATCCCTTGGAAAGTCTCTATACTGTTTTCTTTAATAATGATTATTCTAGGTACTCTTGGGTGTATTTTCTTAGGAGGAAGTTTATGTTTTTATCAAGTTTAAGGAGTTTAGATCTCTTATTTATAATTATATTGGTAAGAAGATCAAAGTATTAAGGATAGATAATGACAGTGAATTTTCTCTCTAAGGAGTTTGACATATTCTATAAGCATACTTAGATTTTGCAGAAAAGGGTAAATCCATACAATACCACACATAATGGAGTAGTTGAGAGGTTGAATAGAGTCGTGGTAGACTAGAACAAAACTATCTTGATTAGTTTTATTCTAGGATAAGAGTTCTATGGTGACATGGTTAGTACCAAATGCTACTCTAAGAATAGGTATCCTACTTGTATGCTACAAAACATGAAGTATAAAATTTGGACTATAAAAACCATGTATGACATGTTTAAGAGTATTTTGATGTGAGGCAATTGTTTAGGTACCAAAGGAGAGGAGGTATAAGTTGGATTTCAAGAAAAAAATTGATGTATTGTTATCAATTATGGTGAGAATATTAAAGGCTAAAAGATTTAGAATCTAAAAACCTTGAGGTTTAGCTACTCAAGGGATGTTACATTTAGGGAAATCATAGTCTTTTCAAAGGAAAACAAATCAAAGGTAGAAGAGAGGGATAAATTGCATTTTGAAACAAAATTAGAGCAACATAATGCATTTGGAACTAAAAATAAAAGTGTATATTATAGTTTAGGAGAAGAAAAGGCAAGAACATATAGTGAAAAATCTAAAAAAGATAAAGAGGAGAAATAGTAGGAAATATTTCGTTAATTATTGTTAGAAGGTCAACGAGATAGTAGATATTACCTAATAGGCATAGTCCGTTATATTTTGATTGTTCTTTTTCTAACTTCTACCAATATTGAACCAATTCATGTGGAAGAGGATCTTAATTCTAAAGAGAAAAATTCTTGGAAGAATTCCTTGGATGAGGAGATGATGCTATTGAAGTAATGCAAGAAATGGGATTTGGTTAATCTGCTTGAGGGTGAGAAACCCATTAGGTGAAAGTGGGTATTCAAGATCTTTATGTAACATACCTCATCTGACTTATTTTGGATGTTTTTATGATATGCTAGTGTTAATTATTTCATTATATATTGTCAACTTTATTGGTTAATGTTATGTGGAATAATATGGTGTACATTTTTTATTGTAAGTTTGTGTCTCATATATGTAGTAATGGCATAAGTAATGATTAAATTTCAATTCAAGTTATTATACACACATATAATTGAATATGCATTTAAAAAAAAGGAAAAATCTATTTTTCAATAATTGAATTCAAATTTTATATGTATTTATACATGGCCACTTTGTACATGTGGCATTGGCTTATGGTTGATTATTTTTACTATTATCATAAGATTTACAGTTTTGAACCTTTGTATAATTGAAATTGTGAATAATGTTGTCTTAATTATTGGTACTTGTTATGTAGTTATAAGGTTTACATATTTTATTGATAAATTATTAATTCTCATGGATTATGACATGAATATTATAAATATGTGTTAATTAATTGTTGAATTAAAAAAAAGCCACATCTTTGAGTATGTTACATTGGTATCAAAGCACAATTGAAACACTAGGAGACCTTAGTCCACTAGAAGAAAAAATCATTCTATATCTTAAAACATGTGTTGTTAGTAAAATTTTATGTTGATGTATTATTCTTTAGAGAATGTTTAATATTTTTATCTTATTTGTATTCAAATGGCTAGAACTAGGAATGTTCTTAGCAAGTATGTAATTGAGCTTAGAAAGGAAAAATATTTAGAAGATATGAACCTTAAATACTATTCCTAAAGCCTTGAGAGCAGATCTTGATGCTCTGAGGGCTCACATAACTATGCAAGAAGAAAATATAGAGGAGTTGCAAAAGTTGAGATATTGGGACAAGAAATGTCAAGTACAAGTCTAAGAATAATTCCAGCTTTGAGAAGTATAGAAATTTTGAGCATGGTCCTAGTAGAGATTCATAATTTTCAATGTATTCAATAAATTCATAATCTTTTGAGGAATAGACTTTGAAGAAGAAAGTGGATCCTTTGATAAAGGAGCTTATGGAAATGCATCCTCTTGAGTTTTATGGCTTGGGTGGAGGAGATGTGGAAGAGGTATGGATTATCAATATGGACACATACTTTTCCTTGATGAATATGAGTATAAATACTCAAGCTAGAGTTTTTATTTACCATTTGGAGAAGGAGGTTTCATTATGGTGGAACCATTTAAAAACAATGTCAATATCTTGGGAAATGTTTGAAAGGAATTTTAGCCAATAATATCTTTCAATGCAATGTAGAGACTAAAAGCTTATAGAGTTTCATGGAATGCAACAAGTTGTTTCTTCAATTTCTTAGTATAAGGCCAAGTTTATGGGTCTCTTGAGACATGTTCAGTACTTGAGGTTAGAAGAGGATCATTTCAATAAGTTTTTGTTGGGTTTGAATAAGAATATTATGCTTTCCACTAAGCTTACCAAACCTAAGACATTAGCGCATGTAGTTGAGGTTGCAAAAGTTGCAAAGGAAAAATTTCCACACAAATATGATCACAAGCTAAAGAGTAAACCTAAGTTTGGATACTCTAAGTCAAGTAAGTTAGCTAATAATGATTATAAGTGTGGAAAAGGCTTCCAAGTGAATAATAGTAGTAAATTAAAAATAAATGGAAATGGGAACAAGTTTAGGTAGAATCATAAGATGCATAACATTAGAGTAGATGACAAAGATGTGAATGTGTTTCCAAAGGCAGGTTATTGGAATTGTGGTGGGGATCATATGAAGAGGGATTTCCCTCAATTAGGTGGAGCATTAGGGGGTTAGCCCAATATTTATGTTATAGTTGATAAAAGAGGTAGATAATCAAGCCACATTGATCAAGCTTCAAGGTATTTTTCATGGTATTACAGTTTCTATTTTGGCTTATTTTGGTACTATTGATAGTTTTTATTTTTCTCATCATTAATAGAAAAATGTAAAATTACTTATAACAATTTAAGTAAAGAGAACATGATAGTAGATTTTGGTTTAGGTAAGAAAAAAGTGTAAATCATCAAGCCTAATAAAAACTAAAATTGAGATAAGACCATTAAGAACATGGGTTGATATTTTTCTCACCAAGTTGGGTTCCTATGACATGATACTCAATATAGATTGGATTGTACTTGACGAGGCACACTTTTATTATTTTGTAAATTGTATAGTAGTGAATTTATACCCCTCTCACAAATTTCCCTTTTACACCCCCTATTCAGAAAAATAAAATCCGGTCAGATAATTCCATATCACCTATTTGCAATGCATCCACTTGGGGCATGTCTTGTGTGTCAGTGGGGGATTTTTTGTCAGGGTCGTGTGCGCGACGCGTGGATGTCTGTGTGGCGTGATGTCATCCCTAATAAATTCCTACCTCTGGAATCTGTAGGGACGATACACTTCTCATTGGGGATGAAGCTTAATGCCTCTATGTCCACCAGACGACCTGAAAATGGCTCTTTCCCTCCTTTTCCATCTTCAAATGGTTGGTTTTCACTATCACTTGATCTTCTTGGCAATTCATTCCATATTCTACAATCTCTTAGCAATTTTCTACATAGCTACCTTAATCTCTTGAGCATTTCTTAGCAATTTGTGGCTCCATCAACTTCATCAAGAACATGTTGTGCTACCATAGAAGCTATGAGTTTGGTGTCTTGCAAGATCTCCTTCGTCACTACTGTGGCCATGTCGAATTTTTCAAGCTCATAGTCTTGCATTCTCCCTTCATTAGCCTTGAGTGCCTTTGGGTGGAGGTGGTATTACTTAACTATCCTTCTTTGGTTGTGGTTTGATAGAGTAGCATTGTGTTTTTTGTAGTGTTCTATAATTCTCCTTTCCAGTATTTCCTTTATCGTATTTCTATTTCTCTTTATCTATCTAGCTATTCGTGGAGATGGAAACACCAAAGCGGGGATTTGACTGAGGAAAACCCCTATACAACTCCAAAAAAATTCCTCTCTTGGCCGTGTGTAGGTGTATGTGCATCTGGAGCTTGCTAGCGAACTGAACTCTTAGTGAGTTGGTCTTCATCACCTTCATTTTCACCATCTCCTTAATCATCTTTATAGTAATTTCTTGTACTTTGTTATTTTATTTAAGTGATTAAACTTCATTAGCTAGACTGTAAGTAGGTTTTTTGGTATTCGACATAGTAATTTTCCACTTTCTGGCCATATGGATGCTTGTGCCCCAGAGAGATGCCAGGGTGCTGCACTATCGTCCCTGACTCGTGCTACTATCCTCAGGCAAATAGTTGTCTAAGGTACAATTTAGATTCCAAAAACTAGCTTGTTTAGCCCCATCCAAACATTTGGGTTAGTACAGTGATAGAAGCACTCGAGAGTGCTCTTCATTCTCTATCCTCGACTCAAAACACCTACTTAGCTTGAGGTAAGTAAGGGAAACCATCCGCTCTCCACTCTCCGTGACCTTGTGCCATGGTGTGGTTGGTCCCCCTACCTTACATTTTGGTGAACCTGAGGTGAACCATTTTGGTTTCATTTAGCAATGCTGAAAGGCCCTTTCATCGTATCCTAGGAGCATTGTGGGTGTGAGTGTTGTGGGTCGTCTCACCTTGAAACTCAACCTATGACCCCTAGTTGTATAGTTGGAAGGTTTCATAAGCACCATGGAACGAAATCTTAGTTGGGTCACTATCTAGTTTCAAAACCTTTGGGGGCTCTATGAAAGTTTTGTCTAGTATACGTGATGGCCTCCTCTTTACATCTGCCCTTCCCATCAGTGCAATCTGCGTGTAGTTCCCTTGGTATAAATTTCACCTCACAAGACTTGTTGATGAACTATAATAGTGAGCCATCACCCTTATACATCCCCGCATGAATCAATGGAAACATTGTAACAGGTGTTCTTGTTGACCCAACGTTTCGAGTGAATGTCATCACCAAGGAGATTACGTTGATTAACTTCTTGCACAAAGATGGGTATGACGAATCCAAGAGTTCCATCCATACACACGATGGGCTTTCCATACCTCCCATCGACTACATCACCTTATCTATCTTAGTTGGGCCTAAATAAGTGAATTCACTCTTTGACATAATCCCGAGGTTTGAACTCTTCAGGGTGAAACTAGGTATCCCTTGGTTGGTCGTTATGAATGCAGTTCCCTTGGTAGTGCATAAATGTTTGAAATTCATCCATGAGGATACAATACATGTAGTCCATGACACTGACTATAAACCGTTAATTACACATGGTGGTTACTTGTTGGATCACTTCTGGCCTATGCCATTTGGTTTGCTCCATCCTAGGACATACCTCTTTTACTGAACCTATGTAAAGTACAAGAGTAGGCACTTAATTCCTAAAGTGAGATACACTCCATCTCCCTATGCCAAATGTCTTGCATAGGGCTTGTCCTAAGGCAGAGCATGAGAACACCTTGGCTCAGAAGAGGGAAGAAGAGAAGCATTCCCAAGGCCCTTCTTCTTCTACTCTTATTGTTCCACCCGTTGCTTCCTCTTGCACTGCTGTGATGCCATCGCCTTCTGTTCCTAGATGTTTGTTGGAGAATTTGATGGTGCCCGCTTAGCAAAAGCCCAAGCATCTTGCATTTGAACTTCATGTCTTGCCCGCGGTGCCTTGGCCCACTCGATATGGCAAGGGGAAGGGTCCCCATGGGGAGTCCTCTATGTATCGGCCTCCACGACCTCTCATCGCTCCTACCTTTAAGGTAGTGAATGAGAAGAGGCTCGCCACTGAGGCATTAGAGCTGACTCCCCCCACTATTATTCCAGCCTCTTCTCAACCTCTCCCTCATGTTCCTATCCAGGAGTCTCTCCCTTCGCTAGAAACAACTGTGATGGAAACTTCGATGGACGAGTAGGAGTCCTTTGTTCCATCTCAGCTCTCGGAGTCATAGGAACCACTTTGCGCATGAGTGCAAGCATCAACAAAAATATATGGTTGTTGAGTAGGCCACTTTGTAGAGGAAAAAGGGGGAGTCAACAGTTTCTGCTCTGAAACCTTCTTCTACGTCTTCCTCTCCCGTCCCCTCTGCTTCAGTTCCATATGCCTTGGTGCTACTTTTGGCTCCTGCTGCAAGCATAAACATTCCTAACCCAAAGAGGGTGTAGGTGTTTATTGCTCCTTCGATGGAGCTGCCTCTTATGATGTTCGTCCTAGACATCCCACCACTTTTAAAGCCTATGGACATGCCAAACACCTCGGTGGTGTCCGCTGCGGTTTTCTCCTCCTCCTTTGCACCTTCTGCTTCGTTCGTGGGGATCTCGCATCTTACGATGAAATGGAAGATGGAGGATGACCCTGCTAGCAATGGGAGTCATAAGAGAGGTTCACCTTCTTCAAAGGGTGGTTCTACATTAGCATGTGTCATCCTAGTGACAAAAGAAGTCTTGACATCCCCTCAGTTTGTCACTGCTCCCGAGTCCCTTGACGAGCCTAGCAGTGAATCTCGAGCGTCGCCTCCCTCGTCCGTTGAGTTAACACATGGAACTCCTATGAAGTGCATGTTTAATTCTTTGGATGAGGTCCTGACCTTTTCAACGATCTTTGTGAATTTGCTGACTTTCACCCCACAAGAACTGAGCGGAGAAGACCTTGAGGGGTCTCCTTCCTTGGCTCTTGTTATGGGGGTCAGAGGGTTCTCCCCTTGATATTCCGCCCTTGTAGGCTTGTTAGCCTTCCCTGTATAATGATCTAGAATGGGAGGGAAACAACCTCTTGGTTGATGAGGTCTAGCGGGGCACCTCTTCTTTATCTATAGAGTAGATTATGTGTGTGTGATGTGTTCCCCCATGCTTGTGTTATGTGTTCTTGGATGATACTTATCAACCTTGTAGGTGCTTGGATATATAGGAGTGTTTTTATGTCATAAAACTTCCTCTATTTGTCGCATCATTCTTCCTCTATTATGTGCATTGACTTTTGACAATTGGGGACGATGCAAAGTGTTGGGGGCATTTAGGCTTCCCTTCCATGTTGACCCAATTTTTTATGTTTACTTTGTCTTCTCGTGCATTCTTCATATGGTCTGATATAGTAGAGGGTTGATGAAAGTTCATTAATATACTATTATACTTACTTATATATATTATGAGTAGCTCTGACCCCGAAATATCAAACCACCCCTATCTCTTATTTGTAATATTGTTGTTCTGACGCATTTGTTTTCTCTTTTAACTTTCTTGCTTGTTTCGTGATGTTGTGGTGCTCATGTGTTGTCCCTCACATGCGTGAAAACATTACCGCAGTTACATATCGCTATGTCCCGCAGGCCACAAAATCACTTTTTCATTCTTTCTTTTCTCTCCTTAAGATGTCATGTGTCTCTGCATTCAACATGCACCATCCTAAGGGGGGGCTATCATGTCACTTCAATTTTTAGAAGATGCATTCAATGGCCAATGAATCTTTTCTCGACAATCCTTTCAAAATATTTTTCAAAAATCACATTCTCAACAAGGACCCCTAACTAAACGTGTTTCCTTCGTCATGGATTCACAAAGAAAGGATTTGAAGAACTTTCCTCTGCAGAGGGAGAAAAATTTCCTACAGGAGAAGCCTCGACCTTTCCCTCGTGAGGGGGCATTTTCTTCCTTTCTAATTCCTTGATGAATTAAACATCTTTTGAAATGATTCCTTGATGTTGAATTGATTTGCGAAAAATGCTTTCTCACTTTCAAACAACACGTCCCTTGAGTGGACCCCTCTTCTTTTGAAGGGTTCCTGAGGGACCCCTTTGAAAGCTCTTCCTCTAAATTTTTGACTATCAGCATGAATGTCTGTTTGTTTTCCTATGTGGCTACTCTTTGTTTTCTAACATGTTTTATCTGCAGATTAACATGTTGCTTTGTAGGTGCACTTGTGAAGCTGCTTTCTAGTCTGACTCTATGAAGTCCCCTCACACTAGGCTTCCTTCAGGAGAGATTACTTTGAGGGTGCCTTCTTTGCAAGTCCGAGGGCCTATGAAGCACTTGCATCTTGTAGGATTTGTCCATCATCGGCCTGTAGGCCTTCGGTGCACTTTGATCAAGTCTATAGTTTCGAGGATCTACAGAGTCCTTTGTTCGAACCTCCTCAAGAGAGAGTACCTATGGAGTTATTTTCCTGCCCTACACTTTCGAGCTTTCTAGATTGCAGTCTTCTTCCTTGATGGTTCAGGTATACATTTCTAAACTCTTCGATCCACTTTAATGAACACTCATTGACACTCATGCTCGCTAAAGTGGGGGAAAAATGTATAGGAACAAATTTTCACCCCTCTCGCAAATTCCCCTTTTACACCCCCTACTTTAGAAAAATAAAACTTGGCTAGATAATTCCATATCACCTATCTGCAATGCATCCACTTGGCACCTGTCCTGTGTGTCAATGGGGGGATTTCTATCAGGGACACATGCACGACACACATATGTCTATGTAGCGCGTTGTCGTCCCTGACAGATTCCTGCCTCTGGAATCCGCAGGGACGTTACATTTCCCATTGGGGATGAAGTATAATGCCTATGTGTTGACCAATCGACTCAAAAATGGCTTTTTCCCTCCCTTTCCATCTTCAAATGACTGGTTTTCACTATCACTTGATCTTCTTGTAAATTCATTCCATCTTCTACAATCTCTTAGCACTTTTCTAAATAGCTAGCTTAATCTCTTGAGCATTGCTTAGCAATTTGTGGCTCCATCAACTTCATCAAGAACATGTTGTGCTACCATAGAATCTACGAGTTTGGTGTCTTGTGAGACCTCCTTCGTCAGTGCTACGACCGTGTTGACTTTGTCAAGCTTGTAGTCTTGCATTCTCCCTTCATTGGCCTTGAGTGCCTTTAGGTGGAGGTGGTATTTCTTCACTATCCTTCTTTCATTGTGGTTTGATAGGGTAGCATTGTGTTTTTCATAGTGTTCAATATTCTCCTTTCCAATTTTTTTTTAATCATATTTATATGTATCTTTATCTATCTAGTTGTTCGTGGAGGTGGAAACACCAAAGCGGTGGTTTGACTGAGGCAAACCCCTATATAACTCCAAAAAATTTCCTCTCTTGGCTGTGTGTAGGTGTAGGTGTGTGTGGAGCTTGTTGGAAAATTGGACTCTTAGTGAGTTGGTCTTCGTCACCTTCGTTTTCATCATCTCCTTAATCATCTTTATAGTTATTTCTTGTACTTTGTTATTCTACTTAAGTAATTAAACTTCATTAGTTAGACTATAAGTAGGTTTTTTGGTATTCAGAATTATACTTTTCCACTTTATGGCCATACAGATGCTTGTGCCCCAGAGAGACACCAATGTTCCGCACTGTCATCCCTGACCTGCATTGCTGTCCTCGAGCAGAGAGTTGTATGGGGTATGGTTCAGAGTGACAAAATAACTTGAGAGTGCTCTTCATTCTCTATCCTCGACTCAAAACATGCACTTATCTTGAGGTAAGTTAAGGAAGCCCTCAACTCTCGACTCTTCGTGACTTGGAGCCTTGGTGTGGTTGGTCCCCCTACCTTACATTTTGGTGAACCTAATGTGAACCATTTTGGTTTCGTATCACATTGTTGAAAGGCCCTTTCCTCGTATCCTAGGAGTGTTCTGGGTCATCTTGCCTTGCAACCCAACCTATGACCCCTAGTTTCATAGTTGGAAGGTTCCATAAGCACCATGGAATGAAACCTTAGTTGGCACATTGTCTAGTTGCAAAACCCTTGGGGGCTCTATGAAGGTTTTGTCTAGTATACGTGATGGCCTCCTCTTTACATCTTCCCATCCCATTTTCGCAACTTGTGAGTAGTTCCCCTATTATAACTTTCACCTCGCAGGACTTGCTAATGAAGTATAATAGAGAGCCATCTCCCTTATACATCCTCGCATGAATCAATGGAAACACTGTAATGGGTGTTCTTGTTGACCCAACATGCTAGGTGTATGTCATCACCAAGGAGATTATGTTGATTAACTTATTGCACAGAGATGGGTATGATGAATCCAAGGGTACCATCTATACACACGATGGGCTTTTCATACCTCCCATCAACTGCATCACCTTATTCATCTTAGTTGGGCCTAAATCAGTGAATTCACTCTTTGACATAATCTCGAGGTCTGAACTCTTTAGGGTGAAACTGGGTATCCCCTGGTTGGTCATTATGAATGTGGTTTCCTTGGTAGTGCATAAATTTCTGAAATTCATCCATGAGGGTAGACTACATGTAGTTAAGACATCGACTATAAACCACTGATTGTGCATGGTGGCTACTCCCTAGATCACTTCAGGCCTACACCATTTGCTTTGCTCCCTCCTAAGATCAACCTCTTGTACTGAACATATGAAAAGTACAAGAGTGGGTGCTTAACGCCTAAAGTGAGATACCCTCCATCTCCCTATGCCATCTCACATAGGGCTTGCCTTAAGGTAGAGCGTGAGATTCCTTGGCTCAGAGCAGGGAATAAGAGAAGTTTTCCCAAGGCCCTTCTTCTTCTTCAAATGCTATTCCTTTTGTTGCTTCTTCTTACCCTGTTGCGACGCCATCAACTTCTATTCCTAGATGTTTGTTGGAGAATCTGATGGTGCCCGCTTCGCGAAAGCTCAAGTGTCCTACGTTTGAACTTCTTGTCCTACCCATGGTGCCTCTTCCCACTCGATATGGCAAGGGTAAGGGTCCTTGTGGGGAGTCCTCTATGTCTCAGCCTCTATGGCCTCCCAACACTCCTACCTTTAAGGCAATGAATGGGAAGAGGTCCGTCACTGAGGCATTAGAGTCGACTCTTGCCACTGTTGTTCCAACCTCTCCTCAACCTCTCCCTCTTTTTCTTTTCCAGGAGTATCTCCCTCCTCTAGAAATGGTCATGATAGACACTTTGATGGCTGAGAAGGAGTCCTTCATTCCATCTCAGCTCTCGGCATCTAGCTCCTAGAGTCATAGGAATTACCTTGCACATGAGCGCAAGCATTAGCGAAAGGATCTGGCTACTAAGAAGGTTGCTCTACAGAGGAAGAAGGGGGAGTTAACAGTTTCTACTCTGATGAATTTTTGTATGTCTTCCTCTCTCATCCCCTCTGCTTCAATTCCATCAGCCTCAATGCTACTTTCGGCTCCTGCTGCGATTATAAACATTCCTAACCCAAAGAGGGTGCAGGTGTTTATTGCTCCTTCGGTCGAGCCACCTCTTCTGATGTCCCTCCTGGGCACCCCAATGTTTTTAAATTCTGTGGACATGTCAAATACCTCAGTGGTGTCTGTCACGATTTTCTCCTCCTCCTCCGCGCCTTTTGCTTCATCAATGGGGATCTCACATCCTCCGAAAAAGCAGAATATTGAGGACGACCTTGCTAGCAATTTGGGTTGTAAGAGAGGTTCACCTTCTTTAGAGGGTGATTCTATGTTAGCATGTGTCGTTCTAGTGATGGAAAAAGTCTCAACGTCTGCTGAGTTAGTCACTGCTCTTGAGTCCCTCGGCGAGCCTAGTAGTGAATCTCAAGCGCCACCTCCCTCGCCCATTGAGTTAACATATGAAACTCCTATGAAGTGCATGTTTAATTCTTTGGATGAGGTCTCGACCTTTTCAGTAATCTTAACAAAGTTGTTGACTTTCACCCCACAAGAACTAAGCGGAGAAGACCTCGAGGGGTCTCCTTCCTTGGCTCTTGTTATAGGGGGTCAGAGGGTTCTCCCCTTGATATTTTTCCCTTGTAGGCTCGTCCGCCTTCCCTGTATAATGATCTAGAATGGGAGGCCGATGACCTATTAGTTGATGAGGTATAGGGGGCATCTTTTCTTTATCTGTAGAGTAGATTATGTGTGTGTGATGTGTTCCCCTGTGCTTGCGTTATGTTTTCCTAGATGATCCTTGTCACCCTTGTAGGTGCTTGGATATAGGAGTTTTTTTATCTCGTAAAACTTCCTCTATTTGTCACATCATTCTTCCTTCGTTATGTGTATTGATTTTTGACAATTGGGGACAATGAAAAGTGTTGGGGGCATTTAGGCTTCCCTTCCATGTTGACCTAATATTTTATTTTTACTTTGTCTTTGTTGTGTATTCTTCATATGGTCTGATATAGTAGGGGGTTGATGACAATTTCTTAATATAATATTATACTTACTTATATATATTATGAACAACTTTGACCTCGAAATATCAGACCGCCCCTATCTCTTGTTTGTAATATTGTTGTTCTGACTCATTTTTTTTCTCTTTTAACTTTCTTTCTTGTTTCGTGATGTTGTGGTGCTCATGTGGCGCCCCTTGCATGCGCAACAAAATTACCATGGTTACATGTCGCTATGTCCCACAGGCCACAACATCACTTTTTCATTCTTTCTTTTCTCTCCTTAATATGTCATGTGCCTTTGCATTCAACATGCACCATCCGAAAGGGGGGCTATCATGTCACTTCGATTTTCAGAAAATGCATTTGGTGGCCAATGAATCTTTTCTCGAAATTCCTTTCAAAATATTTTTCAAAAATAACATTCTCAACAAGGACCCCTAGCGGAATGTGTTTCCTTCGTCATGGGTTTGCAAAGAAAGATTTTGAAGAAATTTCCTCCGAGGAGGGAGCACCTTTTCCTGCGGGAGAAGCCTCAACCTTCCCCTCGCGAGGGGCATTTTGTTCCTTTCGAATTCCTTGATTTGTGAAAAATGCTTTCTCACTTTCAAACAACACGTCTCTTGAGTGGATCCCTCTTCTTTTGAAGGATTCCCGAGGGACCCCTTTGAAAGCTCTTCCTTCAATTTTTTGACTATCTACATGACTGTTTGCTTGTGTGGTTTCTCTTTGTTTTCTAACATGTTTTATCTATGGATTAACATGTTTCTTTGCAAGTGTGCTTGTGAAGCTGCTTTCCAGTTCGACTCTACGAAGTCCCCTCACACTGGGATTCGTTTAGGTGAGATTACCTGGGGGGTGCATTTTGTGCAGGTCCAAGGGCCTATGAAGCACTTGCATCCTGCAGGATTTTTCCATCATCGGCCTGGAGGCCTTCGGTACACTTTGATCAACTCTATAGTTTCAAGGATGTACAAAGTCCTTTGTTTGAACGTCCTCAAGAGAGAGTACCTATGGAGTTATTTTCCTACCCCGCACTTTTGAGCTCACCAGATTTTGGTTTGCTTCCTTGACGGTTCAGGTATACATTTCTAAACTCTTCGATCTACTTTAAGGAACACTCATTGGCACTCGTGCTTGTTAAAGTGGGGGAAAAATGTATAGGAGCAAATTTGCACCCCTCTCACAAATTCCCCTTTTACACCCCCTACTTTAGAAAAATCAAACCCAACTAGATAATTCCATATCACCTATTTGCAATGCATCCACTTGGTGCCTATCTTGTGTGTCGATGGGGGAATTTATGTCAAGGACATGTGCGCGGTGCACGGACGTCTGCACGGCATGTTGTCGTCCCTGTTAGATTACTACCTCTAGAATCTATAGGGATGTTACATTTACCATTAGGGTTGAAGCACAACGCCTTTGTGTTCACCAACCAAACCGAATATGGCTCTTTCCCTCCCTTTCCATCTTCAAGTGGTTGGTTTTCACTATTACTTGATCTTCTTGGCAATTCATTCCATCTTCTACAATCTCTTAGCAATTTTCTACACAACTAGCTTAATCTCTTAATAATTTCTTAGCAATTTGTGGCCCCTTCAAGTTCATCAAGAATGTGTTGTGCTACCATAGAAGCTGTGAGTTTTGTGTCTTGCGAGACCTCCTTCATCACTGGTATGGCTGTGTCGACTTTTCCAAGCTCATAGTCTTGCATTCTCCCTTCATTGGCCTTCAGTGCCTTTAGGTGGAGGTGGTATTGCTTCACTATCCTTTCATTGTGGTTTGATAGAGTAGCATTGTTTTTTTCGTAGTGTTCGATATTCTCTTTTCCAACATTTCCTTTATTGTATTTCTATTTATGTTTATCTATCCATCGGTCTATGGAGGAGGAAACACCAAAGTGGGGGTTTGACTGAGGCAAACCCCTATAAAGCTCCAAAATTTTTCCTCTCTTGGCTGTGTGTATTTGTACGTGCTTGTGGAGCTTGCTAGTGAACTGGACTCTTAGTGAGTTGGTCTTTGTTACTTTTGTTTTCATCATCTCCTTAATCATCTTTATAGTCATTTCTTGTACTTTGTTATTTTGTTTAAGTAATTAAACTTTTTTTGCTAGACTATAAGTAGGTTTTTTGGTATTTAGCACTATACTTTTCCACTCTTTGGCCATATGAATGCCAACACCCCAAACAGATGCCAGCACGCCGTGCTGTCGTCCTTGACCCGCGCTATTGCCCTTGGACAGGGAGTTGTTTTAGGTACAATTCAAATTCCAAAACCGACTCGTTTAGCCCCATCTAAACATTTGGGTTTGCAGAGTTACAAAAGCACTTGAGAGTGCTCTTCATTCTCTATCCTTGACTCAAAACACCCACTTAGCTTGAGGTAAATTAGGGCAAACCTTCGCTCTCGGCTCTCTGTGACCTGGAGCCTTGGTGTGGTTTGTCCCCCTAGCTTACACAAAGTGTATTGAATTCTTGGATGATTTGGGGAATCAAGTGGTTCTTCAAGGAATTCATAGACTAGTTGTCTTGATAACTCTTTTAACTATGCAAGTCAAGAAAGCAATTATAAGCTTTGTAAAGAATTTATGGTTAAAATTTGAGAGAAAATAAAATAAACTTGAATTTTTAGATCATCCAATCTTGTAGGAATTTAGTGATTTTTTTAGAGGACTTTCCAGAGTTACCACTAAAGAGAAAACTTGATTTATCTATTGATCTTATTCTAGGAACAAGTCTGATATATCGAAGGATCCATAGGATGAGTAATGAAAAATTGAAAGAGCTAAATATGAAATTAGAGGATTTGTTGGAAAAGGGTCTCATTTGACCAAGTGTATCTCCATGGGTTGTACTAGTATTGTTTGTTAAAAAGAAGGATGGAATATTTCATTTATGTATTGTTTATAGAATTATTAACAAGATTCCCATAAAAAATTGATATCCATTATCACAAATTCATGATCTATTCAATTAGATGAAAGGAACAAAAATTCTCTCAAAGATTTATTTAATATTAGGATATCATCAATTAAGGATTAAGGAAGAGGACACTCCAAAGACATCATTCATAACATGATATGATCATTATGAGCTTTTGGTTTTATCTTTTGGGTTAACTAATGCACCATAATATTTCATGTTTTTTATGAATGATGTGTTTCATGATATGTTAGATACTTGTGTGTTAGTGTTTCTTAATGACATGTTGCTTTATTTAAGAAATAAAGAGGAACATCAAGTACATCTTAGATTGGTATTACAAAGGCTAAGAGAGAATAAGATATATGGTAAGTTTAGTAAATGATCCTCATTTCAATCTAAGATGCAATATATTGGACATGTGATTTCAAAAAAAGGTATTATAATAGATCCAACAAAGATTTAGGCAATTGTGGAGTGGCGTACTCCAAGAAATTTTGGAAATGTTTAAATTTTCATGGGTTTAGTAGGATACTATTGTAGGTTTGTAAAAGAGTTTACTAGGGTGGATTATCCTATTACTTATTTGTATGAGAAAGGTAAGAAGTTTATCTGGTTAGAAAAGTGTGAATACGATTTCCAGAAGATTAAGGTTTCTCTGACTACTTCACTAGTGTTACAAGTTCCAAATCCTAATAAGGAGTTTGTTGTTTGGATAAATACTTATTTAGAAAGACTCAAAGCAGTTCTTATGCAAGATGGTAGAGTGTGTTCTTATGAGTCTAGGAAGCTTAAATATCATGAGAATAATTGTCCCACTCATGAATTTGAGGTTTCTACAATAATTCACGCACTTAAGGTATGGAAACACTTTGTCATGGGTAGACATTTTCAACTAAAGATAGATCATAAGGGGTTGGAGTATTTGTTTACTCAATCCGAGCTTATTGCTAGGCAAAGAATATGGCTAGAGTTTTTAATTAATTTTGAGATTTAAATTTCATATGTCAAGGGAAAAGAGAATAAAGTGGAAAATTCTCTTAGAAAGAGAGAAAACATGACATCTATGTCATAGTTTCAAGTAGATTTGAGGTAGCATATTTTGGATTCCCAACATTTAGATGAATTTTACCAAATTATTCAAGATGATTTGGATCAATGATGGTTATTATGATTTTAGAGTAGAATTTATGTTCCTATTGAGGGTGGTTTATGAGGTCATTTTGAGGAATCCCATGATGCACCCTATAATACTTACCCAAGTGTTACTAAGATTTATGTTGATCTTAAGAAATTATATGTGTAGAGTGGCATGAAAAATAATGTGGTTACTTATTTGGTTATGTATTTGGAATGTCAGAGAGTTAAGGTTGAACATAAGCATCCTGGTGGAGAGTTATATCCTCATGATATGTCTTTTCATAAATGGTTAGTAATCTCCATGAATTTTATGAAAGGACTACCTAAGACCTTGATTTAACATGACTCTATCTTAGTTGTAGTAGATAAGCTAACCAAGGTTTCACATTTCATTTTGGGATATGTTAAGGATGATGTAGAAACCTTGGCAAGGAGATTCACCAAATAAGTGGTGTGTTTGCATGGAATTCCAGAGGTAATTATCTTTGATAGAGATAAGATTTTCACCTCTAGATTTTGGGGCACTCTTATGTCAAAATTTGGGTTCAAAGTTGTACTTTAGTTCTTCCTATCATCTAGAGATATATGGTCATACAAAGAGAGTCAATCAAGCAATGTAATACATTTTAATGATGCATTGCATGGATCAACAAAATAAGGGGGGAGATATTTTACCTTTGGTGGATTTTTCTTATAACAATTTTTGTCATGCATCATTATAAATGGCTCAATTTGAAGCTTTATATGCATGAAAATATAGGACTCATATTGGTTGAGATGGTCTAGGGAATCATGTTAGTTTTGGGTCTAATATTCTTCATGAGTATGATCAACAAATTTGAGTCATTAGAGAAAGGATAAAGGAAGCATTAAATCATCAAAAGAGCTATGTAGATTTCAAGAGAGTTCCTAGAGAGTTTGTTGTGTTTGATAAGGTGTTTCTTAGAGTTATATCACAAAAAACAATAAATTTTGGAAAGATTTCCAAATTGGATCCTTAGTTTGTGGGGCCTTTTGATTTTATAGAGAAAATTAGTCTTATATTTTATCATCTTGATTTTCCATGAGATCTCTTGTAATTCATTTTTTTGTTGAAGAAATATATTTATGATCCTTTACATATAATTGATTTACATGTACTTTAGGTGTATTCTGCAAGGGAGTTCCATATGGGGCTCATTAGAATCTTGGATTGTATGAAGTTAAAACTTCATAATAGGAAAATCACATGGGTGAAATTTTTATGGAAGGAGTTTGGAAAGAGAGGTGATACTTGGGAAGATAAGGACATATTTTTCAAGGAATACCCTCATCTCTTTGTTTGAGTTTTCATTATGCTACATTATAATGATCTATTATACACGAGAAACCTTATTGTGATACTCCATGTTCTTTAGTTATTTATTTGGTTTTTATGTTGTAGATATCATTTATTTTAAGAGGGTGAGGATGTAACATCCATCATTTGACTTATTTTGGATGTTTCTATGATATGATAGTGTTATTATTTCATTATATGTCATCAACTTTATTTTATAAATGTTTGGAATACAATATAGTAAACTAGTAAGTATACCTCTACTAGTTATTATGAAAATCAATATAGAATATTTTCCTAAATATATAGAGGATTTGGAGTACATGAAGAATGTTATGTATGAAAGTGTGGCATTAATTCTCTTGTATGAGATGGTCTACACAAGACTATACATCTCTTAGGAAATGGGGGTTCTAAGTTAGTTCATGGAAAAGCTAGGTAAATAACATTGTACACATGAAAAGAGAGTATTTAAATAATTGAAGTAAAATATAGAATATTTATTAACTTATGATGATACATATGATATGGGTAGAGTTATGAGCATATAGGGATTTATTCATATCAGCTAGAGATCTTGATAAATAGAGGTCAACAAGTAATTACATTTTTATCTTTTTAGTAGAGAATTAAGTTAGATGAGTAAGTGATAGTATACAATCACCCTATCCACTAATAAATTAGAATTTATATGGATGCAACACATGATTGAGAGGAAATGGTGTGGCTGGATATATATTAAGTGATAGTATTATTTTTAACAATCATAAAATGGTGAAATGTGATCCAAAAAATGTATTTTTTCTAGCTAAGAATCATGTCTACCATATAGAACTGAGTATATTGATGTGTTATATAATTTTATGAATGAAATGGTTAAAGAAGAAAATTCCAAATTGATACTTAGGTAAAGACGATAGATTCTTTAAAAAAATGTAAGTATTATGAACTTTATGTCATGTAGGGATGAGATGGGACTATCCAATTCTCAAGCACGAGGTTAACTACTTGGGTTGATTATCAAACTATATCATACAATAAAGATCAAGTGAGAAAATGTTGGGACTTGAGTGATATTTACCTACAATGAGCTCTTGTAGGAAGAGTTTGTTTTTAAAATACATTATGATGAAATGCTATGAGTTTAAGGTTTTGTGGTATAACATTTATATTGAATAACATGCAGTGATGTTATGGTAGTAAGTTATAGTCTAGAACACATGGTGGTGTTGTGATAGAAACTACACATCATCTAGAAAAAAAACACAACCACATATGAAACTAGTGTTTACTAGAAGCATTAATAGTGATGCAAGAGTACTTATAATATATTTGGAGTTCATGTGACATTAAATGAGAGTAGGATAATATTATAGAAAATGGAACAAGGTATCCCAATCAATCAAAATTAAAGTTACAATTTTTAACACTATCATATGTGAGTAGTGTGTAGTTGTGGCTATATTGGAAACATGTATGTATATTGACAATATTAAGAGTGTGTATGAAAATATGCTCAATTTGAATGATATTATGATAAAATCAAACAAACACTCAAGATTAGGTTAAGAAATATAAAAATGCATAAAACTGAACCAAATCGAAGTATGTTAGACTCCTCCTTGTGTATATTTTCCCAAGATCACCAATTTGGATGGGTGATCATGGAATTTTGACAACATAACGGTGCTCCAAGTGAAAATGAGTGGGATCTCTGATAAAATGGTTAATATATAGATTTTGGGATTTTAGATGGAGGGTCAAGATTAGATCATGGGATCAAGGGTTGAGATGAGAGGTGATCTCTCAACTCATGAGATTGTGCCAAGTGACATAGTGAGATGAGTTGGGAGGGATACAAGTACTATAATGGGACAAGGCCATGCCACATGTACAAAGGGCCATGTGCTTGATGTGACGGGGAGGGTTGACCCACTTAATCATAGATTAAGTGTGTGTAACCACTTAAGGGGAAATTAGGATTAGATTAGAATTAGAGGGCAAGTGGGAGAGTTGGAGGATGAGACATGAGGTGAGAGGAAAATAATAATTAAATAATTAGATTTAATTCCTATTTGGAGGAAATGGTAGTTGGGGATAAAATTAAATAAATAAGGGTATTTATTCAATTTAATGGATGAATGGGATGGGGGTAAATAATTAAAGGTAATTATTTACTTTAGGCTAGGATATAGGGATAATAGAAGGAATAGATTAAGACAAAGGTTGAGATAATTGAATATTAATTAAATAATAGGGTATTATTTAATTAATATAAAGAATAGGAAATTGGTTGAATTAGGGGTAAATTGGTCAAATGAGAGTGGTCAATTTTAGGTATCTTCATTTTCCGCTCTTTGGGATAGTGTTACAAATTAGAATCATTTCAAAGAAGATTAAAACATAGCACCAAGAAGAAGATGGTTATATTAGGGAAGATGACCTTGTCATTCAAAGGAGTGACTTGTCGGTAGTTGTTGTAATTGATGTCAACAGTTGATGAGATTTGTGTAACTTTGTTGGTAGTGGTTGTCATTGATGTCTATACTAATTTTTGGTTATATTTTTGGCAATGGTTGATGACAAAACTTGGCAAATTATTTATTGTTGTCATGTTGTCACTACTTGAGAAGTAAGGAAGATTGTTGGCATTTTGATGAAGATTAAACCTCAAGTATCTGCCAATGAGCTCCAAATATCTTTGTTCAGCCTCTGTGCAACAAATTCCATAACAAAAAACCCTGTAACTAAAGGTTTAAATTCACAACAACATATAAATTATCCATAAAGAAAACAAGAACAAAATCTAGAGGATCTTCAAAGGTAATAATATTGAGCTCTTCCTTTGAATTCAAAACCAAAAAAAATATGACCTAGTTTACACAGTCGATGAACAACCTTCACCAAAAACCACTACAGCCAACCCCACCACCAAAAACTCCAGAACCCCCAAAAAAGAATCCTCCATAAAAAAAGGTAACAAGCCAAAAAAGAAACTTCCCAGTCAGATATTTGCCACCCAAAATTAGAAACACACGAACATAAAAATAGAAAAAACAAACTGATGATGAGGTTCCATCAACAACCATTACATATCCACCAACTTGGGAAAGAATATGCGGTTACATCATCTTCCTTGCCTTTAAAAAGGTGTGAACCTCTTGGTTCAGAAGAGTCAATTTGCATTACCACAAGCAGTCTAATCTTTAAACTATTATGTTGGGATTCCTTTGCACAATCTGAGCTATCATCCAAGCTTCCAAACCATGTTTTTTCTAGGGATAGGAGTCCAATGTTGATTCCACTATTTAGTTGGACCGATAAAGCTAGGAAAAGTCCCCAAAGAAAAACCAATAAAATAATCACTAGTACACTTGAAATTCTTTCCCTTGCTCCAATCACATTTCACATCATTCCTCTTAGACTGGGTAAGGCAATTACTTTGGATTGAACTCTGAATCACATTCATGGAAGATCTTTGATGATTGTGCTTATACTCCCACAACTCACTAGCTCCTTGAGAATGAAGGTCATAGTCAACTGAAACTTCAACACCTATTTATCGAGGCACACATGTAAACCTGTTAGTTGAATATTGTTGCAACTCTACATCAATTTTTGATTGCATCTCATTCTTCAAGCCGTTTACCTCTTTTTATCCTAGATTTTCCTCCAACTCTTGTCTTGGTGGAGCTAGAATTTTGTTTTTTTCTTCAAGCTCGAACTTGGCTTTTGCTAGAAGAGACAAAGCTACCACTTCAAGTGCTCCTTCCTCTTTCCATGGCTTTAAGAGTGTTTTCCTTCCTTCATGTAGGACCTCATAGGTGTTTTATCTACCTTGATGGATTACATTCCGATCATATTTCCAAGGTCTACCTAGCAACAAATGGCATACATCCATCAGTACCACAACACAAAGCACTTCATCCACATATGGACCAGTTTTGAAGGCAACAAGGCAAGATTTATCCACAAGTACACTATGATTTTTTTTAACCAAGAAATCTTATAGGGATTAGATTTTGGAACTTTGTTTAGTCAATGCTTCAATAAGCCTCTCTATACGGTCTAAAACCCTAGCACCATTTACTAAGTTTTATGGTTCCTCTTCAAACTCGTCCAATTGTAATCTAATCTCAAGGGCCTCTAGCCTTCTAAACACTTCACCAACATTTCTTCGCGGGCCTACATTCCTCTTGCCCCTTCTCCCCCAATTCACGCGGACTCCCCTTTAGGCCATCACAATTTTCTCTGATACCAAAATTGATGCAAATTAAACCTCAGTATCTGTTAGTGAGCTCCAAATATCTCTGTTTAGCCTCTATGCAACAAATTCCATAACAAGAACACCCTACAACTAAAGGTTTAAACTCACAACATATAAATTTTACACAAAGAAAAAAAGAACAAAATCCATAGGATCTTCAAAGGTAATAATATTGAGCTCTTCCTTTGAATTCAAAAACAAAAAAACTATCACCTAGTTTACACAGTCGATGAAAAACCTTCACCAAAAACCACTACAGCCAACCCCACCACCAAAAATTCCAGAACCCCCCAAAAAAATCCTCCATAAAATGGAGGTAACAAGGAAAAAAAGAAACTACCCAGTCAAATAGTCGCCACCCAAAATTAGAAACACATGAACATAAAAATAGAAAAAGACAAACTAATGATGAGGGCCCATCAATAGTCATTACATATCCACCTATTTGGGAAACACACTGAGGTTACATCAAATTTGGTGTCGCTAGTGACAAGTATTTAGTGAGCTTGTTGCAGTGATTATTGCTTGGCATTGGTTGTCATTTTTGTATGGTGTTGTTGTTGAAGTTCATGGTTGGATATCATGCCTTATCTAAAAATTATTGAGTATAGTTGTTGTCAGCATAGTTTATTTCATAATGATATATTAAGATGAGGATTAGAAGTAGTGATAATAGTGGAGAGATGTTGTTAATGATCTATAGTGTATTATATGCTCTTTCTTTTTGTTCCTGATCAATTATATGTTTCTACAAGAAAGTTCTAGCCTCCACAAGTTGTTGAAAGATTTTGTTCTTGGAAGTTGCATTGAAGTCTATTTGGGAGAATGCTCTGCATTTATCCATTGTTGAAGATATGGTCTTGTGGTTTGGGATTCAAAGTTAGTATTTTGTGGATGTTGAACTCCTATCTTTTCAAGTCTCCAGTGTTGCCAAAGAGATTTTTGTGAATTGTAGAAGGTTGGTAGTGTTGTTGGTTGTTTGAACTGGTCTAGAAAATATCCTATATTTCTCTGCATTGATGTCTCTAGTCCTATAGCTTCGTGAATGTGTTATCAATGTTTGTGTAGTGTCTTAGTTCCAATTTCATGGGTTGAAGTGGTCTGCAAGTTTTTTTTTTAATTTTTATATCTCATGGATTATGCATTTTGTGTTTTTGGGAAGAAGTATTATGTTCCTATCTGGTTTGCAGTAGTTGTTGGTGGAATGGCAATATGAAATAAGTGTCTAGAAGTGTTGTAATATGTTCAATGAACATTGTGATTTGCATGTTGTTGTTTGATCTCTTTTGTGCTACATTATGTCTTGAGTTGAATTTTTGGGTTACTTGTGAATATCTGACCATCAAGGCTTGTTCTTTTTCTTGCATTGTGTGCTTGGGGATCTATGCTAACAATTAAATATGTGTTAAGATATTTTTGGGTCATGAAATATCTTGGTTAGAATCACATTAAGTTGATTCAATTGGAAGTATGTTTTTGGGCCGACTGGTTATGTGCTTCATGTTTCCTTGATGTCGACTTAGTTTGATGTGTGCTAGCATGTGAATTTATTTGGATCATATTGGAAGATATAATAAGATTGTTCTTGGTCCTCTCTATCCTCGGGATAGGACTACAATATGTTGTTGTGGCTGACTTGGTGAATTTATTGTTTGTATCCTTTCTTGGCTAACCCAATTGAAGTTGTGAAGAGTTGTGGTACATATAAATGCAAGATAATTTCAGTTGCAAATGTATGGAAGTTTAAATAAGCGTGAGGAAGTGTGAATTTGGAATCCATTGAATATCCAATAGAAAAAGTGCACATTTTTTTGAAAGAAATATCAGATGTTCTTGAATGCCTCAATTTTTAGAGTGAATTGTCAAGAAGTATTATAATTCTTTATAAACTCTGTGTATCTTTCTCTAAGATAGTGTATCTCATTGGGTCCTTTTATCTTTCTCCTAAAGTTATGTTAGCTTCAATTTAGCAAGTCCTTTGTATCTTGCATTGAGGTAGTACACCTTGGTTTGCAAGTCCCTTTTTGGCAATGAGCCTTTATATTGTGAGTTAACTCTCATTGTGGTTTTTCCCTCATTGGATTTTCCACATAAATTTGGTGTCATCTTGTGAATGTGTGTTCTTTTCTCTTTTATTATTGTTGTTGATCTAATTAGAGTTATAATTTATATATATTTGATTTCTAAATTTTTTGAAGCTTTATACTATTATATCCTTCTCTGCTACTATTTTTTTAAAGAGTTTTGATTTGGTTAAGTGCTGAAAATTTTAAGTTTTGGAAGGGCTTAAGTTTTTGAGTAGATTGATTCACCCCCTCTTAGTTTATAGGTGTGTTCAACAATTGGTATTAGATCCAAGTTCCTCTGAAGAAGCTTAATATATTGAGGCAAATATCTGAGATGACACATGATATAAGTTCATATAAGGGTCCTAGGTTTGATGGGACTAATTATGCTTTCTAGAAACTAAGAATGGAAGGTCACTTGAACTCTCTATGATTTTTTGTGTGGAAATTAGTCAAGGATAGTTATGTTTCTCTTGCTACTCCTCCAATAAATCCAACTAAAATTAGATTATTTGAGTGCAATGACAAAGCTAAAAATGCTCTCTTGTGTGGATTGGCTGATTTAGAGCTTTTGAAGGTGATGGATTGCAGTTCTGCTAAATATGTCTAGGAAAGATTAGAAACATCTATTAAGGAGATAATAAAGTGAAGCAAGCCAAGATACAAATCTTTAAGAGAATATTTGAGACTCTAAGGATGAAGATATTTCAAGTTATATGCTCTGGGTGCATGAAGTTGTTTTTGGCATCCCTAATCTTGGTGGAGAAGCAAAAGAAAATGAAATTGTGAAAAAGGTTTTAAGATCTCTTACTAAAGCTTATGTTCATAAGGTATTTTCCATTGAAGAGTCCAAGGACTTGGACCAGTACTTAGTTGATGAATGTTTGGTGCTCTTACTAGCTTTGAAATGGGATAATTTGATATAGATGCTCCAAACAAGGAAGTTGCATTAAAAGTCAATAAAAATATTGAATATGAAACTGTTGATCAAAATGACGAATTTGATGAGGTTGAAGCAAAATTTGTGAGAAGACTAAAGAAAGGAACTAGCAGTACAAAGGTAAATTACCTTTCAAATGTTTCAATTGTGGAAGGATTGATCATTTTGCATCTAAATGTCCCTATAAAGAATACGTTGATGACAACGAAAGAGAGAAGGTCAAGAGAAGTTTCTATTCCAAAGAAAGTAATGGTTCCTCAAAATATGAAGAGAATGATTCAAATGATGAAATCCTCTTTATGGCCTTTAATGTTGATAACAAAAACTGTAATGTTGAAAAATGTAAGGAGTCTAGATCCTTGAGTGATGAAGATATATTTTCCTCTGAAATAGCTCTAGAGTCAATGGAACTCGAAGGTTGGGACTTCAATTAAAATGAATGGGAAATAGGCTTTGAAGGAAAACCTCGGTCTTCTTTAGAATACCTGAATGGAGAAAAGGTACTGAATCATAGATATGAGAGTTTTCTTGAAAAATCAAAGGAAGAAACTGACAAATTTAAAGCCAAATTAGGAGGTAGAGAATATGAAATTAAACTAAAAATGGAAGAGGTGTGATATTTGATTTGAAAGATAAGTTCAATAGCAAAGTTGTTGTATTCTTAGAACTTAAGGAGGAGATTATCACTCTGAAAAATAAATTGGAAAGAGAAAAAGATAAAATTAACAAAGGAGAAAAGTCTGGTCTTGATAGCTCCAAATCAGATGGAAAGCCTAAGACAAAGGAAGATAAAGTTTGCACTGAAGATTCCAAGAAGAATGCCTTTGGAGATGCATTGATAGATCATGATGGAAAGAAAGAAGGTGGATTCATCCCTACCAAGAAATATAAAGGATTCAGAAGTCCACCTGTAAGGCAACATGCTCCTACCAAGTTCAATCAATATTTTTAAGGTTACTATTTTTCTTGCAATAAATTTGGACATAATGTTGTTGATTATAAGAATGATAACATGGGTAGAAGATGTTTTGAATTTTTGTGCCTCAAAGAAATAATGCTATCTCATTTCATGGGTATAATTATGCTTGCAACAATTTTGGTCATAAAGCTACTGAGTGCAGACCTAAGATGAAGAGGAACAATTTTTTTCTAGAGCACAACATTGTGTGCTACAAATGCAATAAGATGGGACATAAATAAAATTATTGTAGAACTGGTTTTGTAAAGCCACCAATTTAGAAAAAGGATGAAACCCCTAATCAACAAAGAAAGGGTAATGAAAAGGTCTAGAAGGAAGAACAAGTTCAAGAAAATATGAAGAAGGATGATTCTACACTTGTGCATTCTACACAAGATCCTAAGACAAACTGAGATAGAGCATTATCTCAGGGGGGATTTCATTTGTAGCAATTTTAGCACCGTGAAGAGGATATGATGTTGAAGACTTCAACATGAAAGAAGAATTGGATCAGAATAGTTGGTTTGTTGATCTATGGTGCAAGGAAGAACCTTTGTTGAAGGTTTCGGTGCAAGTAGAAGATGTGTGGAGGAAGGTACACTTGCTTTGATTTGTATCATTTTGGTTGGTATACCACATTAGTTTTAGAAGATGACTAAGGAATTCATAACATACATATCTAAGGCAGAGTCATGGTGTTTTGGTCCACATCCCTTTGCTAAGCAAGATTTAGTCTTGCAGCTCAAAAGATAAGTTGGTCAAGATGTGAAGGTGTCATATCCAAATTTTCAAGTCTTTACACCTTCTGAAGTAAAAGATATAAGTAATGGAGTTTCTACCTATGATCTGAAAAAAAAAGTAATGATGAAGGCCTATTGAAATGTTCTACATTCCTCTGGAAAGGATGATAAGTCCATACTGTCTTGTGGACATGGTAAGGATTTTTCAATGCATGTTAATTTTTTATATTAGGAAATTTAGAGGTCCGCAAACATAGTTTTCAAATGATAGTGTGCTATAGATTGTTTTGGATGCGTATATGTTGTATATAACAATTGTTTGGGTACTTGTGTTGATTGGTGCATGTACAAATTAATCTATATAAGTATATGTGGATATTCTACATGTCTTTGTATGATTCAAGGTTGATATTATGCATGTGGTATGTTTGGTTGCCATATTTCAAGCTAATCCTAAGCAAAATCTCATGAGAAATCAATGAAAAGAATATTTAGATATTTGAAGGGAACTCCATATTATGGCTTGTGGTATAAGAAGGATAATAATTTCTCTTTAAGTGCTTATACTGATGTTGATTGGGAAGGTTGTGTGGATGACTAGAGAAGTACAAGTGGAAGTGCATTCTTTTTGGGAGATAATTTGGTCTCTTGGTTTAGTAAAAAGAAAGACTCAGTGTCTTTATCCATAGCAGAAGATGAATAAATTGATGCAACATCTTGTTGCATTTAGGTACTTTGGATGAAGCATACTTTTAAGGATGTGAATGTGGTTTATGATGAACTTGTTCCTATATTATGTGACAATACAAGTGTAATTAATATTTCTAAGAATCCGATAATGCATTCAAGGAAAAAACACATTTCTATTTGGTATAATTTCTGAGAGAGAAGGTTGTAGAGCATGAAGTCAGATTGAAGTATGTGCCTACCAAGGATCAAATTACATAAATTTTCACTAAGGCACTTTCAAAGGATACCTTTGATTATCTTTGGTAGAAGTTAGGGGTTATTTCCCCTCCTTGTTCTAACTAGATGCATAATTGGTGCACTCATCTAGGGTGAGTAGTTCAAGTTATATCTTTATGCCTAGACTGATGATAGCTTCCTCTCAAGGGGAAATGGTAATGGTTGTTTGTCGATAGGGGGAGCTTGTTAGTTATTCAAGTAGGAATGCATGTACATAAAAGGGGGAGAAACTTGAAGAAGAGAAAGTATATGCTACCTCTTAGGGGGAGTCAGTACTAAGGGGGAGTTTTGATTAAGCTGTGCATGTATTGAAAAGAAGTGTTAGTCAAAGGGGTATTTTATGCTATTGTTTCAATTGAATATCTTTGGCTCATTGCCTTGAAGTCAAGGTATGTGTTGTTACCTTTTATATGCAGGTGTGTGTTTCCCTTTGTCCTTGATGTCAAAGGGGGAGAGTGAGTAGGTGTGTTGCCATAAATGCTAAAGGGGGAGATTATTGGCAGTTGTTGTCATTGATGTCAACACTTGAAGAGATTTGTGTAAGTTTTCTAGTAGTGGTTGTCATTAATGTCAACACTAATTAGTGGTTGTATTGTTGACAATGGTTGATGACAACACTTGGTGAACTGTTTGTGGTTGTCATATTGTCACCACTTGATAAGTAAGGAAGATTATTGGAATTTGGTTTCCCTAATGAAAAGTACTTAGTGAGATTGTTGTAGTGACTATTTCTTAGCATTGGTTGTCATTTGGGTTGTCATTGTTGTATGGTGTTGTTGCTGAAGTTCATGGTTGGATGTCATGCCTTATCTACGAAATATTGAGTATACTTGTTGTCAACAAAGTTGATTTCATAATGATATATTAAGATGAGGATTAGAAGTATTGCTGATAGTGGAGAGATGTTTTTGATGGTCTATAGTGTATTATATTCTCTCTCTTGTTCTTGGTCAAGTATATGTTGTTAAAAGAAAGTTCTAGCCTCTGCAAGTTGTTGAAAGATTATGTTCCTGGAAGTTGCATTGAAGTTTATTTGGGAGAATGCTTTTTATTTCTCCGTTGTTGAAGATATGGTCTTGCATTTTGGGATTTAAAGTTATTTTTCTATGGATGTTGCACTCCTATATTTTTAGGTCACCAGTGTTACCGAGGAGATATTTGTGAATTATAGAAGGTTGGCAGTGTTCTTAGTTGTCTGGACTGGTTTGGAAAATGCTTTGCATTTCTCTGTATTGATGTCTCTTCTCATGTGACTTGGTGAATATGTAATCAATATATATGCAGTATCTCAGTTCCAATTTCATGGGTTGAAGTGGTCTGCAAGTTGTTCTATTAATGTTATATCTCATGAATTATGCATTCTATTTTTCTGGGAAGAAGTATTTTGTTCTTATATGGTTTGTTGTAGCTTTTGGTGGCATGATAGTATCAATAAGTGTCTATAAGTATGTAGGGTCTTCAAGGAACATCTTTGTGTGATCCACATATTGTTGTTTGATCTCTTTGGTTCTGCATTGTGTCTTAAGTTGGATTTTTTGGGTTACTTGTGGATATCTAGGTGACATGGATTTTTCTTTTGCTTGCAGTGTGTGCTGGGGGGTCTGCACCAGCAATTGAAGATGTGTTAAGATTTTTTTAGGTCTTGAGCTATCTCGGTTAGAACTACATTAATTTAGTTCATTTGGAAGTATTTTTTTGGGCTGATTGGTTATGTGCTTCATGTTTCATTAACACGTTTCCTTGATGCTGACTTAAGTTGATGTGTGCTAGTGCGTGAATTTCTTTGGATCACATTAAAATATGTAATAAGATTGTTCTTGGTCCTCTCTATCCTCAGGATAGGACCGCAATATGTTGTTGTGGCCGAATTGGTGAATTCATTGTTTGTATCCTTTCTTGTCCAACCTAATTGAAGTTGTGAGGAGTTGTGGTAGATATAAATGCAAGATCATTTCAATTGCAAATGCATGAAAGTTTGAATAATTGTGAGGAAGTGTGAATATGGAATACATTGAATATCCAACAACAAAACTGTGAAAGTGGTTGAAAGAAAGATCAAATGTACTTAAACGCCTCAATCAACACAGTGAACTGTTGACAAGTATTGTAATTCTTTATAAACTCTTTATATCCTATTTTGATATAGTGAATCTCATTAGGAACTTGTATCTTGCTCCTAAAATTGTGTTATTTCAGTTCAAAAAGTCATTTGTATCTTGCACTAAGGTAGCACGCCTTGGTTTGCAGGTCCTTTTTTGGAAGTGAGCTAAATCTCACTGTGGTTTTTCCCTCATTAGGTTTTCCATGTAAATCTGGTGTGATCTTGTGAATGTGTTCTCTTGTCTCTTATATCATTGTTGTTGATCTGATTAGAGTTAGACTTGCTATATATTTGATTGTTGAAGTTGTTGAAGCTTTATACTTCTATATCCCTCTCTTCTACTATCTTGTTTAAGATTTTTTATCTGGTTAAGTGCTAAAAGTTTCAAGTTTCAGAAGGGACTAAGTTTTTGAGTAGACTGATTCACCCCCTCTCCCAGTCTCCAGGTGTGCTCAACATGACTATGAGGAAAGATGGTGAGAGTGAAGATGATGATGACTAGGAAGAAAGATGGTGGGAGTGAAGATGAGGATTAGGATTGAGGATCCAAAAATGTGTATGTGAAAATGTGTTCAATGTGAATGATATTGAGATAAAATCAAACAAACACTCAATACTATTAAGAAATCTAAAAATGCATAAAAATAAACCAAACAAAAGTATGCTAGAATCCTCATTGTGTAGATTTTCCCAAGATCATTGATTTGAATGTGTGCTCATGAAATTTTGGAAACATAACAACACTCTAAGTGAAAATGAGTGAGATCTCTGATAAAATGGTTAAGGGTTGGATATATAGATTTTGGGATTTTAGATGAAGGGTCAATATTAGATCATGGGATCAAGGGTTGAGATGAGAGCTGATCTCTCAACTTATGAGATTGTGCCAAGTGGCACAATGAGATGAGTTAAGAGGGATGCAAATACTATGATGGGACAAGGACCATGTGACATGGTACCAATGCCATGCCACATGTAAAAAGCGCCATGTGCTTAATGTGATGGGGATGGTTGACCCATTTAATCATGGATTAAGTGTGTGTGACCACTTAAGGGGAGATTATGAATAGATTAGGATTAGAGGGCAAGTGGGAGAGTTGGAGGATAGGATATGAGGTGAGAGGAAAATAGGAATTAAATAATTAGATTTAATTCCTATTTGGAGGAAAGGGTATGTGGGGATTAAATAAAATAAATAAGGGTATTTATTTAATTTAATGGATGAATGGGATGGAGGTATCTAATTAAAGGTAATTATTTACTTTAGGCTAGGATATAGGAATAATAGAAGAAATAGATTATGATGAAGGTTGCGATAATTGAATATTAATTAAATAATAGGGTATTATTTAATTAATATAGAAGATAGGAAATTGGTCGAATTAGGGGTAAATTGACCAAATGAAAGTGGTCAATTTTAGGTGTCTACATTAAGTTTCTAATTATTGATTCATAATATGTGATAATGGTAAAATATATAGGGCGATTATCCGAGTGGAAAAATCATAGTTGGTGGTATATGTGGTATGATGTCATCATGTTATGGTTGGATTATAGTTACATGACTCTTGGTATTCCTTGGGTTGATTGGACAATTATATGATTGGTATTTCCATGTGTATGTCTATATGTATCATCTTGTGTCAAGGAGGAAAAGTTATATGGTCAAATATGTTGAAAAGATAGCATTGGATTTTACATTGTTGGTGTGAAATACTAGAGCAATTATAGAAGAGGTATGATGTAGATTGAGACTTTGTTAAGACCTTATTGTATTGAGTATATTTTAATTTTGAACAATATAACTATGAATTTCTTTTGGTGGTGGGTTTTCTTCTAAAAGGGCTTCCCACATGAATCTCGAGTCTTATGTGTAATCTTGTTCATGCATACTATTCAATTTACTTATGTAAACATTGTTAGGTATATTTTTTGAGTGTTATTGATTTTTTTTGAATACATAATCTTAATTTTCCTTCATCCCAAAATATTATTCATATGGGGAAAAGGTTAAAACTCCCAACACCCATCAAGTCCTTATTGAGCATCTATTTGACCTAAAGTGCAATATTCTCAATATTTAGCTTCACCTCCACTAATTATTTCCTAGCTTTAATTTTCAAAGGTATAAAAGAATATATGATCTCCTTGAAGATCACATTCTAATTGTATCTATGTATCTCATCTTAGGATTCTAAACATTGTATCATTTCAAATCATTACTAAATCTGATGAAGATAATCGTATTTTCTCTAAGGTCTAATTTTGATCTCTTCTCCTTAGGTGAATCCTAATATTATTTAAATTGAGAACTTCTTTCTGGACCAAGCCTCCTTAGGGTTTCTATCCACAATAGCTAAACTAGGACACTTCTTAATTAAGTAATAAGATGTGCTCAAAACTTTTATGTAAAAAAATTGCTTCAAATTGGCTCTACTTAGAATCCTCCTAGCTCTCTCAATTAATTTTATATTCAATCTATCCAAATCTCCATTTTACTAAGGGGTGCATTGAGTTTTCTTAGCCCTTGTAATACTAATTTCCTAAAAATATTTCAAACTTTATTAAACATAATTATCCACTTTTATCTATCCTCAACACCTTGATATTCTTATTTATATTATTCTCAACAAGAGATTTAAACTATTTTAAATTTAAGAAGCCCCTGAATTTCTTTTAAGAAAAAATACCTATAATTTCATAGAGAAGTCATCAATAAAAGATACATATTATAGATATTCTCCTATAGATGGTACATCCAAATGAACAAATACATTAAACTATGAATCAAATATAAAACCCCTACATATCTAATCAAGAATTAATAAAACCTAACACAATTATGTTTTTCATATATCAAGTGTTAAAATAATCTAGGGAACGATCAGTTAACCATTCTACTGAGGTTTTATATTTCAAGGAATTTTGGAATTTATCATCAATGTAGCCCATATACTCATGCCACAACATGGTTTTATTTATTGCAAGATTATGATTATTGAATAAGAAATATTATAATAATTACATTTCATAGTACTAACATGTACACAAAAATAGAGTTCTAGAATGGACTTCCTTATCTAAGATTAGGGTTACACAGCATCTTCTTTCTATCTTTTTTAAGAACCATCTACACACCAATGACATTCAAACTACTTATATAAATATTTGTTCAACTAAACCTAGAATGTATGTAACATTGGAGATATTTTTGGTCCTTTCATTTCCAAACATGAGCATGAGTCTACCTCACCCAATTATTTTGAGTGATGATTCATCACCCAAGTACGCTCATCCCTCAGTGAAGCTCTCATAGTTTATGATCCACTCCCTATTGGTATTTATGTGAGTGGAGGATCTAGAATCAATGATCCATACACCCTAATTTAGATGTGTAGTAATAGATGTAACAACATTATTGCCATATCACTAGATTCTCTCAAGTTTAAATCATCATCAAAATCCTTTTCATTGTAGTTCTTCTTGATGTGATTGATCTTTCCATATTTTGAACATTTCTCCTGGGATTTTCAAGGAGATTAGATCTCCCCTTAGACTTAGAATGCTTGTGATTTTTCTTATTTTCTCCATGTCCTTAGAATATCCTTTGGAAGTCACAACATCTTTGATAAATTTCAAAGTTTTTTACCTCATCTCTTTGGAAATAAATGCACCCACCATATCATTAATATTTATCTTTGAATTAGTGTTAATGATTGTCATAATCAGGTTGTCCTAGCTATCAATTAAATAACACAAGAGGGTTATGCATTGGTTTTCTCCATCCATATTCACATCTATGAATGATTACTAAATTACCATAGAAATGAATATGTTTAGATGCTCTATCATAGATTTTCAATCACTCATCTTAAAGGAGTAAAACTTATTCTATCGATAAAAAATATTTATAAGGGACTTTGTGATACAATTTCCCCAACTTATTTTTGAAGCTCCTTAAATAGTGATTTCTCTTGATACATATGTCGTCATTAAATTTAAATGTCAAAGCCAAAAAAGGATTATTCTCTCTATTTTAGAAATAAAATAATATTTATTTTCTGATATATGGTTTCAATCTAAAAATCACTACCCATAGGTCTTTTTCAAGGAGAAAAACCTCCATCTTTAACTTACAAAGATAAAAATTGATTATATTGAACCTTTCCACTTTTATTCTAGAAGTTATTTGTGTATTTGACTCTAAAATAAAAATATTGACTATAAAACCCCTACTTGAGAAAGGTTTAATATAAAATAGCCCTTCTTCTCCCACATATCTAACTAGCAAGCCAATATTTAATACCAAATAAAAGAAATATGCAACAATTCCTAAATAAAACCCATGAGGAGAATATCATAATTATTTTAATATATATAAAATAGAAGAGAGAAGAAGAAGAGTAGAATGAAATGAGGCAACCACTAAGTGCCACAAATACAACTTGAGAAAACCTCAAGAAAATAATATAGCCTCCATAATATTGAATCCAATTTATAATAGCTAAAAATAGTTATAGTAAAATAGTAGCCTTCATGCTTCATATGATATCTACAATCTAAAATTGGAGGAATTTAGAGAGCACAATATTGCATAAAACATGATATAATTTGTCCATACCATGTCCAAAATACAGGCCAAGGATATCTAAGAAACCAAGAATATTTTTTCCAAAACCATGAGCCAAAGAGTAGTCAAGGTGTCCACATTAAAAATATTTTCCCAACCTCTTAAAGTAACTCCATAAACAAAACTTAACTCCCAATTTATAATTTTATTGATTATCACTTATACACCTATTACACATGTTATAAACAGTTCATCAAGGATTCTAGTCATAGTTCACCTAGTAATTCCATATTCAATGAATTATTATAATTATTATAAGACCAATGACACATGGTGGATATTTATAACTATAAAATATAAATATTCCATCCAAGTAGGGTCATTTTTTCGTGTGGTCACACTATTTATATTATTAAAAATATTAAATAATTATGACTAGATCTAGGAATTGTAAGCTATACAACAACATATAATCCCCTAGTATTAATAGGAGTTGCACATAGTGACTTTAAGGGAATTAAAGAGATTTTATACTTCCTCATTCTACATAAATGAATTATTTTTCAGTAATATTTTGAGAGGTCCTATAATTTTATATAATGCTTGAAAAATTACTAGTAGTACTTGTTCAAGCTTAAGAAATCTCTTAGAATCTTGATTGATTTGGGTTTGGGATTATCTCACATTACCATAATATATATTTTGGATCCACTTGAAGTCCCTTCTAGAAGTGATGTAAGCTAGATACTCCACTTCTTTCACACTAAATGGACACTTATAACACTTGTTGAAAAGTGAGTTGCCCTCCTAGGCCTAGAGTGCAATCCCCACATGTTAGATATAATTGACTTAGTTGCAAATATGAATGAGAATATTATAAAAATACCAAGATGAATGATTAGAAGTAGAATTTGAACAGTTGATTCATTTAAATTCAAAAATTAGAGGGAGTATTATTCAAGCCAAAAGGAATCACTAATAAATCATAGTGATCTTCTTGTATTTTTGAAGTTTTTTGGAAATATCTTATGCCTTAAATCAAAGTTAGTGGTATCCTAATCTAAGGTCCAACTTGGTAAGAAAATTATCCCCATAGAGATCATCTAATACATCATCTATAATGGAAATATGTAGCTTATTTTTGATGGCCAAATAGTTGGTTTATTTGAAAGCTATGAACATCTACCATATTTCTTAGGAACCATCATGATAGGGGGAAACTAAGAAATTATATTGGGTTGATGAAACTAACCTATAATTGATCTTGATCCATCTTTTCAATTTTATTATTTTATTCAAAATGATATCTATATAGATAAATATTTGGGGGATGATTACTTATTATTAAAGGAATGACATGGCCATGTGAATATTGAGAAGGCAACCACTTTTTTCCCTTACAAAATCTTGATTCCTATCCAATATAGTTTGGAAATTTGGAGGAGAAGGAGGTGAGGTAGAGTGATCTTCAATATATTGGAACTATGAAATGATGCTAGAATGCCCCTTCTTAAAAAAATTCTCAATGTAGTAATAATTGACTAGGTGAACATCCACATCTTTCATGCCTTAGAATATAAATTTATTTCTAAGCTAATTGGACTTCATCCAAAGTTGGGAATAATGCTAAGTGAGTGATACAAATTTATTCAACCATTTCACTATCAATACCACATAAACACCATCAAGGGAGAGAATATATATATTAGAGGTCAACTGATAGTGCCCTATGATGAGTTTGAAATTATGGCACCTTCTACCATATGACATAGTACTCCCATCAATTTCCATAATCTAGAAATTTTTATAATAATGAGTATTGAAATGGAGTTGGTTGGTGAATTTTATACTAATAAAATTATGAGTGTTGTGGCCATAAATTAAAACCATAATTAATTTTTTCTTGATCTAACGTATAATTTTAAAGGTTTGGGTGGAAGAGAAACTTGTGAGAGCATGAAAAAATATTTGATAAATTTTAATTTGTTCATTGATATGTAAATCTACCTATAGACTTCCTCATTCAAGGACTCCTTAGTATCACTAAGCACCACTATTGAATCAATGAGATAAAACTTATTTTATACATCAAGATGACCTTTCTCTCATGATTATAGTTAAACCAAACTCCCTTAACCCACTTCTCAACCATGTCCCATTAGGATAGCCTATGGATAGTAGTGTTATTATTCCCTAAATATCCTAAATCCTTTTGTATTTGAGTTGACTAAGAATAAATTCCCCAAATTTTTATTAGCCATAGGCTTGTCTTCTACTAAGTGGACTACAATAATAACATCTTCCAAGTTCTATTTAAGATATTCATTTTTATATAAACTTAGATTTCTATTTTCAAACCTAAAATGAAATATATTTTAAGAGTAGTATTTTATAACCCCTACATCAAATTTGAGCCTCCTCAAAATTGGAAATGTAGTCATTGATGTTTCCCCTCTAGACAAGTTTGAAGAGATTCCCTTTTGGTTTCTAAAACAAAATTGGTTCAAATTGAGTAGAAAAATATTTTTATAATTTAAGCCACTTATAAATTCTTGTATAGGACCTCTTAGACTAGAGATACCACTATTTTTATATTCATAAAGAAAAGATAAATAGATTGACACTTAATTTTAGAACCTAGTAAACATTAAGGTAGCATTATATCATTCCTAACCCTGTGTTATACATAGCCCCATTAAAAATTAGAATCTTACCATTTGGGAGCTTTGGGGGACCCTAGAGTCACCCTTTGAATTATATTAACTAGAGTAACTGTAGTGGTTTTGGAAATTAGACTCTTTGGTTGATTAATTAAGAGTATTACTTAACTAAGAAAGGTCTACTTGGATGATACTTTGATTGAGTCTATCAAATTGGTGTTTCATTTGATAAATTACAATTTGGATGTTTTATATTTCTGATTTAACCTTGAGATTTACTTTGGGGGTTATGATCTTTCTTCTATCTAACCATTTGGTGGATTTATAAAATTATAGACGAATAAGACTAACTTGATGGGGTGAATCCAATAAGATAACCTATCCACAAGGGTTAAAAACTTGCCTTAGATAATAATCTAAGGGAAAATTATTCTAAAAATACTAAAAAATTAAACTTGTTTAGGATATTTTGGCATTAAAAGTTTCACACACTCAAATTATATAGGAGTTGTTTAGGAATTGTGATATGGAATCAAGAAGAGCAATAACTAGAGATGAAATTTAACACAAAGGACATAATAATCTCTATAAAATAAATTGAAAATTCAATTCAAAACTTGATTAATTTCATGAGGAAAATACACATTATTATATAAGTATGAATATACCATTTAAATTATAGGATTTAATAATATCTTCCAAATATCAATGTGAAGTGATAAAATTAAAAAATAAGAAAATGAGCTAACTAAAGCTAGCTTCCCAAAAGTATTTGACTTAACCTTTTTCCTTTTTATATAAGATGAAAGTATACTAAAATAATAAAATAAATTATATGCGAAGGTCCATAACCTATAATATTCCCTATGAATCCTCATTATTCTTCCCAATAATATAAACATTGGGCTCCAATACATACAAAATAGAAGGAAAATCATAAGATAGTTGATGATAAGATATCCATTAGGCCTACTGTGAAAGTTAACCTTGTTTGGAAACAAGGTAGGTAGTGGTGAAAATGGTGAGATATCCATTGGGCCTAATGTGATATTCAACCTTGTTTGGCAACAAGGTAGGTAATGGTGGAAACCTAACAATCTCGATAATTCTTTGTGTAGAAAATTTACTTAGAATCTAGCAGAAGCTAAAAATTAGGAAGAATGTTTGTATGATAGATGGATAGAAGTTAAGACTCTTATGTTGATTCAAGGTAGTACTAGTTATGCCTTGCATAACCACCCCATCTTTTGCTAAAAGGTCAAAATGGGTCCCCCTTGTTTTCCTTTATCTTTCATTTTATTTTTTTAGTCTGTCGGAGTCGGAACCAGAACTGAATCGGGTTCCGAAAGTTCTTTGAGGCTTGTTTTTGGTTCCATCCCGATAGTCTTTTCTTTTGTCTTTGTTTTATTCTTCAGTGGAATTGGAGCCAGAATGGGTGTTAACTTAGTCCTTACTAAAAATTACAAAATCGTAATCAATTCCGTCCCCGCCTCCGCTATTTTGACTTTTGGTTTTAGTCTTGACTTTTTGTTTGTCTTATTGAGTCAGTCTTTTTGGTTTACTTTTTGTTTTTACTTTTGTTTTGTTTTTAGTTGGCAGAACCAGAACCAGAATGGAAATTGAGTTTGGGAATTTTATGAATTTGAGATTCTGTTTCCATTTTAGTTCCGCCCCAGTCATTTTTGTCATTGACTTTTTAACTGAAGTTGCACTGCAGACCAGTGTTCTTTCTCTTACAGTTTTGACTCTGCCTTTGTTGCATTTTAATGCATTAATGGTGGTTGCCGGTGTAGGTAGAAATTCACATATTTACCTTTATTAAGGGTTAAAGCCGATCATTATTGTTATTATTACAAGTCTAAGAGCACGAAGAGCAATAGCAGAGTTCGTTTGAGAAAATTGATCGAGATATAGAAGGGATATTGTGTGCGAATCGATTGAGGAAGTTAGCTTGGGTTTGTTTGCATTTGAGGTAGGTTTTTTATCTTTGTTGTTCGTTGTTTATTTGTAGTTGTGTTTGTTGTGTTTTGATTTATATCTACTCGTGTGTTCAATCATTGTGTTTTAAATCAAATCTATGATCATCGATGTGATTGAATGAGCAGGTTCTTGTTTTGTCTTGTTTGTTTTGCTTTAAATATTTGTTTTCTTGTTTTATCGTGTCGTTTCTTTCTATTTTTAGGCATTGTCGCTTTCACGTCTTAATCGTGATTGCGTCGTGTTTGGTTTTAGGTTCGCAATAGATTAGATTACATTAAGGGTGTTTTTACAGTGAGGTAGATTAGTGATTTACAATGAGTTAGGATAGATTAGATTTATTGTTTAAATTAGGGTTTCGTCGTTTATTTTGGTCTGGTAAAATGGCAGGGTTTAAACCCGTGCCCTAGTTTTTATTGGGTTTGTTAGATTAGGGTTTCATTGGTCTCTGTAATTACTTTAAATGATTTAAAAAATGATATCCTAAAGTGCAATTGTTCCCCACGGTCATATGAGTATAGTGTTTTTAAAGCTCCTTTTCCATTTTATAGCGACCTAGGTTTTAATCATGAAGTTGTGCTGAAAATGAATAAAGTATTTGATGACGTCATGATTAACATAGGCGGAGGCGGGATCGGAATAGATTATGGACTTAAGGGTTTTGTTTTACAAAAGTCATCAAATCCATTTCTATCTCGTTTCCGATTTCGAGTTCTAAAAGGTTTCCTTGAAGTATATGCTAACTAGCAGAGGTAGGATTCAAATCAATCTTGGACTTGAAAGATTTGTTTTACAAAAGGTATCGATTCCATATTTCATCCCGTTTCCGGCTCCGTGTATAATGGAAAAGTCTTTCTGCAAAGTAACAATGACCAAATCGAAGGCGGAGGCGGAGTGGAAATAGAATATGAAAAATGAAAATTCGAAGAAAACCAAATCCCTTTTTCATTCCAATCCCGGTTCCGATAACTTCTACGACTCCGACTCCAAGCTCGTTTGTTATTAGGTGAAGTTTCTATATCGATTTTTGCTTCGAGTCCACCAGTTTTGTAAAAGAGATTGTTTTGAGCTCCTGTTTGGTTTCGACTCTAATGTATGTGTAGCAGGTACGTTTTAAAAGCATGTTTTATGATGATATCTAAAGATCTAATTAGAGGTTTGCTTGCAGGAGAATTGAGAGATGTCAGGAACGTTAGGAGAGGCTGCTCGAAGGAATCAACCAGTTGGAACATCAAAGACAACACCAAAAATAAAGAAGGTGAAACCAGAACAACTGCCTTATACATTGAGGTATGATCATAGGAATTCGATGGTGAAAGTAAGCAAGGTAAAATCAGACTGGTCAGATATCACGGATACTAATCTGGGCCAGTTTAGCTTTGAAGAATTGCATGAAGAGACTTTTGGAGAAAGAGAAAACTTAACAAGGAGAACACAAAGGATTGTTGACTCCAGTCTTGCACATATTACTGTGTTTCCTTTATCAGTCCAGTGTCTGGAGTTGATATTGACAGTAGCCAGTACTTACAATCCTGCTACAAGATTATGCATGGATTCACAAAATAATGTGATTATAGATCTTACTCCGCAAATGTTCCAAAGTATATTTAATGTTCCTGATCCCAAGAACTTGGTGCAGCTAATTGAAGCAGAGGCGTTGGAGAAATATAGCAAGCATAAAGACTCCAATAAGTCTCACTTAAACAAAAAATGGTTAAGCGCAGAGAAGAAATCTTTAAGCAAGCTTGCAGACCAGCCAAAGAGGGCAGATTTCAAGAAAGAGGTATCTAACTTAATATTAATGTTGTCTAGAGTGTTTGGGAAGAGGGATACCTTCCACTTCAAGGAATGGATGTTTCATTTCATTCAAGTAATCTTTCAGGGTGATTACCAGTTTGATTGGTTAATGATTGTTTCTGATGCCATACATGATCAGCTTACAAGGGTTAGACAGACTAAATCTTTCTTCATGACTTCTTATGTGGTTTATGCTGCAGCAAGATTGGGGATTTTCCTAGGATTAAACAAAGTAGGTATAATGGGAGTTTTGGATGGACAAAAGAAAGTATGGGAACACTATGATCAATTATCTCTTCAGGTTGCTGAGACTCATTTTAGTAGAGTCAATGATACCTTTTTATATGTGATCATCAATCAATTGAATGGAGATGCAGGGTATCGATTAAGTCAAGAAGCCATGGCATTCATTTCTAAATGGGGAAGTTGGTACATCCAATACCCCAAATTTACATACTTCAGATTGTTTGGTTTTGAAGGTCATCCGCATTTGCTTCCAAGATGCTGTAGTAACAGAATAGTGCTTATGGAGTTTGTGTATCAGGCCATTGGAGTTAATGCTAGGTTTGGGATCAAGCACAAGACAGGATGCCATAAATTTCCCATGAAACTGGGTGAATATAATTGTCAACATTTGAAGGGAGCAAAGGTGGTTTGTAATGAGTTGATACAATTGAAATTGGGATTGTATACAGCTCGTAAGTATTTTGATCCAAGGAAGAAAATGTATGCTTTATTACCTTCAGTGTTCACTAGACACTTTAATTTGTTAGAGGACTTTTGGTGTGATAGGTAGGATGATTATGACTTGAGGAAGAAGAATTATGAGAGATTATCAGTCTCACTCATGTCAGAGCTTGGTATGAAGCTTTGAAAATTGGCACCAAAAGCTTAGATCCAATAGACTGGAATGAGGAAGAAATAATTGATATTAAGAAAATTGGAAGAACAGTTTTGGATAGAAGTGTAAAATGGTTGATGATGAAAGCTCGAGCTCCTCTAGGACCAATCCTTAAGAAGGGTAAAGGATACAAGAGAATTAAAAGAAAGACACCTTCCAAGGTGCCATTAGAATTCTTTCCTCCTGATGTTGAAGAAATAGAACTTGAGGTGGTCGATGAAGAAGAAGAGGCACCAGAGGGAGATGTCCTAATAGAATCTGTTGTTTCTATGCCCGCATTGGGTGAGTCATCCACACAAGCCCCACTCACAAGAAAGAAAAGTATAGAGGTTCAAGAAGGAGTACTTTATGCCATGGCTGAAGCTGATAAAGGAAAAGAAGTGGAGGAAGAATTGGTAGAAATTGAGATAGACTCGGATGAAACTCTTTCAGAGAAGGATTTGCAGGAAAAAATGCCTTTAGAGGGGACTATTGAGCAGATTCTGATGCAGGAAGAGCAATGGAAATTATTTGAAGATGCTACAAGAGAGTTTGATGTAAGGGTTGCTGTGAAGAAGCAAAAGGAAATGGAGGGAAAGTTACAAGCTGATGAAATGGAGAAGCAAATGAGGCAACAAGAGCATGAGATCAAGGTCAAAGTAGAAAGTGACAAGTTAGAATTGATACAAAAGATCCATGATCTTGAGGAGGAAAAAGCAAGAAATCGGAGGGAAAAGGAAGCCCTGGTTGCTAGATTGAAGCTTGCAGAGGAAGCTAGACAGAAAGAACAAGAAGCTGAAGCTCTAAAAAAGGAAAGAGATGCTGAAGAGCTAATAAAGAAACAACAAGCTGAAGAAGAAAGGGAAAAGGCAGAGAAGCTCAAGGCCTTAGAGATAGAAAGGATAGAAAAGGAAGAATCAGAAAAGATAAGGAAAGAAAAAGAGTTCGAAGAGCTAATGAGAAAGCAACAGGAAGAAGAAGCAGAAGCTGAAAAACTTAAAGCTTTAGAAGCAGAATGGTTAGAAAGGGAGACTTTGGAAAGAGAGGCCTTAGAAAAGGAAAGGTTAGAGAAGGAAAAAATGGAGAAGGATCAGTTGGAAGAAGAGAGAATGAGGAAAGAAGAAGAAGACAAGAAAATGCAGGAACAATGAGATAGAGAAGAGGCTGAGAAGTTGGTGCAGATGCATGTGCTGTAGGAACAACAAGAGAAAGCAAAGGTTGATTCTCAACCTGAGGTAAATATTCAACCACCCTCTACAGTTGCCGCTTCCTCTTCCGTGATGATGACTACTCCCAGTGCTCCTATATGGTTGAAGTTAGACTTGCAAAAGAGAGCTAGAACACCTCCTCAACCTCTTAATTGGGAGGACATGATAAAGGGAATTGAACAAGAAAGGCCTAAGAAGAAGGCTAGAATCTTACATTCTACTAGACTCACAGATAAAGGAGAGATAGTTGCTGAATGTGCCATGCCTATGACAAAAAAGGAGGTAGGGGATATGCAGCTAACAGACTATCAATTGAGTATGGTTAATTTAGGAAGACCCACTAGGAATCAACAAATGAATTTGATTGATGTGGTGGCCTCAACAACTAAATCAAGAATGATGAAGGACAAACAAAAGAAGGATGAGCTAAAAGCTCAATTAGATCAACTACATTCATTCTTGAAGAGTGTCTCTTCTCCAAGGTCACAACAAATTGTAACCATTGAGACTCCTATTTTGTTAAGCAAAAAGGAGGTAGATGATTTGGCGCAAGTTAGAGGTGAGGCAAAGATGGTTGACAAATGGATAGACAAAGTAAACCGAGAGGTAGGTGAGGTTTTAGCAAAAGGATTTGAAGCCTACAAAGAGGCAGAAGGAGTAATAAAAGAGATGCATCAATACATTGAGGCATCCGAAAAACTAGAAGAAGAGTATAAGGAGTATAGTGAAAAGTTAGAAAAGATAAATACATTGCCTCTAACTACTCTTATAGAAGAATCTATACTTGAAGATGATAACAAAGATTTTGTAGAAAAGACTTCTCACATACTTAAGTTCAGGACTGGCTTTTTGAGCAAGCATAAGGATGAGATTCAGGAAGTAGTTAGAAATTTAACTGAGCAGTTGGAAGAGTTGGAAGCATTCATGGCTATAATTATAGATGTGAATGTAATGACAAAAGATGGCATGCCTTTGAGTCAGGTTAGAGAGAAATGGAATGAAAGATTCAAAGGACTCATGCAGGAGAAAGATGATGGAGGAGACTTGGTGATAGATCGGCTTGTAGAAGTCAAAGAAGAAATAAAAGCTGCAAGGAGAGAATTGATCAAGGTTAAAAGTGTGAAAGAGTTTGCTGCAGTTGAGTTGGATTGGATCAAATTTGAAGATGACTGGATTGATGGGCCAGATATGGATATGCTACAACAAGTCTTCACCAGTTATGATGAGTTCATGACGGATCCGGCTTCACATGCATAAAAATATTGCATGCATGATGTTCTTCTTCCTTGCATGTTGCATGCATGCAGCACTGACAGTCTTGAGGGCGCATGACTTCTTTTCTTCTATTTCTATCTTCTATTTTTAGATCAAACTGAATGTATAATGTAAGGACTCAAGATCAAAGTTGATCCGAGTTTCCAAGAAAGTTGATTGTTCCTAAAAAGGTGGAAAGCCTAAAATAGAAGTGAAGTTCAAACTTATTTTGTATATCTATAAATACCTAATGGGTATCATATGTAAAGGTCGGCTAATTGAGAATTGGATTGGCTTGCCTAATGCTAAGAGATAGAATTTTGTAGAGTTTTTGCAGAGATACATTGTACTTAAATCTTTTACAGTTAATAGAATTATAGGTTTACTCGAAAGATGGTGTTTGGAATTAAATTGTTTGTTTGATAAGGCTGATAAAGTTATGATCTATCTGTATGCAGTGATTGTGCTGAACATAAGAGTTTCTTGAATGATGAAAGTCATTTGAAGGAATCAGATTTAAGGATCATCTTATTAGATTTTCATTGAGTTGAAGTTATTAAAAAGTCTGTTGATCTATAATTTTGATGATGAATGAATGTGTGTTGTTTTGAAAAGCCTTGAATTATTTGTGAAGAGTAATTGTGAAGTTAATTAAGCACCTAAAATGTATGCAGTGGTATAGATTATGCTACAGACTATATCATCTTATGGTTTTTATGATCTATTAGGAAACATTCATCGTTGAAGGTATATGTCCAGATACTAGATAAATTTGATTCATACTTACTGGTTTACCCCTTTGTTCTATCTTTTTCTTTTATTTAAAACCCATTGATTTACAGGAACTATTTCGATAAAGAGAGTCATAGCTTGAATCCTTTGTTACCAGCATAGGCCCCTTGAATATTACAGTTGCATGAACCAATTGAGTGACATCAGACAGTTGAGAACCAACTACCAGGACCTTGGGAGTTAGGCTACTACACGCTGTCTTTCTCTTTCAGGAGAAATAGAGTAGAAATATTCTGTTTTAATGTTGTTTGTGTCATTTTAACCATCAACAGTACTTGAGGAGATCATTATTTTCATCACATATATGGTACAATTATGTAGGAAGATAAAGTCTAAAAGTATTGTTGAACATTTGCCAAAGAAAAGTGTAAGGCCTAAGGTAAATGCCTTGAACTTAGTATGTGATTTATCTTGGAAATGATGTTTATCCAAGTATAGCCAAAATCTATCCCCAACCTAAAAAAAATGAGGGAGACAATGATAGTCTAAAAGTTATTTCTTATTCTCTTTTAAGTCTTTTGAAGAATTCAAATTAGTTTGGATTAAAGATTGAAAATGTTTGATGAAGGAGTGGGGCTTATCTTGCTCTTTTTGAATGTGAATATTTGCAAGAGAAGGAAAACACAAGGGAAAATCATAGGGAGCCAAAGGATGAAAACCAAGATAGAACTCAAAAGGTGAAATACATATAGAAGAGTGAGCTACCCAATTATGACCATGCTCTATGTGGGTTAGGATACAATATTATTTGGTAGGAGAACTATTGCGGTAAATTCTAAAACTTTATACAAGAGTAAATTTTAAAACTTTAGTTTGATAATTAGATCTAAATAATACAAAGTAGTGGAGAAGTTAAGGGGAAATCTAAAAATATTCCACAAAGAACACTAGAAATGGTCCACAAAATGTGAATCATGATATGAGAAAATGTTGATAGGTAGACCAAGGGTTTGGAAAATAAATTCAAACAATAGCTAAGCCAACTCATGCACAATTTTTTCCTTGCAACATGGAATGAAATTATCAATTTTTGTGTGCTGATCAACAACCACAACAACACAATCATGGTGGTGAACATTCAATGAAAATCTAATTAAAAAATCCATAGAAATTATTTGTAAACTACATGTAGGAATAGGTAAAGGAACACTCTAAAGTTTCTATATATTGGTTTGGGGTGGCAACAAACTACACATCACTTAAGGATATATATAACATCTCACTAGATGTGAAGTTAATAGAGGAAACACTACACATGACAAAGTGTTTTTTGCTTTCCAAAATTACCATCGTATAGAGTAGAGTGTGCCTCCTTTGGAAGAGAATTCTCGTTATCAAGAGGGAAACACCATTTATCCAATTCGTAGAGCAACCCTTCCTTGATTTTAAAATTTTGAATTTTAAGGTACCAAATTTGAAGATGTAGAATTTTAAAGATTTGTGTAGGTAGGGCCAAAATCAAGATCTTAATCATACTAAGAAAGAAATCTATGAAATCCCAAATGAGAATTATTTACAACATCTAAACCATGTGTTATAGGAGGACAACTCAAATAGTTTGTAATAGTGTTTTTTCCCCTTCTTATACTTGATGACCAAGTGAAATTGTAATAAACATGAGGCCCACTTCATATGCCTAACTTGCTCAATTTTATTATTGGATTGAAGAAAATATAAAGGTTAGTGATGAATATGGATAATTGTTTCTTTCCCCAAAAGATAATGTCTCCAATAATTGATGGCTTAAAATTATACATATAAATCCTTATCATATATTAAGTTGAACCTTTTAGTAATAGAGGAAGTTTTTGCATGATAGGGCATAGGATGACCATTTTGATTTAAAAGTACTCTAGGTGCAAACAATGAAGCATATATCTTGATCTCAAAAAAGTTTTGAGAGATATAACACTACAGGAACATGTGTAGAACATAATTTCTCTTTTGATGTGCTAAAATAATGAGAATGATTCTTTGTCCATTAAAACATAACATTGGATTTTTTAATTAATGCAAAGGTGTAATAATGTTTGAGTAATGAAGGATGAAATTGCGATAGAATATTGCAAGACCAATAAAACTCATTGATTTAGTGAGAGTTGAAGGAATGTGTCACTTGAGAAGAACTTCCACTTTTGAGAGATCTACCTGATTTCAATGTGCATCAATGCCAAATCTAAGATAGGAGAAGGATGTATAACCAAAATAATACTTAAAAAGTTTGGAATACAAAAAAATCTTCTATAGTGTAAAAAGAACATGTTTCAAATGTTGAAGATGTAATTTCAAAGTGTGAGGAAAGACAAGGATATCATCTTACTAGTTGATAATATTTTTTTTAAATAATATCGAAATACCTCATTCACCAATCACATGAAAGTGGTAAGAGTAATGGTGAGACCAAATGACATCACAAGTCATTCAAAAAGACCCATTTTAGTTTTGAACATTGCCTCCCATGTTTATTTTTCTTGTACTCTAAATTGATGATATATAATATTTAGATTAATCTTGGAGAAGAGTTTGACACCTTGAAGTTGTTCCAAAGGGTTGTCAATGCAAGGGAGTGGATATTGATTTTTTATGGTAATTTTATTCAATGTCTACAAATCGATATAAATATGCCAAGTTCCATCCCTCTTGAGAAAAAAATATTGGTAAAGAACAAGCGGATGTACTTAGTTTGATGAAACCTTGGATAAAAATCCTAAATTTTCCTTTTGTTTTCATCACTCTAAATAATTGATTGTCGATACAATGCGGCATTAGGAAGAGGTGCAATAGGATGGATGAAAATAAGGGAATTGATTGCTTGCTTTTGGGGAAATGTCTTAGGATCCTAAAACAAATGTGAATATTCTTGCAATAATTTACCAAGAGTAGCATGTGGTTTGGACATGGTGATATTTTTTTAGAATCATCCAATTGTGGCCTTCTGAAAATTAATGCAAGTTATTGTGGTTGATTGATAGATTTACATGCTTGCCTACAACTGAGTACCAAATCTATGGTGCTCTTTGTACATTTGATTAAGAATGTATTAGTATCTTATTATAGGGTATATGCATACTAAACACATCATAGTGATTCTTTCTATCCTACTGATAGGGTTTACCTAGAAATAAGCCACAAAAATCCTTAGTGTTCACGCTACAAGTGACTTTTCTAACAAGCTTTGGTACCAAATGCAAAAGTCATAGTGAATTTTTGTGTGTGATAGGTGAGAATGAACCATTATCCTTGCATTCAAGTGAATGTAAATGAGTATGTAGATCCATAAAAAAATATAGTTTATTGACAACGGACCTCATGATGAATTTTTTTAAAGAGCCATTAATGATGATACGATCCATTCATAAAAAAATATAGTTTATTTACAATGGACCTCATGATCAATTTTTTTAAATAGCCATTAATGGTGATATGATCCATAGATAAATCATGTGTTAAGTGAGAACAAGTGGAAAATAAATTGTCACGTACCCTTGAAGTAGAATGATGGTTTATCAAGGTGACCTTATTGAGTCTACCATTGAACTCACCATGTGTCTTATCATCACTAGAAGTCTTGATGGGAAAATTATTCTTTTCACATCAACAAACTATACAATTCAAATCTTCTTCAACTTAAATACTCAAAAATATCACAAATATTGTTATTATAATTATTGTAAAATATACAAGACTTCCCAATATTAGAAGAAGGAGAATAAATATCATGAGAAGAAGAGATAATTTTTCTCTTTCGAAGAACGTTTCTATGGCTAAGAACTCAAGGCTTTGGTAGGACCTATAGAAAAGGAAGGTTGAGGTTCTCAAGATTGGGCAACAAGTTTTTCTTTTTCCAATTATGCTTGGTTGAATATAAAATTTAGTGTTAAAAGGTTAGTGTATTTCAACTCACTAAATAAGCGTTTGTGTAATCTACTCTTAAACTTTTGAGTTAGAGTGGGAGTTTGATCTAACACTCAAAGTAATATCCTCAATTAGATGAATTGGTAGATGTAATCATGCATACAAATTTGACATCCTTGTTGTAGATGAAGCCATCTGATATGCATATCTTGATCATAGTTGAAAGGATGGAATGTGTCCTTCAAAACTAGGACAAGATTATCTTGTGTATCAATAAGATTTAGAGCATCTTGGCCTTCATCAACCAAGACCTTAGTGACACCATATAGCTTCAATTTTGCAAAGGGAATCTTATTAGCTTTAGGAACCTAATTGTACTTAAATCAAGTTTCCATATCAAGAATCCAATTGTACAAGGCTTCAAGATTTGGAGATCCATCATATATCTCGACCTTGCATTTGGTTTTAAAATGTTACCCCTTGGGGATAGAAAGTCTTTAAATAGAAATGCAATTGCATTATTAGTCAATGTGGAGACCACACCAATTAGTTCAATAATGTTTTCAGCCACATTGTCAGCCATACTATTATGAGTTAGATCTAGTGGTAGATAGTTTTCACCTCCCAATAATAAAATGAGTAAAACAAGATATTTTTGTGAATAGAAATAATACAATTTTGATACTAGATCAAAATTTTGCTCAAAATATTAGACTTTCAATAAAATTCACCCAAAAATGTCATCATATGAGTGAGAAAAGTATCTATAAGATTACAACATCGAGAATCAAACAAAGAGTTAATTAACGAACTGTAAATATCTTGAAATGAAAGCACCATGACACCAAATTGATTTCACCACTTTGTTGGCTTAACTAATAGAACTAAAATAAAAAATCATTCAAGTTAGAACTCAAAAATCATAATGCAAGCTTTGAGATATCCTCTAACATATGAAGTAATCATGGCATAAGCAGAATTAAAAATATAAAAAATTCACTTGAAGATAAGATTCCCTAGTCTCCTTAAAAAGAGAAATTACACGAAATTTGAGCTCTTTTTAATTAAATACCTACCGAATGCTTTGCTCAACGCAAATTAATAAATTTAATTAGCTTGCAAACATTGATAAAAGTGGCAGAAAGCTATGAAATGAATCCGCGCCTTTAATGCTCTTAAATGCAGCGGAGGTATCAAGGGTACTATCGACCCCTAATCAATGTTTTATTAATTTTTTCAAAACAATTTTTAAATAATTTTTTAAATTGAATTTCGTGCACATAACTTAGACTTACAATTTGCAAATTAAGATAAACTTCAATTTTTTGGTAATTTAGTCTTAGAATGTTGGATTTTGATTAAGCAAAAAATGATTTTGACTTTCTCAAACATTCTGAATGCAAAGGTGATATTATAATTTTTTGTCATGATGAGAGATTTAAAACTTCAAAACAAAAATCAAATGGATTGGAAAACGCTCTAATACCAACTGATATGGAATCAAGAAGTGCAGTAGTTAGAGATCAAATTCAACACAAAGGAGACAATACTATTTGCAAAAGAAACTCCAAAATTCATTAGAAACTTAATTAATTTCATTAGAAAAACATACATTATTATTATATAGACATGAAAATGCCAAAATTATAGGATTTGAGAATATCTTCCAAATCCCATCTTGAAATGCTAAAAAAAACAAAAAAAACAAATTGGTTGTCTAAAGCTAACTTCTAACAAAAGAAACTAACTTTGACTTAACTTTTACATTTTACATATGATGAAAGAACACATATTAAACTAATAATAAATCTTATGCTAAAGTCTACAACCTATAATATGTCATATGAGTTCTCATCAAATTGCTTTGTGAGCACCTTTAGAAACCTCTCTCTACAACTATGAATGGAAATTACTATTGGTGAAACTTTGTTATGATAAGGCGAGCCTCACAGTATTCTAGGTTCCATGGGTTTTAAAGGAAAACTTCACTTTGGGTATCAAAATTTCTCCATAGAGGTGGTAATTGTTAATATTCTAGCCACAAATTACATCTTAACAAACTCATTATATACACTTACAGTAAAATAAACTACTAAAAAATATAGGCTTTGATTCATTGACCATTTTCAATAGAAAACTAGCTTAGATTCTAATTACTTGGAGGCTCTTCGGTAACTCCTCACTATGAGTTTTTAGACCTATTTTAAGCCAAATAAAATTTTCAAGTTAATCAATGGGGACTTATACCCGGCCTTGCAAGAGTCTATTAAACTAACATAGATGTTTCTATGCAATATGTCATGAAAAAGAGATCACAAATCACTGAGGAGCCAAAGAAAGAGCTCTAGAATCACTTGTAAGGAACATGCAAATATAAAAAGACCATGCATATAATAATGTATAATAAATCACACTTAAGAAGGACACTACATATATATAACAAAAATATAATATATTAATGTTTATGTTGCCACTTAGAGGAGGAAATACTCTAATAGAGCTCATCAACTTGAAACATAATTTTTTAAGATGTTCTACACTCACTAAGTCATTGCAATATATAGAATTTAACTAAAGACAACAACTACTATCACATACATGTGGGATAACTACAATATATGAGATCTAACTAAATACAGCTACTACTACCGCATACATGTGAAATACATAATTATATTCTAATTTATAATAAGGAGCAACTTGCACATCATATGCTCGCAAAACAATTCTAATACCTAATACACACATTAGAGTTGAGAGTTCTTAACATACAAAATCGGTTCCTTACGAGTTTGTGTGACGTTATCTAGACTCAATAATATCTTATAGAATCTTATGATGCTTATCAAGCCCAATGATATGAATATACTTCATAGATTGGCTATCTATAAACCTTTCTTATTGTGTATGTTATGAAATCCAAAGAATAACATCACAGATATTTAATGGATCAATATTGTATAATATATAGCATGTTTAAAACTATGTGTTACATCACATAAGATATTTTTGCGGGATGTGTATATAATTTATATATTCTAGCTATAAGTATTGAATAATTTTAGTTATTATGGTTGAGGGTGAGGCATCACTAGGATAAAATAATTTCTTGAGAATTTCAATATAAATTAGGTTTTTCATATTCTTCCTATCAATTAGAAAATCCAAAGGTTATCATTGCACTCACATTCATCGATGTAAATGATTTCTTCTTCAATATTTTCCATCTATGATCAATACTAAAAATTTAGGCTCATTTACTCTAGAATTTGTGAACATTTATGCCAATGATAAGTTTCTAGTATATTGACATCATATTCTTTAGATAATTCTTGTGCTCTTGTCGATATTATCTTTTGAGGATGACATTTGGATTTTTTTGCATTTATGTATGTTTTTTTTACATCATGTATCACTCTTGGATGGTTGTGTCTTTTGTCAAAAGAAGATTTCTTTGGTGAATGCATTGTTTCTTTTTTTCCCTTTATCTTTCATTTTTGCTCAATAGTTACCATGTACCACTATGCTTATCTTATAGTCTTAGCCTTCCATAATTTCAATTCTATTTGGATATATAGATATAAACTATTATTATACATTCAAATTATTGATTCTTTGATTCTTGTACACTCAAATATATATATATATATATATATATATATATATCTTATTAAATATTTGTGTAAAATCATAATTTAATTGTTCTTTTCCTTGACACGAGTATTGACATTATATATGTAATCATAGATGTCTTTCAAATAAAATCATCCTAAAAGGCATCTATAAAGTGTTGCTACTTTCTTCAAAGTCTTCTACTATTTTCATATGAATGACTTGGAAAGACTATATGAATCCCACTAATTATTGACATGGTTATATAAAACAAGACTTTTATATATGTATAGAAACAATTAAATCATACCAAGAACTAGCTTGCTTTGTTAACTATTCAATACAAAATTTTACATGTAAGACCTATTGAAAAATCTCAAAAATTAAAACAACTATCACCTATATCTCCTAATGAATTACAATGTGCATACCAATCCATTTATATAAAAACACATGCATAAGAAATCAAGGAGAAGATTTGAAATATTGACTGTTGGAAGTTTGAGAAGATTGTCATTGATATGGCTATTGGCAACATGAGCATATACAATGTTTTCATTGATGTCAACATTGTGGTTTGATGTATACATTGAGGTACAATTGGTTGGTGAAGCATGGGTGAGCATGGAGATGGTAATCCAATATAGAGATGTAGATATTTTTCTCTGGTGCAAAACAAATATGTTGAATAAAGTCCAAAATACAATTTTCAGTGTATAGTGCATCAACTTTTTGGTCTATATTGGTTTGCCTTGAGATATTTTTGTTTGTGGTTCTAAGGAAATTTTGTTATGTTTTTAAGGACCTTAAATCCAATTTTTCATGTCTTTATGTCCTATGATGCAAAAGTTATGGTTGACAGTATATCGAGTTTTCCAATGATAGTATAATCAGAATAAAGAGCATGTTTGGATTGGTCCACATTCCACTGTGGAAGCATATTTGGTTATGAAAATTTGTGGAAGTATTTACGCATGTCAGAAGGGTGTGTATTCCAAGTGGTGTGTGTTTTGGAGATCTACATATCAGTTTGTGGATAATCAGTTGGTATATTTTGGCATTGTCTTACCAGTGGTGTTGACCTAATAAGTTTGGGGTTGTGCGGAGTTAAAGGAAGTGTTGATCAGTTATGTGGGAGCTTGTATGGGTCCCCTATGACCTATTTGATGTGTTAAAAGTTTTGAATTAAGACACAAAGTGTGTATAGCTTGATCTTGAGTTGACAAGTTATGTTATGCACGATACATCTAATTAGGCCAACCTAATTGATGATGTAGGTGTTTGTAGATATAATGCATATATATGTAAGATGATTTTAGGTCTTGTAGAGATGTGATATGTATTGTAGAAAATGTGTGATGCGAATCCTAAGCAGAGCATGAAAATTTGATGTGAATGTGAAGCAAAGTAGAGTGTGGAAGTAGTGTAGTATGAAGTGTGTTGATTAAATATTTTAAGCTCCAATGGAACTATATCTCTTGCATATTGTAGATGGATTTCTAGTAGTTCAAATCTTGGCTTTGAGCCACCCTTCTTTTCTATCTTTCTTTCATTTTGTGGGTAGTGAGTCCACCTAGCAGTGAGCCTTTTTGTAATACGCTGTGACCAGTTATAATATATTGTGAGCTAATCCTCACTATGGTTTTTCCCTTTTAGGGTTTTCCATCTAGAAATTTGGTGTTCATGTGTTATATGCTTTGATGGTTGCTTTGATGGTTTCTTTCCTTACTGCAGATTAAATATGATGATTGAAATGAATGTTTAAATGTTAAAGTGGTTTCAAAGAATACTTATTCACCCCCCTCTTAGTATTTTGGGTGTTCAACAATTGGTATCAGAGCCTGGTTCCTTCAATTAGCTTGATTGTTAAGGTAGATCTTGGAGTTGAACACATGGCTAGTAGGAGATATCCTACCCCTCTAGAGGGTGATCCCACAAAGCTGGTTTACAATTTCTGAGAGGAACTAATTTTTGCTGAAATCACATATTTTTAGAAAATATAATTATTTAAGCCTTTAAAAGTTCCATTTTAAGGATTCCAATTGAAGAGGGTTTGATCAAACCACCTTAGATCAAACCCACTTGGATAGAACCTCTCTAGTTTTAAACCATACCTATAAATGAGTCTCCTTTACAACTATCAAAATGTTGATAAAAAATCACTTTTGATTTACCTTTTGGGGGATCAAATGAATTCATTTAAAATTTATTTTAAATGATTATGGTATTCCTCTAAATGAGCTATCCCACGAATATAATTTTAATATGTTTTTGTTTTATTATGTATGTGTTTTTTTAGTTTTATTAAACATAGGTTTTTCACCGAAAATCAAGCTCTTTGTTTTTCACATGTGGAAAAATAGAAAATTATCAAAATAAATTTTTAAAAAATATGTTTGTGCTGGTTAATGATTTCCTTGATCCATTAAAAAAAAAAAAAAATTGAATTTCAATACATACAAAAAAAGCTATGTTGTATACAGTCTACCTATGTCTGAATTGCAATTGGTTTGACTTCGAAACTCTATTAACGAAAAAATATTCAATAAAAAAATATGAGACCAAATGAAAGTGCTAGATATCATAGTTACAAATATAAATTCGAAAAAAATAGAATTTTATCCTTCATACAAAAAAAGTTATGTTGTATACGGTGAGCGTCACTTTTTAAAAATGTTGTTTTTTGAAAAAAAAACCAGTTTTCGTGGGAGATGGAAAAAGAAGTGCAATCTTATTCCAAAAAATTTGAAAAAATTATTTTTAGAATCTACATATAAAATTTGATGAGACTCTAGTTTTCAAAATCTTCAAATTCCTCACGGTTTAGCCGCTATAGGTGCCCGAATGTGAAGATTTAGTTAAAAACAATAATTTGAGTGTCCAGTTTGGCCAAAAATTGTAAACCACTATTGTGGGATCACCCTAGAAGAAATTTCTATGGTAGGATTTACTAAAGAAGATTGCATTGTCGACATGGAAGGAGAACTCAAATTTGCCCCAAATGGTTTGGATAAAGCAGAATCTAAGAAAATAGATCTGAAAAAGGATCTTAGTGATGTAGATGAATGCATTAAGATATTGAGAAACTCAAGAAATATATATATATATATATATAGGATCAAAGATCTCAAGCAATCAAATGAGATCATTCCTAGCTTGAAACTATAAATTAAAGAAAGTAAAAGAGTTGAAGATTGATTGAATGCTAAAATGAAAGACAAATCTAAAGAATTCTCAAAGCTTGAACAATAAGTTGTAACCTTGAGATCAGATCTCGAGAAAAAAAAAGATTTAAGAGGATAAATTCAAGAAGAGTACTACAAATCTTGATGAGATGATTGAAAATTAGAATGGATCTAAAGATAAATAAGGATTAGGATTTGAGAAAGGTGAAAGCTCAAAGACAAATCAAACTCCAAACAAGACTAAAAATAAGATTGAGGAAAAGAAGAGCAATGGAAAGTTGGTCCAGAATCAGAGGAAAACCACCAATCATACAACAAAATGTGTAAAGGTACCCATATTTTAATGGTATTTGTTATTATTGCAATAAATTTGGACATAAGGATATGGAATGTAGAAGAAAAATGAATCAAAATGTTTATAATTTCATGGTCAGTGTTTTACATGCAAAATATTTGGTCGTAGAGCTAGTGAATGTAGAAATCAAATGCTGAATGGCTTAACAATGGTATGATGTTTCAATCTTTTAGGCTACTATTATACATACAATGGATTTGGGCATAAGGCTAATCAATGTAGATCCAAAGTAAGTGGAAGTAAGTGTGTTCAAAATGTCAAATGCTACAAATGCAATAAGTTAGGTCACATTGCCAAATTTTGTAGAAGCAAGAATGTAAAGATTGATCCAATATAGAAGAATGATCGAGTAAAGAATGTTGATCTAGTAGAGATGAAGAAAGATATGAGAAATATATAGAAAAAGAAAGAGGAGAATGACGTTAAGAATGAGTCTGTGCTAATATCAGGTGCAAATGTTTTATCTAGAAACTAAGTTAAGAGATTTGTCTCAGGGGGAGTTTTAACAAACAATAATTAACCCTACCAAAGATATGGTGTTGATTTCTTCAACATGTGGATATGAGGTTTAGTTCGATATGCTTGATCTATTGGTGAAAACACTAATGGAAAATATCAAGATATGGAAGTTTGTAGAGAAATTAAAGGTGACTGTGCATTATAGTTAGGGTTTATCAACTTTTTTCCTAACTTCAAATCAGTGCATTCAATGTGAATTAGGTCATTCCAAAAGGGTTTATAAGTGATTTCACATTTGATTTGTCATTTTTAAATGAGCTTTCAAGGAGAGAAGAGAAATGAAGGAGCAAAGTGAAGTGTTTCAAAATTCTTGTGCATGAAACCCTAATGAACAACGATTAAAAGGTATTTACAGTTTCTATTTGACTTAGTTTCAGAAGTACTTCCATTGTGTTGGAAGATGTATACCCTAAAAACTGTCAAGTTTATGGATTGACCTCATCCAAAGTTCAAACAACACCCTGATAAGTCAATGATGATTGATTTAGATGGTGCATTTTTTAGTATTCTGTATGGTGTGTTACATACAAAAGATGTAAGAATTTACATACATGCTAATTTGGAAGAGTATAATCACTCAAATTTGGGTGATGTGTGGTTTAATGAACTCATCAGAGACCAATTTGAATTGAAACTTGAATTCAAGAGTTTGACGGAGAAGCAGCTCAACATCTAAAACATTTTCCCTATATTTTTCTATGTGGATGAGTGGATTAGATACACATTGAGCCAAATTAATGATAGGTTTATATGGTTGGATATTCTACATATACTTAATAAGAAGGCTATTAGGGTTGGTACGTGATTATGCTCAACCGGGCCAGTTTCAACACTCAAGTCAGTGAAAAATGAAATGGTGACGGAGTTAGCAGGTGAAAATTATGACAAGAGAGCCCTGACTATCAAGGAAATTAAAGACCCTATAGTAAAATATGCATCAATGGTGATATGGAACAAGTTATATTTTACAAATAGAGAGAACTTTATTTCTACAAATTCCATCAACACTACATATGAGATGGTGAAGAAAGGTGTTGATTATGATTTGTGTGAATTGTTAAGGGAATAAATCTTGGAGAATTTGCAAAATACTAAGGACTCCCAGTACCCCTTCAAGTTTGGTACCTTGATCATTTGTTTACTATTATACTTTCTTAATCCCAAAACTAGGAACATAACGTGGTTGAAGGAAAGACCAGTGACTACTCAAATCAGAGACCACATGATGAGATTAGGTGATAAAGAATATTAGAAGAAAGAATTATGGGGATTCTTTAAAAATTTCCAAGAGAATATATAATCTAGAGAAAGGATTCCCAAGAGTGTGGTGGAAAAGTATAAAAATAAAATTATCTTCATGGTGAGTAAGGATTTTTACATAATGGAGGTTGCGAGACTAGAATAGTATGGATCCCAAAAATGGGATATAAAGTTGTAGAGTATGTAATTGTTGGTTTGGATGACCATATGTTGAGAAAGCCTAGAGAAACCTCTAAGGAAATATTTGGGACATATGAGGAGAAGTCCAGTGCTATGCAGATGCAATAGAGGGAAAAAAAAAAAACTATTGGGAAAATGACTGTATAAGTTGCAAAGATGATGGGTCTATCAAAGGACCAAGTGGAGAAAGCTAAAAACATGTTTGGATCTTTGGGAGGTGCATCCAGCATTAGAAGATCTAGTAGAACACATACCCCCTCTCCGGTTTCCCCTAAGTCCTCTAGGACTATGCCCTCTGCTAGTGGAACAAAGTGAAAGGATCCAAACAGTGCTCTGGTTAAACATTAGAGTGCACTTATGAAGGAAAGGAGTGTTCTGATGAAACAAAAAGATTCCCCAAAACAAAGAAGAGTGAAGTCTAAGTCAACAAGACAAAGAAACATGAGTGTTGATTAAGAAGAGGAATAGGAAGAAGAAGAAGAACCTCTCATAAGAAAAATGAAATTTGGAGTATCACAATCAGAAACCGGCGCAAAGAAAACAAGAGTTAACATTGTAGAAAATTATAGTGAAGCGAAGGTGGAGAAAGAGAAAGAAATTTAAAATTTATGTGAGGCAAAATAAAGCTAAATCTGGTAAAGGAGAGAAGGCTCTAGAGGATAAGAAGAAGAAAGAAAAGACCCCTCCTATTTGGAAACATAGTTTGATGAAGCTTAAAGCTTTGGTAAGCAACATAACAAAATATGGAAATCTTGAGGAGACGGTTGCATTGTACCCCACTTCAGATGATGTAGACAAGTCAACAATTGAGGAAGCTATAGTAAGGTACATTATTTATCTTGATGTTAACATGAAGGATATAGAAGATCAACTTACTAAAGATTTGAAGGGAGTATTATATGCAAGAAGAGAAGAAGCAATGAATTAAGATGTAAAATTGAGAAATTTTTCTTTCGAGAAAGTTGTTCTTTTTCTGATGAGGACAAAGCTAAATTAGCTCAATTGTATAATAAAGAGTTTAAAACCAAGAAAATGGTCACTATCCTAATGAGCAACGACAAATATGATTTTGAAAGGCTCTAGACATAATGAAATAGATGAGAAGGTTGACAATTGGGCAAAAAGGCTAGGTATGACCCCAAACAGTGAAGAAGAAATGAATGATGATATCTCTATCCTAGATGTTAATATTCCAGAAGTTGCACAACATGAAGATGCTCTGGAACATGAGCATGAAGCAAAAAAGGAAAATATGCAAAAAGATACCCCTCCATTAGTAGAGAATGTGGGTGCAAAAGAATAAAATGTTACTGATAACACTCCTCTGATTAGATAAAACATTGTTGGAAAAGATAAGAATACTTATATGTAAAAAGAAGATGCACATACATAAACTCCCCTCCTTCAGAAACATTAAATAATGTTGAAGAAGAGGTTGTACAAGATAACCCAAAGAGCAATAAGGCAAAAAACACATAAAATATGCCTCCTCTAGATAATAATGCAAAATATGATGATGAGAAGAAGGATGAGAAAGAGTTCGACAATGCTGAGAAAAATGATGAAAAAGCAGAAGGTAGCATTGATGAAAAGGAAAAGGCTAAGGATGAAGAGAATGTAAAGATAGTTGGAGAGTCCTCCAAAACTTCTAGAGACTCCTTGAAGAACCTATTGAGCATACAATTACAATTGCATCCTATTGTTTTTGTACAATTGTTACAAATTTTTATGCAACATGGTTAGGTTGATATAGACAAGATGCCTCCTCTACACAAGTTATAGCTAGGTGATGCATTCAACACCTCTTCAAGAAAGAAATTTTGCAAATACATCAGAAGAGTGTGGAGCTGATAGATGTAGTGAAGGTACTGTAGGGAAGTGTTACCATAGTAAGTATTGATAATTCCTTATTTGATGTACAAAATTTGAAACATTTGCTTGATTCTTTGAAAGATTATTGTACTAGACTTAAAGATAAGCTAGAGAAGGAGGTAAATAAGAAGGTGAATGATAGAAGGTTGGAAGATATGATAGAAAAATATGGCACTGCAAATGGAAAATTATAGAACAACCTGAAAGTGGTGCAAAATTATGTTGAAGAGGTAAATGATTTATTTCATTTTTTCTTGAAGTGGCCTAGTTCCACTAAAAACATAAAGGTTGATATGGATTCCATTGAGGCATAGATTGACAAGGCATCTAGCACCTATGATCTGAAAAATGATGTAGATGGATCCACAAGATTAGAAATTGAAAATCCGCATGAACAAGTTTTCCAGCTACAAGAACAAAGATAAAATATTATAGTGTAGTTTGGATAGCTTAGAGACCTAGTAAATGCAAAGTTCATACCCATATTCGGTGCTTTGAATAATGCATAGAAAGCAATAAATTTTAATCCGGTACCTAATAATCGAGATGAAGGAGAAGAACTCCTCATGGATTTTGAGGCTCTAAACTGCATGCTTGGGCTGGCCAAGAAACATTGGGAGGATAGAAAAAAGAGTTGGTAGTCACACCTTGCTAAATTGAAGGTGTTATACACTTCTTTCGGTTGATCTGTGTATATTTATTTTCTATCTATGCATTTTAGATTTCACAGTTAGATTTCATTGTATATAGATGGAAGTTAGTAGTATACCAGTGCAAATTTTTATCAGTTTAGATGGATAGCACTATTAGGGGGAGTTGGTTTTATTTTTGAATAAATTTGTTACTCTCATGCATCTATGTATATATCAGTCAAGAGGAGCTTGTAATTTAGGTAAAACTAGGTATATATGAAAGGGGGATAAAAGAACAAGAAATATGTATGCACCCTTTTCCGTTGATGTCAAAGGGGAGAGTATTTTGGAGAATAAATGGAGAAGAGTTGATGCATGTTTCCATCAATGATAAAGGGGGTTCTTGGAAGTTTGAGGATATTTTCATTGATATGTCTATTGGAAACATGAGCATATATAGTATTGTCATTGATGTCAACATTGAGGTTTTATGTCTATAGTGAGGTATAGTTAGTTGGTGAAGCATTAGTGAGCATGTAGATGGTAATCTAGTATAGATATTAGATATTTTTCTCCGGTATAAAATAGATATGTTGAATATTTGCCTAAGTCTAGAATGTAGTTTTCAGTGTACAATACATCAAATTTTTGGTCTACATTGGTTCCCCTTGAGGTATTTCTATCTGTGATTCTAAGGAAATTTTGGTACATATTTGAGGACCTCAAATCTAAAGTTTCATGTGTTTATGTCCTCCGACACAAAAGTTATGGTTGATAGTATATCGGGTTTTTTAGTGACAGTATAATCAAAACAAAGAGCATGTTTGGATTGGTCTGCATTCCACTGTGGAAGCATATTTGGTTATGCAAATTTGTGTAAGTTTTTATAGGTGTTAGAAAGGTGTGTAGTCTAACAGGCGTGTGTTTTGGAGGTCTGTGTGTCAGTTTATGGATAATCAATTCGTATATTTTGGTGTTGTCTTATCGGCGGTGATGACCTAATAAGTTTGGGGTCATATGGAGTTAAAGGAAGTGTTGAACGGTTATGTGGGAGCTTTTATGGGTCCCCTCTAACCTATTTGATGTATTACAAGTTTTGAATTAAGGTGCAAAGCATGTATAGTTTGATCTTGAGCTGACAAGTTATGTTATGCATGGTACATCTAATTAGGCCAACCTAATTGATGATATGGGTGTTTGTAAATGTAATGCATATATATGTAAGATCATTTTTGGTGTTGTAGAGATTTGATATGTACTTTAGAAAATGTTTGATGAGAATTCCTAAGAAGAGAATGCAAATGCGATACAAATGTGAAGTAGAGCATAATGTGGAAGTAGTGTAGTATGAAGTGTGTTGATGGTTGCTTTCATGGTTTCTTTCCTTACTGAAAATTGAATATGATTCTTGAAATGAATGTTTAAATGTTTAAGTGATTCCAAAGAATACTGATTCGCCCCCCTCTTAGTATTTCAGGTGTTCAACATTGACATATTCTCTTTGATTTTATTTTAACTCAAATTAGAGATATACTCTTATTTTGTAAGATGGTTATAATTACATGATAGTTCAAGACCACCTAAGTCAACAAGTGTCTATAATTATGGAGATTCAACTTTATTTCCTAGCTAAGTAATACAACCTAAAATTAATATTTACATCAATTACAAATTGGGTGTGTAAACAAGTAGTTAATTTTTTTGAATAAATAAATATAATATATTTTTACTAAAGTTGAATAGTAAGGGAGACAACTAAGTAAGAATTGTATGTTAACCTCCTATGAATGGTGAAACTATACCCGCACAAACACAAAATTAGATCATAATGAAAGTTAGAATCAACATTCCCCATGAAATTAGATTGAAACATAAAAATAGGAAATGAAATGAAGAACACCACAATAAAAGAAATCAAATCCTATTCTAATGAGAAAAATTTCAATCCCATGGGGGAATTGGTGCCATTTTGATGTGGAAAATGGGCCTTTCCCAATTCCTTGACGTGATTTGATGATCTTTGATGATGCTTGTTGATTCCTTGATGCAATGTGATGATAAAATTGATGAATTTGATATAGAACTATGAAGCTTGAATGCAATGGATGAAATTGTAAGTGAAATTGAGTATAGTAAACTTGCTTGGATTTTGGATGATCAATTCAATAGGAGAGGCCCTATATTTATAGATTTAAAGAATGGAAGATTGAAGAATTTGTATGAACGTGGGACTAAAAGATAGACCAATAGCATAATGCCACTTGTCATCATGCTAATGAATCTTAGAGGAGATGTGCTCACACATGTGTAAGCACATTTTGGGAGATGTGAAGGTGGATTGTGTAAGAGGATGTGTAAGATGCATTTAAAGCCAAGGTGGCTTGTGTAAGAAGAGGTGTAAGAGGAGGTGTAAGAGCAATAAATGCCAAGGTGGCTCAAGAAAGAGGAAAAAAGTCCTTTGGGAGGGAAAAGTCAAATGGGTGGAATATTCTAGGAATATGCCACTTTTTTGAATGAAAATAGGGTAATATGTAAATTAAATAAATTGATTTACATGTGCACCTTGGTTAGTTGACCAAGGTGGACTTACCCTAGAGTGGAGTCAAAAGCTAGAGGAATGAGAGATTAGTGTTAGTAGTTAATTAATTTAGGATTAATTAACTTAGGTGGAATTAGTTGATTTGACAACTTGACTTAGATTTTAGGATTTAAATAAATGAAAGTTGAGAGGAATAATGATTTAGATTTAATTAAATAAAGATTCGATTTATTTAATTAAAGGGGGATGATGTTAGATTAAATCAAATAAAGATTAATTTATTTAATTTAAGGAGATGATCTTAGAGATTAATTAAATAAAGTGCATTATTTAATTACAAGAGAGACTATAGGATTAATTAAATAAAATGATTTATTTAATTAACAGAAGAGAATGAATTAATCAGATAAATTAGATTTATTCGATTAAGAGAGGAAATATGATGGCTTTAATCAAATAAATATTGTTCAATTACATTAGTTAGTAAACAGGAATGATTTAGGAAGAAACGATGTTAGTAAGATCAGGATCAGATGTGTAGGATCAATTTGTATATTTTTCGTGTCTACATTTTGCCCCTCTTTGAAGCAATGTACCTGTTGTGTTGGTTCAAAGAATAAACTGTCAAGATCATAATTAAAAAGAAATTGATTTTTTCGGATGCCTAACTGCTGCCCCAACGAGAAGGATTATGCTGGTATACTATCCCCTCGTGAGATCGAACGAAAATTTGGATTTTTAGGTGATCTTGCAAAAAAGAGGACAAGTTGCCTGATGGGTCGAGGAAGCCAAAAAAAGTGCCAAAATGCGAAAAAATGATGCAAAACAACCCTCGGTTGGGCAAAAATAGGATTGAGGGTCCAAAACCCTAGCTAAACGGCTAAATAGGGTCAAAAAACCCTAATTTTCAAGCTTAAATAGACTCCAAGGGGTCACTTTCAATTCATTTGCACACTTAGTCTTTAGAAAAAATTTCACTTTGAGCTTTGAGTACTGATCGAGATGGCACAAAGATTGCTTCCACGACATGTGTCAGATAGAGTATGAGTGCACCAGTGGCCAACCGATGCAGGACCAGTTGTATGTGACCCTTACCCACCTTTTAATTTTGATTTTTTCATGCAATTAATAGGGTCAAAAGTCATAAAGGTCAAGCGATATATAGTGCCATTGAGAGTGTAGAATCGGTGCCACACAACCCCAAAGTGCACCACATATGCGAAAGGCACCGCTGCAACTCAGTTTAGAAAGTTAGGGTTTAGGCCAAAGTCCACCGCAAATGAGAAGTGCACTGCGACAGTGCAATTTAAGATTTAGGACTTAGGGGCACGATCAAATTGTGCCGCCACGGTGCAGTTTGGAATTTGCAAATAGTTCCGCAATTGCAAACAATGCCACATATGTTATTTCAATTGCGACAACTCATGGCGGGATCTCATTTTTTTTCGAAACTTGATGTAGTGACTTTTCTTGTGCATGAGGACCTCAGGATACTGCATTCACGGGAGCACATGTCTCCAATACTTAGTAGACTAGTAGGTATGCATGATTTTCTCAAGGAGAACCTTGGGGCGATAGGAATTTGGTATATTGCCTATGCTCATCTTGTTTAGACCCACCTAGGGATGATGGCAACCCTAGCAAAGAGATGGCATAGTGAGACATCCTCATTTCACTTGCCTACTAGTGAGGTCACAGTCACATTGGAGGATGTCTGGGGCATCCTTCAACTACCCATCCACGGGGTGAGAGTTATTTATGATGTGGATGCTAGGAGAGATGCCTGTTATGAGGTCATGGAGCTTGAGGAGATCATCTTCTTTGAGGGGAAAATTGATCTAGAGAGATAGAGGGGCACAATTCCCACCTTCAGATTGATTGTTGCTGCCATCATTTCAGGGCTTGTGGCACCAGATCGATGAGGCCGCTATTTCAGTCCAGGATGAGGCTTGGAATGGGAGTGAATGCTCCATCAGAGGGAGTGATTTGTCTAGGGACCAATGATGCTAGCCTCACTCTACCGGGATCTTCATGAGTTCATTTATTTAGATAGCAGGGCCATTAGGGCCGAAGTTACATTATTACATGTCTGGGCCTGGGAGCGCATTGCAGTGCTCTGCCCACAGGTTACAGTGGTTGCCTTAGAGCTGGATGATCCCATTGTTTGGAGGTACGAAGGGGCCTAGATTAATTTTACACACACAGGGGTAGGTGGTATTGCCCATTGGAGGAGGGTCATCGATGAGATGACAATTTTCACCTAGCGGCCTTGGCTTGGTATGTGTCCATGGTATGATGATGCACAACAACTGTTCTATGCTCCATAGGATAGATTGATGCAAGGCCGAGAGAACACTATGATTGAGAGATACCTAACAGACAGAGTGCCGAGATAGTTCAGAGACATACATGATCGTCCCGATGTCTAATACATGGCCATCTTCATCCGTACTATGAGGGAGACTGCATGGGGCAGGCCCATCCCGACCGATGAGGCCGTGACATCTTTTATATAGCTGGTGGCCATACCATGGCCATATGATCAGGGACAGGGGGATGCAGGGATTACAACAACATACACAACTTGTAACACCCCTCTATTTTTCTCTTATGCTAGATTAAGATGCTTTGTTATTTTATCATTTCTTATTGAGCAATTCGAACTATGTGTGTTTTGAGATGTAATTTCCTTGATGTTATACTTAACATGTTTTGATTAAAATAATGTTGGTTTATTATGACATGATTATGGTTTATGAGTTTTATTAATGATGGAAGTGTCAATTTGGTGATACTGTATTGGTGAAGGGGACATGATTGCATCACTCGCTTGCGAGTGCCCTGCGATTATGTGATTTCCTCTTCACGATGTATTTTATAATGATTTTATATGCATGTGCTATTGATGCCTTGGATACAGGTTTGCAGGTACATGACATCGAATCCACCTGGCTTCACAGGTTTGAGCGTGTCGACCCTATGGTATGATGATTGGGAGATAGTAGCTAGGTTACCTATGTCAGTTCTACACCCTAGCCATAGTGTGTTGTCAGTTGAGTCTATTCTATCTTTGGTGCTTGTTTTAATATTATTGAATTCTGAAGGGCTCTTGTTTATGGAAATAAATACTTAGAGTTTATGTTTTAAGTTATGTTGATATTTATTTAATTTAAATTGTACATTGTGATAGAATTTTTTATTTAAGTTGATTAATTAAATTTGATTTATTTAATTAATTAAATTTAATCCTATGGGTTGAATTTAATTATTAAATAATTAAAATTTAAATATGTTGTTGTGAAAATTAAAAGAAAAGGGAAATTTAATTTAATTGTAAATGGTAAATTTCAATTAGAATTAATTAATTTCAATATGGAATTAAATTAGTATTTGAGAATAAATTAGTATTTGGAATTATTAATATAAATGGAAATTAATTCATTTGGAATTTCAATTTGAATTAGAAGTTACTAAATTTATGTTGAAATTAAATTAGTATTGGGAATTAAAATTGAAATTGGAAATTATTTTCAACATGCAAATGGCTTGGAAAAAATAACTGGTTGTTAAAAAGATATTTTGAATGTGACATGTGTGTGAGAAGAATGCATGATTTACTCTTGGTTGAGATATTATTTTTGAGGAGGAATTGAATTGGAATAGAGGAGAGAAGTTTCTTGAGAGGAGATTTTTGGAGAGGAAAAGATAGAATTTTTGAAAAGAGGATTTTATTTGGTGAATTAGTTTAAATAATGTATTAAAATGTATGTTATCATTGTAAATTTTAGTTTGGTTGGGAGCATGCAATCGACACAATTAAGTGTGCACTTAAGCAATCATTTATATTTCTAATTTGATGTAAATAGAGAAACTGGAAGTAAACAAAAAGATTCTATTTAATTTGAATATATATTTTTTAAATATGAGTAAATTCTAATGCGTGATAAAAGGGGTTTAAATTTTTATATATTATTATAAAACATTTAAATTTATGTTTTTGATTAAATATTCTTGATTGGGTGTATGCAAAGGAAGAATAATTTATTTGCATGCCTTGGTCTGTTAGGGAAATGGGTATTTAAGTAAATAGAGGAAATTGATGTTTTATAAATGTGATTGGGGAATGAGATATTTAATTATATAAGATAATTCTTTTGTAGGAATAGATGTTTTATTATCTAAAATTGATGAAATAGATTGTGGTGATGTTTATCTCTGATTGGAAGAGTCTTTTAAATTAATTAGTTAAATTGGGATAATTGAGTGGTGTGAATTATTATAAGGCATTTCGTTGACTATATGCAAGGTTGTGATAAATTAGAATATTATTAACCTTAAACTAGTATGCCTTTATGTTGTGTTTGAGATATCTTCTGTGGTATTTAGGGGTAATTGAAAAGAGGTATTAGATGAGTTATTGTAAGTCTTCCTGGTGAGGAATGCTAATTTGAGGGTTATCATTTCATGGTCTTGTCTTTTGTAGTTCTCTATGGTAGTAAGGTTGTTGTTTTCAGTGAGTCACCCGGTTTCCATGAACGGGGAATGGTTGTCTCTTATTTGAATGGATTTGTCGGATTATTTGTACCTCCTTAGTTTGGAGTGGTGTTGAATCACATGATAACTGTAGGAGGGTGAAGCTCAATGAGGGCCGAGATCTGGAAAGATTTGACGGGTAACTCATGTACCTTAAGTGACATTTCTCCTAGGTTAGTTGTATGTATAGGTTATTGGAGTGTCATACTGTTAAACTCTTATTTCAATGTAATCTTGAGTTAGTGTTGTACTTGTGGTAGTTTTGTTTAGAGTTGAGTTAGCTTGTGACTAGAGGTTGTAGGGATTGTCCTTGTATCCGTATTACTATCTCCTAGCACGGGGGGTGGGCCTTCGGGTACCACTTGGTTGGGAGCACCGTGCGCCCTACACAGTTGGGTCCCCTTTTGATTTGCAGATTGTGTTGCGAAGTTTTCCAGTGGAGAGTTCGTAGTGGTTTCATTATTTAGTTTTAAGCTTTCTATTTACTTCTGTTTAGCTCTTGTAATTATTATTCCCCTCATTTGTTTTCGAGGTGGAATCTTGTAATTGTAATAGTTAGGTTTGATCTACCTCATTCCGGGAATGAGTGTTGTAATCTACATTTAAGATATTGTAATCTGAAACTTATTTTATTCTATTATAAGTGTTTGTATCTTCAATGCTTATAAGTATGTGAAATTAAATGTATGGTTAATATTTTAATAAATACTTTATGTGTAAGTGGTGTGGATGTTTTGGTAATTAATGTAATCTTGTCACGTTACCTTAGAGGTTGTTGTGAAGTGTTGTGCATCTTCTTTGTTATTAATGCACTTTTAAGAAAAAAAAATTGTACGCTTCTGCATTGAGTTGCAACTTCCTTTAGGGTCCCGTGGCGGGGCATTACACAACTTGGTTCAGACCACCCCTTAGACTTACAGATCCAAGTGCGGCACCCCCACGATGGAGGCCTAGAGGTAGGTTAGCAAGCTGAGGGTAGGGGCAGGGAGGCAGAGGGGATGAAGATGGGGATGGGCCTCCAGGAGGAGGAGGACCACCTCCAAACCATCCACAATAGACACCACCTCGAGAGTAGCCTAAAGATGGGGAGAGAGAGATCTTGAGGGACCCACAACAACAACCCCCATCACCACCACCAGTGCAACCATATCACAAAGATGCATTGATTCTGCAGGCATAGGTGCAGGTGCTCACGATAGAGAGGGACCAGGCATAACAATAGGTCCAAGTCCTTACTACAGAGAGGGATCAGGCCCGATCCAAGCAGGACCAGGAGATAAGCTGAAGATGGAAGCTCGAGAGCATGGCCTCCACATCCCAAGGAAGGACAGTGTCCACACAAGTATACTGGGAGGCAGTGAGAGAGGTAGAGTACTATTGGCTGCATTACAGGTAGGTAATACCTATAGCGGCCCAAGGTCTAGAGTATTCCTAGTAGAAAGGGATGAGACAACTTGAGGAGCACGTCGAGAGACAGGTTGGAGAGGGTAGCAACCAACAGGGCTAGTTCTCATTTTGACAACATTCTTTTTTGATCTACGGGCTTCGATTTTTCATTGCCTCGATTGTATCATATACTTTGATTTATACACATTTGATCCGATCTTGTAACATGACAGTTGTATTTTTTGATGATATATATGAGATGGTCCGATTTGTTCATGAGATGTCTTACTTTATTTATGCATTGATGGATGAATGTATTTTATTTCCTGTGTTATGATTCAAGAAATGCAAATGTAATGATTATGCAACTCTTTTATGGATGTGTTTCTTTTTGTATATTTTCTATGCACTTTATGATGATGTATGGATGAAACATGTTATGATCTATAAATGATTCTCTAAATTACGTTTTAATGGATTATGTGATGTACTATGATTATGAAATGTATGCGATGATTCTTGTAATGAATGCAATGATATGAGATAATGTTTTATGATAAGCATTGATTCGTAATGATATGATAATGTAATGACATGATATGTGATGATATGATATGTGATTTATGTAATGGATAATTTGATAATGCCTATTTGGTAATGAATGCAATATGTTGATGCGAAATGATTATAATAATGATTTATGATCTGAGATGACTTAGAATATGAAAATGTTAATATGCTTTGTGATTTATGAATGTAATGCAATAATATGAATGTGATGGTACCAATGTAATCATTTAAGATGATGTGATACACATGATTATGAGATGATGATTGATTATGCGATGCACTTGTTCATGAAATGTATGCAATGTTTTTGTTTCTTTTCCTTATGCATTTATGATGGATGATATATGGATGCAACATGTTATGATGATGCAAATTCTCTCTATATTATGCCCCTAATCGTTTTATGTGATGTATGCGATGATTATGTTTTTTGTTTCTTTTCCTTATGAATTTATGATGGATGATATATGGATGATGTAGATGTATGCTTATGCGATGTAATGAAATGTCCCATCATATCTATGATATGCAATGGTAAAATGTAATGACATGAATGCAATGATTTCTTAAGATGCTTAGAATAACAAATCTCTATTAATCTTCATAACTTAAGATGATAATGCAATGCAACAATGTGTTATGATTAATTTTCCCTACATGATATGATATGATATGCCTTATGCTGATGATTTGTGGATGCAGGATGGATGCATTTATCGATTTTTTTATTTTATTTTGATTAATTGCCATGGTACCATGTTAGTGCGGAGAGAAGATAGAAGAAGTGAAAAGAGGATCCAATCAATCCTACACTATGAATTATGACGATGATAATGATAATCAAGAATTGGGATTTTAAAAGGTCCATTTACCTTATATTTGATAATACACATAGGTACAATGCATCAAGGTATAAAGAACCAAGATGGCGTTGTACCTAGTGTGATGGAATTTAACTTGACAATTAGATAGGAGTATTCTTGTTTACACCTGACATACAAAACCTTATTCAGAATGCAGTTCAAATATTCTAAACATCTTAGACCAAAACATAGAAAAGAAAGCCTTCCTATGTGGTCAACAAGACACCTAAAACATCCTCCCTACAAACCAAACAAAGCACGGATGACGAAGTTATATTACAAGAATATCCAACAAGCACAACAGATAAAAAGATAATGATCATTTCCCCATTCCTTTCTCTCTAAATCTTTCCATTTAGATATCATCGAGAGGTCATTGGAATGAGTGCAAAATAAGATAAGTCAAGAAGAGCAGATAAAGTAAACCAACAAGCTAATGTTCTTCATACCACTAGCCAAGACTAAACTATGGTGATGCCTGATGTTGATGTCCATTGTAGGAAGGATGCATCCTAGGACATGTTGTTATCAGATGATGATGAGATTGACTAGATGATAAGCTATTGATACTCTGAGTTGATTAATTTGCTGACTTACTAACCTAGACTTGAGACTTTAACGATTAGGTGTTCACTTTAGAACCTGGTAGACTCGCTTCTGACTACTTTACCATAGGATGAAGGCGATGATTAACTTATTATGTGTGATGATTATTTTGAGTGAGAGCGAGATGAGATGGATGAATTTTTTCATTTATTTTGATGTTTTTGGAATTTTGAAATGTTTTGAGGGTGTTTTGATTTTCAAAATTTCTAATGTTTTTGTGTTTTTATGAGATTTTACCCAAGAGACTAACTTAAAGACCTATCTTAGGGGTCTCAAGAGTTGATCAACAGATTAGCCTTGCCTATGTTATACACATATAGACCACTTAGTTCGATTGACACAAACTTGATTACTGATGAGATAGATGGACAAATAGATTGCCATTTTATTTTGAAAGACGCCTAAAGGACTGACCTAGGGTGTCTTGGGGGATGATCAAAGATCAACCTTGCCTACGTTCAAACTCAGAGATGACATAGTTCGACAAGATGACTCCACTGTTTTGATTTTTTTGGATTTTGATATGATTTGGATGTTTTTGGATTTTTTATTTGATTTTACAATTTTTTTTTGGATTTTGGAGATTTTTCGATGTTTTGGATTTTCAAAGGATTTTTTGAATGCTTTGGATTTTCGAAGGATTTTTGAATGTTTTGGATTTTTGAAGGATTTTTAGGAAGATTTCAAGGATCTACACAAATCTAATCCAATGCAGGTACATGGACATGCCCCCATTGTGATGTGATAAATTGCTCTGATAAAGGCAGGGCAAACTGACCTTGGGAATATGCCAATCAGTACCAGGGAGATCATGATACAAACAAAGGGTCAAGCTATGATACAGATGCATATCGATGATGAAATGATGCGATGGAATGCGATGGAAGTGTGAATGATGTAGAACAAGCCATGAAGATCCCGGTGAATGAAGAGTGCTTTATTTACACAAGGCACTTGTTTGCTAGGTTTTCACCAAGGTACTTGTCCAAAGCACCACCGAAGTGGTTTTCACTAGAGGACGATTTTTTTTCTTTACTATTTTTCAATCCTTTTTCTGATTTTTTTTTGGATTTTGATATTTTTTGGTTTTACCCTTAAAAGATCAAGCATAAAACTTTTTGAGATGAGATTTGTTCATGGGCTCTTGCAGAGCTTCCCCTTCGGGTGTTGATAGCTAATATGCCCTTGACTTGTAGCTCCTTGTGATGATGAATGGTCCCAACAAGCTGGGTTCGAACTTACCCTTGCTATCTAGATTGGGTAGGTTCTTATGATTTTCCTTTAGTACCAACTCACTGACTTGGAAGGTCTGACTCTTGATTTTCTTGTTGTAGCTTTACTTGAGATAGTTCTGATATACTTGCAAATGATTTAAATCATCCATACGCCACTCATCCAGTAGTTCCAGCTCATTTAATCGTGAGACCCAATATTCTTCATATGTTATGAGATTTTGCAATGATATTCTCAGGGACGGGAGCTTGATCTCAATGGGGAGTATGGCCTTTGATCTCTAGACCAATGAGAAGGGGGTGGCACCTGTTGGTGTGCAGATGCTTGTGCAGTAGGCCCATAAGGTGAGATTCAATTGTAGATGCTAGTCACGACCAACATCATTGACTGTTTTCTTGAGGGTTTTTAGGATGGTTTTATTTGTAGCTTTTTCTTGGCCTTTGCCTTAGGGATAATATGGAGTGGAAAAATGATGTTGGATATTGAATTTTTGGCATAGGTCATGAAATTCCTGATTTTTGAAAGGTGTCCCATTATCTGAGATAATGGCTTGAGGGACACCGTATCAAAAAATAAGATAATTCAAGATGAACTTGGATATCTGCTTTCTTGTAATGTAGGTCATGGGGATGGCTTCCACCCACTTCATGAAATACTTCATGGTGGTGATGATAAACTTATGTCCATTAGATGAGGTGGGAGTGATTTTTCCAATGAGATCGAGCCCCCACTGTGAAAAGGGCCAAGATGTGATAATTGGGTTGAGCTCTTGAGCTGGTGCATCGATGAGGTCCCCATGCTGCTAACACTACAAGAACCTTTTGACATAGTCGTACCGCTCGAGTGTGAACTAGAAAATGTCGTTATGTACCTCGATTAAAGCATTTAAGACTTCCTCAATGTTTAGGCAACACAAAAGGGTCCCTTCGATGCTCCTACAGTACAGGGTTTCTCCTAGGATGACAAAATGGGATGAATTTTTAACAAAGTCTCTTTTGAGGTTCGGGTTATGTTAGCGGGAAGGACTCCTATTCTCAGGTAACTGTAAATATCATGGTACCAAGGATCATCGAGACCAACGATTTTGCACATGAATTCAGGCTCTAGTACCTCGAATGCTACTATGAGAAGCTGCTCTATGAGAAATTCTTATTTTGGGACACTGTGTGGGATATCTAGGAGTGATATGATCATAGCCATTGCATCCATTTCTCTATTGTTTGCTCTAGGTAGCTATTCAAATGTGATATCAATGAAGGATTCCTTGAGACTTTCCACCAATTTCTTGTATGGAGTCAACTTGTCATCCTTTATTTGATATTCATTGTTTACCTGGTTGATTATGAGCTGTGAGTCTCCGTAGACCTTAAGTGCCATGATTTCCCATTGTAATGGAATTCTCAGCCCTATGACAAGGGCCTCATATTCCATGATGTTTTTTGTGCACGAGAATGATAGCTTGTATGATTTAGGTATGAAATCCCCTTGTGGAGTGATGAAGAAGATTCTCGCTCCTGACCTGTGTTGTGTGTAGGATCCATCAAAACAAATCTTCCAGTGATCTTCTACACTAAGGTTGAAGATTGATTCATCGAGGAACTCTAAAGCAAGTGGATTCTTCGCATATATCGGTACCTCTACCAATTGATCTGTGATTTCTTATGCTTTGATAGACTTGTGTTCTACATACTCGATGTCATGCTTTGTTAGGATCATAACCCACTTAGCCATTCATCCTGTGAGAGTTGCTTTGGAAAGTAGGTACTTGAGCGGATCTATTTTCACAATGAGCTTGATCTGATGTGCTAGCATGTAATGTCTAAAATTTTGAGCTGAAAACACGACTGCTAGGTAGGCCTTCCCAATGGGTGTGTAGTTTAGCTCATGTCCTACCATGGTCCTTCTGATGTAGTAGATAGCCCTTTCCTTCCCATTTTCATCATGTTGGGCTACGAGAGCGCCAAGAGCTGTTGTTGTTGCTGATGTGCATAAGATCAAGGGTTTGCCTAGAATTGGTGGTATAAGGACTGACAGTGTGAGTAAATACTCCTTGATCTTGTTGAATGCCTAGTTGGATTTCTCATCCCATTTGTATGCTACCCCCTTGTGGAGTAGATGAGAATATGGGATTGCCTTGTCTGCTAGTTGTGCTATGAATCGATTGATGGACTGGAGTCTTCCTTGTAGGCCTCTTAGCTGCTTCAATGTTCTGGGTGCCTCCATTTTGAGGACCGCCTTGAATTTGGTGGGGTCGACCTCGATTTCTCTCATGGATATGATGTACCCTAGGAGCTTACCTGATTATACCCCAAAGACACACTTCTTTGGATTAAGTCAGACCTTATACTTTTCTAGTCTATCAAAAATGGAGCTTAGGGCTAATATGTGATCCCATCGCTTCTTGATTTAGCTAGTATGTCATCCACATAATCTTCCATAGTTTTATGGATCATGTCATGAAAGATTAGTGTCATGGCCCTCTAATAAGTTGCTCCTACGTTCTTCAACCCAAAAGGCATCATATTCCAATAGTATGTTCCCCGCGAACAAGTGAACGTTGTCTTATGATGGTCTTCCTTAGATATCATGATCTAATTATATCTTGAGAATCCATCCATTAACGATAGCATCTCATGTTTGACCATCATATCCATGACCATGTCAATGTTTGGAAGTGGAAATTCATCCTTTGGACATTCTTTGTTTAAATCTCTGAAGTCTGTGTAGATGTGGATGCCCCCATTTTGTTTTGAAATAGGTATGAGGTTTGAGACCCACTCTGGATAGTCGATCGACTATATGAACCTTGCATCTAGAAGCTTTTGTAATTCCATTTTGACCAATAAGGCTATTTGGGGATGCATTTTTCTCAACTTTTGTCTCATAGGCTTCACTTTAGGATATACAACTAGGTGATGAACTACAACTTTCGGATCAAGTCCAGGTATGTCGGCATAAGTCCATGTGAAGTTCACCTTTCTTTCCTTTAGGAACGCAACTAGGAGTTCATGTTCTTCCGTGAGAAGTGACTCGACATAAAATGTTATGTGCGGTAGTTCCTCTATTCCCTTATTGATGGGATTGCACTGTTCTACTAGAACCACTGAATTTTCTTGATGAATGGCATTGAGAGGAAGATTGAATCCTTCATGCTCCAATGCCTCAGAGAAGTTTTCACCATTGGATGCATCCTTTATTTTTACTGTTTTTGAGTCAAAGAGTGCTACAGTGTGGTTTTCACTCAAAGACCTTGAGATTATTCTCAAGTTTTTGCTTTTGCGATTGAAGAAATCAATCATTTCCCCATAATAGGCTTGTGTATTCGGTATGATGTCGAACCCAACTTTATGGTCTCCATATGGCACCATGCCCCATAAATTTTGAGAGCACCTCATAATTTTCAAACATGTCCAAAACTGGCGGTCCTCGTTGGTTATAATCGATGAGTTGGGGGCAGAATAGGTTTATCTCATGGGTTTGATGGTCTGACTCAAAATACAAGGTGTTGATCATGAGTAGGGAGGAATCTTAAAAAAAAATACGTAAGTTAGTTATGGTATCCTCATCATCACTACTACTACACACATCAGTTATGTCAAAGGTAAAGTTTTTTATGACTTGACTTGTGGATATGGGTAACTGAAGGGCAGTTGCCGATAGCTGAGGGGGAGTCTTAATTGCTTTAACAGGGGGACTTCGGCCACATATGGTTACACTCAGAGAGGTACACCCAAGGCCAAGATTTTTCATGCGCTTTTCCACAATGATAGGTTCCAATCGATCATTGTTGTTCTTTCCCAGACTTTCATTCCTATTATAGCCCATACCCAACATTAATTGAAGTCCTCAGTTGGCATCATCCATGTGAAGGGCTAGTACAGGTCTCTCATCTTGATAGAGGAGACTGGATACGTCTCTCTCGTCCACCACTTCTCGGCCTAGATCCCCCCAACTCCTAAATTGAGAGGGATCCGCTTTGAAAGTTTGAGCTATTGTATTGGTAGGCAATGGCTATCCATGGGATCTGGGGGATTGAGGTAACTCCCCTACCAAAAAGGCTCCTTTCTTCATTTTATAATCCCAACACCCATTATCTTGGATTATGACCTTGATTTCAGATATATCAGGAATGGCAGGTGTCTTTGTCCCCGAGGTAGAGGCTATGTTAGCTAGGTCTATATATAGAGTTGAAGGGCATTCATTGTTCTTCAGAACTTGGGGGATTTTAAAATACTTTGCTTCTAGGTTTTTGCAATAGGAAAAGGTCTTAGGATCACCGTAGATTGTGACCTCTTGATTTCAGTATGAGAACTTGACACATTGATGGAAGGTTGATGCAACTAATTGCATCCCATGGATCCATGGACGTCCCGGGAGGATGTTATAAGGCAAATCAAGGTCAAGGACCTGGAAGGTGGTTTCCATAGTGGCTGGCCCTACTTTAATATGGAGTTGGATAGTGCCATGAGACACTCTTTCTTGATCATCATACACTCTGATTATGCTGCCCTTTCCTTTTTCAATGGAATCCTCGAAGAATCCCAAATTCTTTATGAGCTTGAGAGAACAAATGTTTAGACTTGCACCCCCATCCACCAAGACCCTCTTAAATTTTTTTTTAAGAACTAGGACTTCAAGGTGAAGTGCACGGTTATGAGATGGTTGAGCGAGGAAGTCCTGATCGAAAAATGTGAGGAGATTTTGGGTGGTAATGTTTCCAACCATAGCTTGGAATTTTTTTGTATCAAGATTGGCAAAGACGGTGGATGAAGCCAATGCTTCCTCAAGGATTTGTCTGTGGGTGGATGAGATCTTCAGTAATTCCATGATGGATATCTATGTGAGAGTTCTTTTCAATTGGTCCAAGACATTGTAGCCGTTAGGAACAAATTTTGGATTTGAGGTGGATGCCCTAGGGGGCTATGATGACCCAACAATGGTGACTTTCTCACCGTGTGTGGTGACTCCACAGTCAGCTTTGGCTCCCTTGATGTCAACAACAGTGACCAATTCATCTAGGGATGCGACAACTCCTTCGTACACATGGTTCACATTGTCATACTTTTGCTTCTCTTTGTTATTTCCTTGGTTATGATTGGGCATCAGATTTGTGTAGATATTTAGATCTTGATTGCTAGCTAGTTGTTCCATGATTATGATCTTGTCATCGATGAGGTCTTGGATTACATTTTTCAGCTTCATGCAATTGGTTGTTATGTGCCCCTTGATTTTATGATAATCACAAAGGTAGTTTTCATTGTACCAAGGTGGTTTCACCATGGGATCTTAATAGTTCTCAAATGTGGGGATTTTAATAAGATTATCATCTACTAGTTTCTTCATGATGGATTCGACTGATTCCCCAAGAGCGATAAAATTTCTCTTGGGGGGATATTTGTTTTTCAAAGGTGGCCCCCCTTGATTATTTAGATTTTTGATTTGATTATTGGGTGGTGGTTGTGGTGTGACCGCATTGGTTTGTGTGTTGTTGTGATTGTTGTTTTGTGGTTGTTGATATGTTGGGGTGTTCTATTTTGGAGCACTAATCATGACCTTGGCATCGACCACACCATCATTGGTGACATTCCTATTTTTCACTCACATGCGAAGTTTTTTGTTATAGTTGGTGGGAGGATGGTTGTCCTGATGTTCTGGATACATGGGTGTCCCCCCTTGTGCAATAAGGGCTCATTCAATGTTAAATGCCTTGGGGATCAATTGGTCATATGTGGTGATGTACTGCATCTTTAGATGGAATGCCAAGGTTTTCTCAATATTGGAAATGATGGTGCAAATTTGTTGCTCCTCCAGCATGGCCCACTTGCTTTTGTTGGCCTTGGATCGCCAACATTGTAGAAAAGAAGCGCATGATTCCCCCTTTCCTTGTTTGAGTGTAGATAGTTCCTCTATACTAACATCCATGTCAATGTTGAATGCATAATTCTTTAAGAATGCGTCTATGATCTCTTGGAACATTTTGATGCTAGCATGAAGGCAAGAAAACCACTCCATGGCATGACCAACCAAACTTCGAGGAAATAGCCGCATTAGATATGTATTGTCATATGCGACTTCCATGAAATGTACTTGGAATTATCTGATATGATCCTCAAGGTTCCCCAACCCATGATATTTGTCAAATTTAGGGATCTCGAATCCCTTAGGGAATGGTACCATTGATAGACTCATGTCGAAAGGATAGGGGCACAAATTGCTTGGTTTCTTTGTTGTTTTCCCTGATTGGAGATCAAGCACTTATTGTGAGAGAAACTTGATTTGTGTTGTCACGTCATCTTGCGGATCAAGGCGTGGAATGAATGTATTCTGAAGCAGTCAAGGTGCTTGAGTGATGGATGGAGTGTTGGTGGGAGTTTTCTGCAAGCTTTGTTGTGCGATTAAGGATTTTTGGTATGCCTGCATTTGTTGTTGCACCAACAACGCTTATTGTTGGTCTTGTTGTTGTTGTGCCAACAAAGCTTGTTGTTGATCTTTATGTTGCTGCACCAAAAAATCTTATTGTTGGGCTTTCTATTGAGCTGCTTACTATTGCACTTTATATTGTTGTAGGGCTTGTTGATATGCTTGTAGCCGTGCTTGGTATTGAGCTTGTGGTTGCGCTTGCTGAGCTTGATATTGGGATTGAGCTTGAGCTTGTGCTTGTTGGGCTACCTATGAGGCTTGGGCATCCTGTGCAACTTGTGTAGCTTGAGATTCTTGTGCAGCTTGGGCGGCTTGGGCAGCTTGTTGTTGTTGCAATAAAGCTTGAGCTTGGGCAGCCTGTTGCACTTTTTGCGCTTGTTTTTCCGCTAATTATGCTTGAGCTTGGGCAACCTATTGCGCTTTTTGTGCTTGTTGTGCTACTAATTGTGCTTGAGCTTGCTAGGAAGCTAGTTGTGCGACTTGTTGATTTTGAATTTATTGAAGTGACTTTTGATAGGCGGCTTGTTGAGCTGCTTGCAATGCGAGGCTAAATGAGTTTGTTGTGTTGGGTTTTGGTGGTGGTGGGTTAGGAATGGTGTTCATTATTGTGATGAGGGGACCCATTGTATTGATAACTGGGGTTTGTGTGGGGGATGGTGCGATCGATATGCTTGGTCCTTGGAAGATAATGTTTTGAGATACTTGGGGGATGGTAGATGATGTGTTGATTGTTTGGGTTGCTTGGATAGTTGCCACCTGTTGTTGCGAATTCAATAGCAAGATGTTTGGATTTATGTTTGGAGGTTTACTTAGATTTTGTTGATTGATGGTTGGTAAAAGTGGAAGGCCCAACCCAAGGAGTGGTGTGGATGTTAATGAAAATGGTGGAAGTGATAGTTATTCCCTTGGAAAAGTGATGATGAAGAGGGATCGAAGATTCCCCCTGTTCCGAACAATTCATCCTCTCCTTGTGAGGTCATGGGGAGAGAGGTTTGCATGTTTAGAGGGTATGCCAGTGTTGTGTGAAAAGAGGATGGGTTAGGGTGATCATGAAATGTGAGCGAAACATATGGGTGTAAAGGATTCATCATGACAGATTTATCCAATATGATGTTTGCATCCAAACCTCGGTTTCTCACAAGGGGATGCATTTGAATTTCATGAAGAAATAAGCTTCCCTTGTTAACAATTGGTTGGGTTGTAGCAATATATGATATGATTTGCAAGATGCTTTGAGTGACACTTTGAAATGGAGGTGTGAATGAGATTGGGGGCATGATCCTAAGAGGTCCTTCCATAATGGTGCTTATGTCATAATCGGAAGGGAGTTTGGCCCCTTATTTTTCCAACTCAAGCATGCATTGGGATGGATTGAGGCTCAACATGGCATTTCCAATTCTATGAGTCTCAAGATTTTGAACCATTTCAATGATTTCATCTTGTGTCATCCCTAAGACATTGTTGGTGATGTCCTCCACTTGTCCCTCATCTTGAGGATTTTGTGATGGTGGAGGAAGATTGGTTAGGGGATTGCTCAATCCAATGTGATTCATTTCATGATTGGTTTGGATTAGGTCACTCGAAGTTGATGTTTTCTTTGTTGATTTCCATGTTCTTCTTGTGTTACGATCTAGTTTGCACCATAAAATAAGGATCAATTTTCAAGAATGTGCGAGATGAACCTCTAATTCTTTAGATTGATCTAACTTTAGGAAAAAAAGGAGAAAAACTAGGATGATTAAGGATCAAAGTGTGATGATGAGATAAATGGAAGGTGGATGATGTGGGTGATTGAACTCTTGAGAAATATTGAAGGAGATACTAGACTTTAGGACTTGATTTGATTTGATTTTGAACTTGGCCTTATTGGGTTTTGATTTGGATAGTGAACTCATAAAATCTAAGAGGTTGGATGTTTTCCTAGAGTAGACTTGTACACAAGATGATAATTTGGCTAAGTGGGTAAAGAAGGATTCATCTATACGCCCTTGGCCAAACAAGATGATTTTGATTTGATTTGCCTTTTGATTTTGGATAATGAACTTATAAACCCTAAGATGTTGGATGTTATGAAAGGGTAGACTTGTTCACAATTATTGATAATTTGATCAAAGATGTGGAGAAGGATTCATCTACACACATTTAATCAAACAAGATGATTTGGATTTGCCAAAAGTCTAGCATGAGTGATGTTTTCAAGATTTCCAAGAGTTGTTGGTGAGGTGATTTTTGATTTTGATGTTGAGGGATGGATGAGAATGATGACTTTGATCCTAGATTAGGCCTAGATAGAACTCCTTTCTATAGGACCTCGGTGTTGAAGAAAATTATTGGTACTCCCTATGTGAGAAAAGAAAACTCTTGAAACAAACTTGGATTTTGTTGACAATAAAACTCATACAAATTTGGATTTTTTTGATGCACGTTTGTAAAGTTGAAAGTCAATCTTTCTCTGAATTCATAAAGCATAGACAAACGTTTCTTGTGAGCCTTTTGACTAAGACCTTTGGACTTTGGTTTTTGGATTTTGATCTTTGGGGAAATCATTTGGAAGAGCACACGTGTGGGGATCAATTGTTTCTTAGCTTTGCTTAATGACTTCTTTTTACCACAAAAAATTATTGATTAGATTTTCAAACTTGATGTCTAATGTCCTAACTTCTTCTCATCTCACAAAGTCGATTATGTGGAGAATCGAGGAAATTAAGGAAAAAGTTCCCTAATATTGACTTTAGTGAGAATAAATTATGATTAAACCCAAATACTTAGATGCCTCTAAGGATGAAATCCCTAGGGCAAGCAAGAGCATTTGGATTTGTCAAAAGTATTTGTTCCCCCTAAAGGGATTGAAATTTTGAGGATTTTGTGAATGTTTGTTTTCAAATGTTTTGAGATCCAAGCAAAGTGTTCTGATTCCAAGAATATGCACAATCCTAGGATGAAAAGATAGTATTTTTTGGGTCCCCACTTGGATAAATCCAGCTACACTTACTCTTAGCAAATGATTAGATGCTTGACCACATAGGCTCCCCCTTACAATGCACTCACTTCTAGGGTCAGCCAAGCATTAGTATCTATAAATCTCCCATGGCATACTTCTCATCTCTACTAAAAGCCATGAGAATGTGGGATGGCTTCAGAATGACCATTCTTGCAGCAACAAATAGATAAGGATTTTTTCCTTTTTAAACAAGGGGTTTTAATGCGGGAATTCCGTTCATGGGGGAACATCCATGCGGCAAGAGATCGTTACTACCCTTCTTGTCAGAATGATCCTCATGATACTTGAACTTTCCTCGAGTACCCACACTTATATACCAGCTGGAAGTGACTTGGCTTTAGCGTGTTACCGGTTGGGTCATTCCCTTGGGGTGAGTACTTTTTCCCACCAAGGCAAGCCCTCTATGGATAAATAAAAGTGAGCAAGTACATCCATATTTCGACCGATCTTTGTTGAGAAACAAAGAGATAACACTTGCAATGTACTCCACTCACACTCACAAGATTTGTTCAATTTTAGGAACCCAAATTTAAATGTGGAGGTAATCACTTACACAACTTAATATCACAAAAAGAGACTTTTGATTCTCAAGATCGCTATGAAGCACGAGAGAAGTGCATACATCTTTTTTATGACATTAACTTGTGAAAAGGATTACAAAACAAAGAATACACATGTTCATTTAAGACCTCAAATTAGTGATGTGTTCGTTTTATAGCACCAAAATGAAGTGTGAGATTTATTCGTTCATTTGTTAGGTCCCAAAACAAAATCTAGTAAGTTTTCCTACAATTCTTTTTAACCCTTTGTTTTGTTCCTTTTGAACCCAAATGAAATTTAGTAATTCCTAAAAGCAAGAATACAACAAATCCTTAGAAAAGGGATTATGATTTCTCCCCCAAAGTGTTTAAAAACACTTGATACAATGAGATAGTGATAACATAGAGGATTATTGGTCTTTGTTTCCTTCCTTCACTTTGATCAATCCAACCTGCAAAACAGAGACTAAAAACCAATTAGAGGTCAAAAATGACCAAAATGAAAAAAAAAACACATGTTTAGAAAAACTAGATTTCTGCCTTTTACCCAACTCCAACGGTGTAATCCACGAGTGTGGCGCAATGTAGCACCGCTGGTGACTAAGAGCGACGCTCTGCAGTAAAACAATGACCGCAATTGTGGCGTTGTTTGGAGTTTGTAAAACCAACGATGCACTTTGAAATTTGAATTTTTTGGGCGAGAAGACTCTAGCGGTGTAGTTTGGAGCTTCGAGCAGCGTGATATAGCACCACTACACTTATAGCGGTGGAGTTTCCTGCTGACAACAAAAAAGTTAAAAAAAAGCACATAAACTTTAGAAAAATGTGATGAATTTCTCTAGATTCACCCTCCTTCTAGCGCCAAAATGTGAATGTGAAACTATACCTACACAAACACAAAGAACAAAAACAAAATTAGATCATAGTGCAAGTTAGAATCAACATTCCCCATGAAATTAGATTGAAACATATAAATAGGGAATGAAATGAAGAACACCACAATAAAAGCAATCAAATCCTATTCTAGTGAGCAAACTTTCAATCCCATGGAGGAAGTGGTGCCATTTTGATGTGGAAAATGGGCCTTTCCCAATTCCTTGACGTGATTTGATGATCTTTTATGATGCTGGTTGATTCCTTGATGCAATGTGATGATAATCTTGATGAATTTGATATAGAACTATGAAGCTTGAATGCAATGGATTAAATTGTAAGTGAAATTAAGTATAGTAAACTTTCTTGGATTGTGGATGATCAATTCAATAGGAAAGGCCCTATATTTATAGATTTTAAGAATGGAAGATTGAAGAATTTGTATGAATGTGGGACTAAAAGATATACCAATAGAATAATGCCACTTGTCATCATGCTAATGAATCTTAGAGGAGATGTGAAGGTGGCTTTTGTAAGAGGATGTGTAAGATGCATTTAAAGCCAAGGTGGCTTGTGTAAGAAGAGGTGTAAGAGGAGGTGTAAGAGCAATAAATGCCAAGGTGGCTCAAGAAAGAGGAAAAAAGTCCTTTGGGAGGGAAAAGTCAAATGGGTGGAATATTCTAGGAATATGCCACTTTTTTAAATGAAAATAGGGTAATATGTAAATTAAATAAATTGATTTACATGTGCACCTTGGTTAGTTGACCAAGGTGGACTTACCCTAGAGTGGAGTCAAAAGCTAGAGGAATGAGAGATTAGTGTTAGTAGTTAATTAATTTAGGATTAATTAACTTAGGTGGAATTAGTTGATTTGACAACTTGACTTAGATTTTAGGATTTAAATAAATGAAAGTTGAGAGGAATAATGATTTAGATTTAATTAAATAAAGATTTGATTTATTTAATTAAAGGGGGTGATGTTAGACTAAATCAAATAAAGATTAGAATATTTAATTTAAGGAGATGACTTTAGAGATTAATTAAATAAAGTGCATTATTTAAGTACAAGATAGACTGTAGGATTAATTAAATAAAATGATTTATTTAATTAACAGAAGAGAATGACTTAATTAGATAAATCTTTATCAGATTTATTTGATTAAGAGAGGAAATATGATGGTTTTAATCAAATAAAGATTATTCAATTACATTAGTTAGTAAAAGGGAATGATTTAGGAAGAAACAATGTTAGTAAGATTAGGATAAGATGTGTAGGATCAATTTGTATATTTTTCGTGTCTGCACCTCCATCAAATAAAAAATGTGTTTACCTAACAAAGATTAAGTATGCAAGAACTTGACCTCTATTAAGGGTTTAGTTATGATTTATTTATCTTGTCCTTTTTTGATAAAATTACAAGTTGATAACTTGGCAGTGAAGATCCTTCTTGATTTAATTCTTGTGGATCTCATTTTTTTTGTGATTTCATACCACATGAGATTGTGCATAATATGAATGACATTTTGATTGGTGTACCAAGGAGTAGTGGGAAAATTATCTTGTTAGAACCCAAACTTGGAGAGAACCTATGCCGACTCTAAAAGGATACTTGACAACTTGGATAACACAACAATAATCTTCTTTTATTGGATGAAGGGTGATTAGAATTTATTTCTTGTTACACCAAGTGATAGAACCTTATCCAAGCTAATAGAGGTAACCTACAATATAATTTTTATCATTAACATTGCTAGCCTAATATAAGTAAATATACCACACTAGTGAAAGTGAAACCCTTATAGTGTATGGAACAATTGATTTGCATGCACATTGATTATACCAAATAATTTATCATGTGGATCTATCATGAATCAATAACTAGTGTAATTCCCACAACTTACCATTGATATAAATCATTAAAATCCAAAAAAATATTTTGAACCAATTACATTACACAACAGTGTAACAAACATGAAATAGGTGTCATTTCCATGTGTAAAACCACTTAATATTGATTACATGGAAAGCTACATGTCAATGATCATGAAATAAGAAGAAGAGATAATATGATCATAAGGAAGGGATAAATAACACATTATACATTGTAGAAGGTAAGTTCTAAGAGAGAATAAGAGACAAACAAATGACACCTAAATAATTATTACCCCAAGGGTATCCCATATCCACAAAGTTCTATATGGAATGAGGATGAAATAACCTATAAATACTAAATTAAAAGAAACATGAGAAATAAATATAATTAAACATGCAATATACAAACCCTTAACATCTACACTACCCTCAACCAAGATGATCTTTTCCTATATTCACATTTATTTTCTTTTCTAGTTCTAACCACATCAACATTACTATTTCCTTTTATAAAAAACACTTGGGTGTGTTTTAACATCTAGGATGGGAGAGAGCGAGAGAGATAGAGATAGAGAGAGAGAGAGAGCATAATTGATTCTTTTTCTTTCTTTTCTTTCTCATGAGTACACCCTCAACAAAGATGATCTTTTCATATATTAACATTTATTTATTTTCTAGTTCTAACCACATCAACATAATTATTTCCTTTTATAAATAAAATTTGGGGGTGTGTTAACATATAGGGTGGGGGAGGGAGGGAGGGAGGGAGAGAGAGAGGGGGGAGGGAAGGGGAGAGAGAGAGAGAGAGAAATTGATTCTTTTTCTTTCTCATGAGTACACATAGAAATAGGAGAGGGGAATAGTTAGTTTCTTTCATAAGAACTTTAAAAACACAAGAATAAAGAGATAAGTAGAGATGATCCAACCATTAGTATATTAGTTTATAGAATCTACTAGTGAGTGCAATCATCAATTTATTATTAGAAATTATAAATAAATGAGGTTGACTAGAGGAATAATTTGCATCATAAACTATGGATTTTTTGTATTGAACACATAGTCACTATGAAAAATTATAGATTTCACAAATTTTACAATTTTGTAAAGACTTAGCATTCAACAAAAAAAGGTCTTTGTGGTACACTATCAATCTTCACGATGAGAAACCATTTAATATGATTAGAATTAAATTTTCCACCTCCAAAAGTGGTGAATTCTAAAAGGAATCAAGGAATGTGAATTCTTTTCTACACCAATCTAATGTGGAGAGTATTCTGCAAACTCTTAAGTAATTTCAACTTATAAAAAGTAGAAACACATATGAACTTAAAAAGCAATGTACCATAACACAAATATATGTGGGGAAAACCATTTTGCGAGAAAAACCGCACAATCCAATGCACCCCAATGCATTATTTAGTAAATAAAATGAATACAATACACTTACAAGAAATATATTAAAAAAGTTTCACCAACAAGTAAATTTTGACTAAATTTGATAGCATAATGGTTATTGTAAATGAACCATACAAACTACAACTCTAAGCAATAAATAAATAAATTAAGTAAAATTGGAAGCCATGAATGATTTGGTTCAAAACCATTTTTAAACCCATGAAAGGTATGACACCTAAAATTATTAGGTTCAAATTCAAATGCCCCTCCTTTGTCTTGGGTCTTCCTCGCCAGTTTTAGCATATTCCTTACATAGATTACAATTTCATAACTTGTCATATTTGACCACACAAAATTGGTCACCGAATTTTTCCTCATTCAACATTAAAAAATGTGTACCATAATAAGTGGAACAACCTATCAAAATGTTGATCAAGATTCCAATGTAACCTCCCTCTTACATACTCTCACATATCATAAAATCTATCATATATGACTACCTTCATGATAAAATTACACACACCACAAGATTCTAACAAATGGAAAAATTATGCCACCTCAAAGTGGGATGCCAACTCCAAAAGAAAAAAAAAATCACTAGAAGAAAAAATAGCAATAAAATAGAAAATATTTTAAACAAACATTAGGAATGTAAGTTTGAAACACATCTTCAATTGTTGGTGTTGACCCCCAAGTTCATGATACAAGAAAAAGAACAAGGCTTGTCAGCTAGATATCCACAATAACCTAGAAAACCAGCTCAAAAAACAATGCAACACCAAAGTGGCCAATCAACAACATGGGGATCCCTTGGCGATGTTCCATGAACATCCAACAACACTTATTGAAACTTCTTCATACTGTCATGCCACTAGCAACCACCACAAACCAAAGAGGAACACAATACTTCATCCTAGAAACACAAAATGCTCAATCATGAGATATAACATTAACAAATCAACTTCCGAACCACTTCAACATGTGAAATTGGAACTAATATACTACACAAACATTGAGAACACATTCACCAAGCCACAAGATTAGAGACATGAATGCAAAGAAAAGCAGAGCATTTCCCAGACCAGTCCAAACAAACAACAAAACTACCAACCTTTTGTAATTCATAGAAACCTCCTCAACAAAATTGGTGACCTTAAAATATAGGAATGCAACATCCACATAATATTGAATTTAAATCCCAAACTGCAAGACCAAATCTTCAATAGCGAATAAATGCAAAGCATTCTCCAAAACAACTTCAATTCAACTTCTAGGAACAAAACCACTTAAGCAACTTGTGGAGGCTAGAAATTTATTTCAAAAACACATGCTTCATCAAGAACATCAGGAGAGATAATAAGACATACTATAGACCTTCAAAAACATCTCTCCACTATCAACAACACTTCTAATCATCATCTTAATATATCATTATAAAATCAAATATGCTGACAACAACTATACTTAATACTTCTTTTATTATCATCAGATAAGGCATGACTTCCAACCATGAACTTTAAAAATACCATACACCATTTTTTTTCCCAAAATAAATGTTATCAACAATGAAAATCAATGCCAACAATCTTCCTCACTTCTCAAGTGTAGATAACAGTGACAACCACAAATAATTTATCTAGTGTTATCATCAACCACTAACAACAAGCTCATCGACAACTGCCAAATATATAAAAAACTTTATTAAGTGTTGACAACAAAGACAACCAATAATTAGTGTTGACATCAATGACAACAACCACCAAAAATCTACTCAAGTGTTGATATCAATGACGAAAACTACCAATAATCTCCCCCTTTGACATTGATGTAATTACACATTTGCTCATTCTCCCCCTTTAATATCAAGGACAAAGGGAAACAAACACCTACATGTAGAAGAAAACAACATATTCTCTGACTTCAAGATAAAGGAGAAAATATCATCAATAGAAACAACAATATAAATTCCCCCTTTGACCAACAACACCTCTTCTTCATACATGCACAATATCTGCACACCTATACCAAACTCCCCCTTACTACCAGCTCCCACTGAGTGGTAGCATACATCAATCCAAGAGAAAAATATAAAGCATTAATTTCTCCCCTAGAAAGATGCACCATCTATGCATCTAGTTAGAACAAGGAGGGGCAATGACCCCTAGCTTATGCTGAAGATACTCAAAATTATCCTTTGAAAGTTCCTTGGTGAAGATATCCATAATCCAGTCCTTGGTAGGCACATACTCCATTCTGACTTCATTCTCTACAAACTTCTCCATTAGAAAATGATACTAAATAGAGATGTGTTTAGTCCTTGAGTACATTATTGAATTCATAGAAATATTAATTACACTTGTATTGTCTCACAGTATTGGAATGGGTTCATCATATACTACCTTTACATCCTTCAAATTTTGCTTCATCCAAAGCACCTAGGTCCAACAAGATGCAACAAAAATGTATTCAACCTCTTCCATAGATAAAGACACCAATTCTTGCATTTTACTGAACCAAGAGGCAATTTATCTCCCAAAAAGAATGCACTTCCACTTGTTCTTCTTTGGTCATCTATGCAACTTGCCCAATCAATATCAGTATAGGCAATCAAAGAATTTTTTTGATCTTTCTTATACCACAAACCATAATTTGGATTTCCTTTTAACTAATTGAATATTATTTTCACTGCCTTTTCATGATATTGCTTAGGATTATCTTGAAATATGGAAACCAAACATACCACATGCATAATATCAGGTCTAGAAGCAGTTAAGTACAATAAACCTCCAATCCAGGACATAGAGAGTCTGATCAACTTCTAGAGACTCATCAGATTTTCTCAAGTGACAAACAACCACCATAGGAGTACCCACTAGTTTGGAATCTTCCATCCCAAATTTCTTCAACATATCCTTGATATATTTATCTTGAGAAATAAAGATACCATCATCTTGCTGAATAATTTGAAGCCCAAATAAGAAGGATATCTCACCAATCATTGACATTTCAAATTATTTTTGCATCTCTTTTGCAAATTTTTTACATATATCATCATCTCCACCAAATATGATGTCATAAACATATACAACCATAATCAACAACTTGTATTCCTAAACCTTAATGTACAAATTACTATCTACATTACCTTTCTTGAATCCTTGCTGAATTAGGTACTTTTCCAATCTAGCATACCAAGCTTTGGGATCTTTCTTGAGACCATATAGAGCTTTCTTGAGTCTACAAACCATGTTTGGATCTTTTGATAACTGAAAACCATCTGGTTGCTCAATATATACCTCTTCCTCTAGATCACCATTCAACAAGGCTGACTTGACATTCATTTGATATGCCTTGAAGTTATTATAAACAAAAAGAGAAAGAAACATCCTTATTGCCTCTATTCTAGTAATCAGAGCAAAAGTATCCTCAAAATAAATCCCTTCAACTTGTGAATAGCCCTTGCAAAATAATCTAGCTTTGTTCCTTACTACTTCACCATCTTCATTCAACTTATTCCAGAACACACATTTTTTTCTTATCACATTCTTGTCAACTAGTTTGGGAACTAATTCCCAAGTCTAATTATTTTCTATTTGATCCAGTTCTTCCTCCATTGCCTTTATCCAATTATCATCTTTTCTAGCATTAACAAAGTTCTTGGGTTCAATTTTTTGACAAAAAACACAAATTTACTTGCTTATTAATTCTTGAAAATTTTCTCCTGGTTAGCACACCTTCATCTTTGTCTCTAATGATTTTATTTGTATAATGATTCCTTTGGACATACTTTTCTAGAGTTTTGAGAGTCTTCACTAGTTTCAATTCTTTATCCTCTTTCTCTTCTACTACTACTTCTTCTTCTTCAATCTATAGGGTATATTAGATTTTCAAACCTCCAGTTCTTGTGAGACTTGACACAAGTCTTCATCTACTTTGGCATTTTTAATTTCAATCATCTTTCCCAATATCTTGTTATAGCATCTATATTCCTTGCTCTTGGTTGAGTAACCAAGAAACATTCCTTCACCACACCTTGAATCAAACTTTCCAAGGTCTCCTTTATCTCTTCTGATGTAGCATTTGCTGCCAAATATTCTAAAGTATTTAATAGTGGGAGGTCTTCCATACCACAACTCATAAGGGGTCTTAGTTCTATTTACTCTTAGCTACACTTTGTTAAGAAAATAGACAACTATGTGAATTGCTTCCTTTCAATACATATTATACAAACCAACATCTTTCGTCATTTCCCTAGCCATATCTTGCGTTGTCTTATTCTTTCTTTCAACTACCCCATTCTACTGAGAGGTTCTAGGAGCAGACAAATGTCTCCCAATGCCATTATCTTCACAAAAAATTTAAAATTCATATGAAGTAAATTCACCTCCTCTATCTAACCTTAAACATTTGATCCTAGCATCCCTTTCATTCTCAACTTTTTATTTAAAGATCTTAAAATTATCAAAGGATTCTGATTTCTTTCTTAAAAATGTAACCCAAGTCATTCTAGTGTAATCATCTATAAGCAACATACAATACCTTTCAACTTGTTGACTCCTTCTCCTTGTAGGTTTGCATAGGTTAGTGCGGATCAACTTCAATGACCTTGAAACAAAGAACTCCTTACTTTTGAAACTAGTCTTTGTTTGCTTCCCAATTTGATATTATTTGCACAATGTGTTTGTGGGCTTGATTATCTTGGGAATATCTCTCACTGCATGAGTGAAATTGATCTTCACCATATTGTCAAAGTTGATGTGACCCATTCTTTTGTGCCATAAAACATATTCTCTAAACTGAGCTAGTAATAAAATCCTTCCATTAGCCTCCTTTATATAATAGATATTACCACTTGTCCTTGTTCCTTCAACAACTAGTCTTCCAAATCTTGCCTTTTTGATCTTGCAACCATTAGCATGAAAAATAAGGTTATATCCCTTGCTGCACATCTAGCTGAAATTGAGAAGATTATGCTTCAAAACTTTGACATAAAGGAAATCTTCAATTCTATTCTTTCCATCAATTGTTATATCACCTTTTCTATAGATTTGTGTTGACTTGTTATCACCAAACTTAACAGCTCCATCATTAACCTTCTTGAGACTGATGAAATTTCCTTTGTTACTAGTCATGTGGTGAGAACAACCACTGTCAATTACCCAAGAATCTACCTCTTCCTTTGCATGAAATGGAGTCCATGCTACCATTGATCTTTCATTGAACTTAATGCTCTGCAAGGTACAAAAACATCTTCAATTCACCAATATTGTTCTTTTTGCCTTCCAAATCCATGAATGGGTTTTCATAATTTGATTCATTATCTTCATCTTCAGAGGATTAATTTCTTTCCTTGGAATAGAAACCTATTTTGATTTTTTTTTCTTTTGTTATCATCAACATATTCGTTAGTGGGACATTTAGATGTAAAATGGCGTATTCTTCCACAATTGAAATATTTGAAAGGTAACTTACCTTTGTACTTTCTAGTGCCTTTATTCAATCTTCTTACAAAGTTAGCTTCAACTTCATGAACTTCATAATTTTGATCAACAACTTCATCTTCAATATTTTTATTGGCTTTGAATGCAACTTCCCTTTTTGGAACATCTTGATCAAACTCTCTCATATCAAAGGTAGTAAGAGCGCCAAACATTTCATCAACTGAATATCGATCCAAGTCCTTGGACTCTTCAATGGAAAACACTTTATGATTATAAGATTTTGGGAGAGATCTCAAAACCTTCTTCACAATTTCCTTCTATTTTAATTCTCCACCAAGATCAGTGATGCCAGAAACAACTTCATGCACTTGAAGCATATAGCTTGCAATGTCTTCATCCTCTTTCATCCTTAGAGTTTCAAATCTACTTTTAAAGATCTGCATCTTGGCTCACTTTACTTTTGTATCACCTTAATAAATTTTTATAAGCTTTCCCTAGAAATATTTAAAAAAATTGCAATTCATCACCTTCAAAAGTTATGAATCAACCAATCCACACAAGAGAACATTATTAGCTTTGGAATTGAATTCGTATAATCTGATTTTATATGGATTTGTTGGAGGATTAGCAAGACAAATATAACCATGCTTGATAGATTTCCACACACCAAACCCTAGATAGTTTAGGTGGATTTCCATTCTTAGTTTCTAAAAAGAATAATTAGTCCTATCAAACCTAGAACCCTTGTATGAACCATCATGTGCCATCCCGGATCTTTTTCAAGCAAGCAATCAAGCTTTCTTCAGAGAAACTAATATTTGATACCAATTATTGGAGACACTCAGAGACTGAGAGGTGGGGTGAATAAGTCTTATCAAAAACTTAAACCTTTCTGGAACATAGAAACTCTTTAGCACACTGCAAACTTCTTTACCATATCAAAACCTTTAAGCAAAACAATAACAAAGAAGAATATAACTGTTTGAATCTTCAACAACTTCAACAATATTTAGCAATGGAATATATAGGAATTCTACTTCTAACCAAATCAACAACAAGTAAAGATAAAGAAAAGAACACAAATGCAAAGGAGAACACCAAATTTATGTAGAAAACCCAATGAGGGAAAAACCATGGTGAGAGTTAACTCATAATATAAAGGCTCACTGCCAAAAGGACTTGCAAACTAAGGCATACTACCTTAGAGAAAGATACAAAGGACTTGTAGAATTGAAGCTAACACAACTTCAGGGGCAAGATACAAGGAACTGATGAGATTCACTATCTTAGAGAAGGATACAAAATTTTATTGAAGAATTACAATATTTGTCAACATAAAACTCTATTGATTGAGGCTTTAAGGGTCATATGATCTTTCCTTTTCACAATCTAGCACTAACTTTGTTGGATATTTAATACATTCCACACACTTATTTTTTTGCACTTGTACACTTCTCCACTAATTTGCATCTAAAAAGATCTTACATTTATATCCACCACAATAGTTCAAAAATTCAATTTGGTTAGCCAAGAAGAAGATAAACAATGAATTCAATAGTTTGGCCACCAAAATATAATGTGTTCCTATCTCAAGGATAAAGATGACCAAAAAAAACTTAATAAATCTTCCAATGTTACCCAAAACAACTCACATGGTGACACACATCAATCTAAGTTGACATCAACGAAATGTGTAGATAAAACATGAAGCACATAACTAGTGAGCTCAAAACATTATTCTAATTGAATTCACTCAAGGTAGTTCTAATCAAGATAGGTCAAGACCCAAATCTAACATAGCACATCTTCAATTGTTGGTGCAGACCCCCAAGTTCATAGTGCAAGCAAAAGAACAAGACCTATTGACCAGATATCCACAAATAATTTAGACAACCAACTCAAGACATAATGTAGCATCAAAGCGACCAATCAACAACATGAGGATCACATGGGGATGTTCCATGGATACCCAACAAAACTTCCAAAAACTTCTTCATAATGTCATATCACTAGAAACCAACACAAGCTAAATAAGAACATAATGCTTCATCCTAAAAACAAAGAATGATCAATCATGAGATATAATATTAACAAATCAACTTGCAGACCACTTTAGCACATGAAATTAGAACTAAGGTACTGCACAGATGTTGAGAACACATTCGCCAAGTTGTAAGAGCAAAGACATTAGTGCAGAGAAATACAAAGAATTTCCTAGACCAGTCCAGACAACCAACAACACTGCCAACCTTCTACAATCCAAAAATATCTCCTCGGTAACACTGGTGACTTGAAAAGATAGGAGTACAACATCCACAAAACATTGAATTTAAATCACAAACTGTAAGACCAAATCTTCAACAATGGAGAAATGTGGAACATTCTCCCAAATAGACTTCAATACAACTTTTAGGAACAAAACCAGTTAAGCAACTTACAGAGGCCAAAAATTTCTTTCAGAAAGGCATGCTTCATCAAAAACATCAGGAGAGAGCATAAGACATAATGCAAACATTCAACAACACTTCTAATCCTCGTCTTATTATATAATTATGAAATCAACTCTATTAACAATGACTATAATCAATACTTATTTGATTATCACCAGACAATGCATGAATTCCAACCATGAACTTTAGTAACAAAACCATACATCAATGTTGGCCCAAATTGAATATTTTCAATAATGACAATCATTTCCAACAATATTCTCCACTTATCAAGTGTAGACAACAATGACAACCACAAACAATTCATCAAGTGTTGGCATTAGCCACTGACAAAAAAATCATCAACCACTACCAAACATATGATAAAATTAATCAAGTGTTGACACCAAAGACAACCAACAATCAACGCTGACATCAATGACAACAACTGGGAACGATCTCCTCAAGTGTTGACATGAATGACAACAACTGCCAACAATATAGAATGAACACATGATGTTGGATGGGATAGAGCTGTGAGAATGCTGATTAGAAGAGATTAAATGAATTTGATTTGGTGTGGATGGTTGGATGAGATGAAGGATTGATTTATTAAAGATTATATTTTAGATTCTATTAATCTTAGATTTGGGATAAGGAGGTTGGAATGGAAGAAGGATAGGATTATTTGGAGATTGGATTAGTAAGATGGTTGATGTAGTATTAGAAGATGAGATTTAATTTGGTATGAGGTATTTTATTATGACTTGGATTGTAATAATAGGAATGAATGGATAGTTGATTGATAATTAGAGGAAGTTGAATGTAAAGATGGATTAGAAGAAAGGTTTGATGAAGAAATTAGATGGGGATAGAAGATGAAGATGTTAGATTTGGTTGCAAGATAATATTTAGAAGAAGATATTCTGACATTGATTTTGGATGAGGATTGAGATTAGAAGAATATGACGATGGATGAAAAATTGATTAAAAATATTAGAATTTTATTTTGGATGGGGATGTGAATTAAGATAATGTATTAAAAGTTAATGATGGATTTAAAGAATGGGACACAAGGATTAAGATAAAGAATAAAATTGGATTTGGATGAATCAATAAGAAATATAAGATTAAGATGAGAGTAGATACATTAAGAGGTGATTGGAATAAAATTTGGATTAGAGGAATATTTTTAAGTGTTAAAATTTGAAATCTCTAACCCAGAAAAAGTTGAACCATGAAAGCACTAAACTACATAATCAATGAACTACATAAATGTTGAAATATGAAAGTTCTGAAATGCACAAGTGCTAAATAATAGAGTCGAGTCAGTAAACTAAAATAATGAATCAAAAAATAGATATTATATTGGTTATAAATTTGATTTTAAAATGGGGGATTGGATTGGGAAGATTTAGATAATTTGTATGGATGAAGGATTTGATTTGATGGAATAAATAAATGATTTGGAGGAAAATATTAGATGGTTGGCATAATATGAAGGTTTATTTTCCTGAACAAGGGGTGGATTTAAATGCACACCAAACCAAATATTTAAGGGGTATTTAGGTTGATATATGCACTATTTTTGAACAAGAAGAGACTCTAAACACTTTATACAATCCTATATTATTCAAGTAGGAGCACCACCTTTTGTGGGCTGAAACTAATACTATCTACCAGAGTTCATGGGTACTTGGGGAATGTAAGGTCATGTACCACCTATACACCCATTACCTTGGAGGCTTAAAGCCTTGCCCAAAGTGATCTCTAAATTTTCCAATTATAAGTATATTATGAGTAACTTCTCAATCCTAATTGATATATGATGGACCACAAATGAGATTGCTAAAAAATATTAATCTAGGATGAACAAGGTTGTTAAGGATTCCTCTATATACCATGAGGGTACATGAGGCCAAATCAATAGATGAGAGAAAAATTCCAAACTACAAAGTTCCTTGTTCATCCCAGCTCAAGATCATACAAAGGTACAAGAGAAATTCATACATACTACTCACCCAAAGACACAAAAACAAGTTATTTACCACTACTCTAACTTTAGTGCAACTAGAATTAGTGGAAAAAAAAAACTTGGACTAGCATAAACCTACACCAAATAGATTAGTAGTTTTGAATATTGGTCCTAGATAGGAATAGAAAACTACATAAACTAGTTATATTCATAGGTCAAAATAGAGAGTTAGCATGAAAAACAAGATTTAAAAAAAAAAGTGAATATACACAGAGTGCAAGCAAATGAAAGCAAAAAGGGAGGGAAAAAAATGAAGGTGACAATCCACATTAGTACCAATAAGCACTAGTGAGCTAAGAAACTATGTAAGTGCCAACCTATAAATTCAATGATCTATTAAAATATTAATCTATGCATGCATCAATCGACATATGCATCAAAACAAAATGCATAAGCACCAATTCACATAGTAAAAGTGTTGAACTATGTATATGCATAACTAGGAGCTTGCATAAAATAATAGATAAATGTTAGTGATATTTATGAAAAATAACAAGGACTTACAAAATATAATGTTACTAATGATGAAAATAGTTGGGAGACATGTTACAATTTTTATTTTTTTTGAAAAACCAAAATGACAAAGAATAGAGTGCTAGAAAAGAAAAACCCTAGGAATGAAATTATTAAATGAAAGGGTAGAAGTGCTAATATGTATGTGTTAATTCATGGAAGCACTAATCTTTAGAAGTGTTGATCCTAAGAGTGTAAGTTCTGAATTGAGCTATGAGAAAAAAGCCTATTATCTTATAAATAGAAGGTTATAAAAAGATGAAAAGGGATGAAACAAGGCTAATGACCTACACAACAAATGATAAAAAGTCAAAAAATAGTAATAAAAATATAAAAAAATACAAAAATCATGGAATAGAAATTAAGAAAGCACTAATTTATGTGCATGTTTCAATTCAGACAGTTTAAGCACTAAAATATAGGGCATAAGTGCTAAATCATGAACCCGGACATAAAAAAACATAGAAAACTTAAATAAATATAAGTGATAGGGACATGGGTCCCACCAAGGATGCTAGAATGAAGACAAGGAAAACGTAACAATGTAAACAAAAATAATTTAAATATAATAATGGACCCTTATATCTTGTTTCTCTTTGCTCCTCTAATTGAGTTGAAGTAGAGTGCACTGGATGCTCCTCTTGATGTAATATTTGTATGATGGATCAATGGTGGAATTTGGTACCTTAGTGGACCAAAAACGTGACTTTAGAATTAGTATAGATGATCAAATGGACAACATTATAATATGGAAATGGATGACATGAAAATGGTAACTGAAGGATAGAATAAAATTGGATGATCAAATGGAAGAAGATGCCTCCAACTTATAGATTTTTCAAGAGGGAAATGGAGGTCCAATATGCAAATTTTATGGAGGGACAAGATTTGAGGAGAATGGACATATGGATTGAAGTTTTAGTCATGTGACGAATGTCATATTAGGTGTAAGAGCTATAAATGATCAAACGCATGTGAGAAAGATGACACGTTTTGGAGATATGCTCACATGTGTGAGAAAATGAGTGGGATAAATCAAAACATAGAATGATGTGGATGCTTAGCATGCCTCCAAGATGTAATTCTCACACATATGTGAGAAAGGTGTGAGAAAGGTGTGGATAGGGTTAGCATACTCACACATGTGGGGGCATGGGAGGGTTGAGCTGGGAGTCAAATATTCTTTTTGTAGACACGTAAAAATGTCCTGAATGGTATTACACACTCAAATCCAATTACTAACATCATTTCATTCTAAATTCCATCTTATTTTTGCTTGTTTGATTAAATTAACCTAGTTATTTAATCAAATGCCTCATTTTCACCTATTAATCTAATTGACTTAATTGGGTTAATTCACCCCCTCCTGTATCAACATTTTAACTTGTTTAATTGATTAAATCAAATTATTTAATTTAAACCTTATTTCCTCTCATTTCATTAAATAATCTTTATTATTTAATTAAATTTCATTTTCAACTCCTTTGTCATTAAATAAGTTAATTATTTAATGGATATCACATTATTCTCCATCTTGAACATTCAAATTTAGTTTTAATTACTAAATTGATAAATTCCCATCCCATCCACTTGTATAGGGAATATTCCAAAGGAATATTCTCCTATTTGGATCCAAAATTGGAATGATTTCTTTCAAACAAACTTTGTAACAAAATTTCAAAGTTGTTACAAAGTGTGTCTGTTTTAATCATTCTTATCCCTTGATCTTTCCTTGATCCATGTGATCATTGATTCTCATCCATTGATGAGAATCCTTGATCCATGTGATCATTGATTCTCATCCATTGATGATAATCCTTGATCCATGCCTTCACCCTTTATTCAATATTGACAATTGATTGATCAAATCGATTTGAGCCCTTAATTCTTCATTTTCTCTCCTATAATACATCACTATTTGGAGAGAAATGGATCCATCTTTTGATAGAAAATTTATGTTGTTGAAATTCATACTCACTTGCATCCATATTGATCACTTTTAGCATTTTATTTTAATATTCATCTATATTTAGCTTAAGCATCCATTAATGGCTTCCATTTTAGATTAGCTTGTATCCATCTTTAGCATAGTTTTCATCCATGGCTTATATCTTTGAATTTTGTTTCCATTTAGCATCGATTGCATCCATTTTATCAAGAATTTTAGCATTTATAACTCACCTCATCATGTTAAACAAGTTTCATACCATGTTTCATTCATCTCTCATCAGTTTCATTAGTTTTCATTAATAAAATCAATTGAAACGAGCTCATATTATCCAATGGATTGGGAAAGGGTCACCATTCCACATCAATGTGACACCAATCCCCCAATGGGATAAGATTCAAGGTCTTAGAATAGGTTTTTGTTATGCTTTCATGCTGATTTCATGTTAGTTTAATGTTTATTTAGTTTCTTGTTGATTTTGAATATCACATTGGGATCATAGCTTAGTGGATTAAATATTCCTCAAATCCGTATGGATCTGGTGTAGTTAACCTATACTATGACTATGGTCACATTTTGGTGCTAGAAGGAAGGCTATACTAATCGAAGCTAATGAATTTCTCTTTAGATTCCCATGTTCTTGTGTTTGCAAATACATTGTCGCCTTTGATGGATTTGGTGACACATCTTATATGTGTTGCTATACAACAACACACTTTGGTTTAAATTTAGCAACACATAATTAATTCAATGATACATATTTTAATTTCATCAACACATTTAAAATAGTGATGCTAAAGTGATTTTTACTAACATCATGATTTTCATTATAGCGACGCAATTGATGTCACTATTTTACTGTAGAGCAACACACATGATTTTCACCAAAGGAACACACTTCTAATATGATGTTGCTTTTAAAAAATTCAACAACACAATTAATTCCAGTGATGCCTTTTATTGGTACAGAAAACAAAGAGCTAAATTTTGCATGTGCTTTAAATTTTTAACTTCATTTTCTCTCTAACATTTCACTGACATTTGGTTTTTGTTTTTGAGGCTAACTGGTTTTACAGATTTGAAAAGGAAAAACTTGAAGTGAAGAAGCATACTATTGTTTGACCATACATGCAAAAGTGTTTTACATTTATGGGGCAATTATAACCCATCATATGATTCTTTATTTAATGTTTTAGGACCAACTAAACTTCCATTGGGTTTAAAATTTACTTTCAAAGTTGGTTAAAATTGGACCCCTACATCCTCATTTTGTAATATTGGCTTAGAATTGAACAAAATAAACACATACTTTCTTTGGTGCTTAAAACGAAGTCATTTTTCTATGTTGGATTAAAATGAATGGGTTATTTCTTTTCTTGTATACATTTTTAGTGTGTATCCACTCCCCTTGCGCTTCATGTGATCTTGGGTGAAGAGAAACACTCAAGTGTACATTCTTTGCTTGTGTACACTTGTAGTACATATCCACTCTCCTTGTGCTTCGTGCGATCTTGGGTGAAGAGAAATACTCAAGTATACTTCCATGCTTTGTGTCAACTTTAGGAGAGGAATTAGTACAAGATACATCCCACAATGGAAAACTCATAGGAAAGTTCTCACCAACATGTTTACCAGTGGGCTATATTAAAGGAAGCGAAATCATGAGATAACTTCAATCTAGGGCATCCATAACACACTACACCTAATCCCATGCCTTAAGTGGAACGAGAATGGTTGAAGAGCCTTAAGTGGAACGAGTGGGTGAATATGCATCATGGTGTTCTTGGTTTGTTGTCATTAAGAACCTTGTATAAATAGTGGCCAAATTTGTCCATCCAAAGAGTTCTTCACAGTGGTGCATTGGAATTTTTTTCCAAGAAGCTACTTGCCATGTCCGATTTTGGTTGAAGTGTAGAGGTTAAGATTTAATTCTTAATACACCTCTACACTCTTTCCTTAATTGAATTTAAAATAATCTCTTTTACTATCAAGGGTACGAGGCAATCCTACCAAGAAGAACGTACCCACTTGAGCTAGGAATTTTATTGCTTGTGAGTCAGTTTAACACATTGCTTTTTTCCAAAACATCTTAAACACACATCAACATGTTCATCAAATTTCAAAAAAATTGAAGAGTGTGAATACCTTTTGAGGTTTCCTATATTTCTGCTTGTCCTTGAGGATTTTATCCTTGGATGCTTCTAAATATTTTGACTCATATCTTCATTCACTTTCTAAAGTTAACAAAGGGAACTATGGCTTAGCTACTTGATTTTCACATAATGGAATTTGTGGAATGAGGGTTACTTAGATATAGAAATTTATTTTGAATATATTAATTAAGACTTTCTTGATGTGGTAATGAAAGAATCCCACTTAAACAAATATTAAATCAAACGAACACCCCACATTGATGTATGCTCAAACATTGACTCCCCAAAACACAAGCAAAATTGAGATGAGGAAAGTATTGCAAAACATTGATTCCAAGTTCAATTTTACCAAAATCATTGAGTTTCATTGTCAAAATCATTGTTTTCTATTATCCAATTCATTGATTTCTTAGGGTTTTATCACTTTAGAGGTATAACATGTTTCTCACCACTTTGGTCTTGCAAAACAAAGGTTAATTCTAGGTTAACATTATGGGTCAAAAAAATTCATCCATCATCATCACATTTGACATCCCACTTCACCAACAACTTTGGAAACTTTTTGGACACATCAACACTTTAGACTTAGGTATTTATCAAACCAATCCCCTAACTTAGCTATGTTATGTGTGAAATGGATCCTTTTCCATGCACTTAGTTGAGTTAGTCATCACATTTCTTGAAATAGTTTATTTTGAAGGTCACAAGTCCACCTTAAATATTTACAAGTTCATTAAACATATTTTATCCAAACATAAAAACATCAAACCTATTTATCTAAAAGTGTTGTTAAAAAGTTGAGAAAGTTCATCCCCCATATCATTCACCCTTTTCATCATCCACTTCCACCATTGGTCCAAAACAACTTAGAGGGTCCCTTTTGCCAAAATTTGAGTCAACTAGAGAGTTTCAACATTATAAATCTCCACATACCTCTCCTAGAGGTGACCCATAATTTATGGTTACAACAAGATCACAACACAAGAGAATCATGGAAAAAAGCAAAGATACATCCACCACAAGCGATTCAAACCCACAAGAATTTGATCCAAGGAGCCATTCTACCCCTTCACAACCACCACAAAATACATTGAGGTATGAGGTGGAAGATGTCACAAACCCACTTGAGATTACTAAGGAAGAAATCGTTGAGTACAAGCAAACTCATCAACCCTTAGAAAATGTGGCTCCAACTTTTCTCACACAAAAATTGACACAAGAATTAACCCAATCTACGAATCAACCAACTCCATCCTTTGTGCCAAGTCAAATATTAAATCCTAGTCTTGCAACTAGTAATGCCACCAATCTTGGTCAAACTCTTCCTTTGGGAAGCAACACACTTTTGGGTCCTCAAAAAACCAATCTTCCCCAAAACACCACTTGGAAACCAACATTTGGTGCCCCAACTCAATCTTCCACCAACATTATAGAACACCCCCTACATCCACACAAACCACTTACATTCTATAACACCACAATGACTTTGACATTTTGAGCGCAACCATCTTCATCCATCACCACAAGTACCCAAAGTGTGCCCAACATTACATAGGGTAATATGAACCAAGTATCTCAAATGGGACAACAGGGGCAAGATAACACCCTCACACAAGGTTAACCCTTTACAAGTGGCTCCAACAATCCCATTGACACATCAACACAAGGGGTTACCCAAACTACTCAAGTAAATCCACAAAACACATCATCCCCATCTATCATCAATCCAAATCAAAACAACATCAACCAAGGTAATACCTTGGTCCCACATCAAACACAACAAGGGAACCCTCAACACATTGGTCAAGAGAACCCTTCACATCTATAGATCCAAGGATAGAATTTCCCATTGAAATAACAATACCAAATTGCACCATCATCATCTTTACCATGGCTCCCCCAAAAAATGAAAAATTAAATGGGGCCCCAACCTTACATTCCTCCTTCCCAATCAACTATCTTACAGGGAATGCTAAGCCAAAACAACCTACAACCATCTCAAATCAATCCACAACCTATGATCACCCAAAATCCATCCCAACATCAAAACACTTCCACATTGCAATCACAACCAGATCATGCTTTAGCCTTACAACAAGCACCACAGGCTTACCAACAAGTTTTGCAAGTGCAACAGGCACAAGCTCAAGTGTTGAAACAACAACATGCCCAAAAAAAAGTGTTGCAAGTGCAACACATTTATCAACAAGTGTTGCAACAACAAAAAGCCCAAGCTAAAATCTTGCAACAAAAACAAGCTAAAAAAAAAGCATTAATCACACAACAACAACAACAACAAGAAGCCTTGGTCCCACAATAAAAACAACAAGCATAATAGAAATATTTTCTAGCACAACAATATGTCCAGCAACAAGTTCTCACACAACAACAACATAAACAACAAGGTTCATACTATAATACACAACTAAAAATTGTCAATCCAAATACTTTAGGAGCATATGCACATCTACCACCATCACCTTCACAATATCAAACACCACCCTACACACCATACAACACCCTATCGTATCAAATTCCCACTAACAATTCATTCACCATCCCATAGTACACAACATATGATCCTCCATCAAACCCGCAAGATGATATGGCATCGTAATTCAAGGCACTAACACAAAAAATGCAAGACATTCAAATGGGAAAAATGAAGAATCCCTATACACAACAAAACTTGTGTCCATACCCATTCAATAGGAACATCGCAATGGTACCTTTCCCTTCCAATTTTGAGGCCCCTAAATTTGATAAATACAAAGAGAGGGGAAATATTGTGGATCACATCAAAGAATTCAATGTCATGTGTGTGGAGGTTGCCTATAATGATTCATACTTGATGCACTCTTTCCATGAAGTCTAACAGGCACAACCATCAATTGGTTTTCATAGTTACCTCTAGGTATCAAAACCTTCCAAGAAATCATCGATAGATTCATATATCACTTCTCGTTCAATCTTGACATAGATGTGAGCTTAGAATACTTATACACACCCAAGCAAAACAAAGGAGAGTCCTTCACTAATTTCTTGCAAAGATGGAAGCAAAGAGCAAGTGGCCCATTCCAGATGAAGAACAAGTGGCGATTATCATAACAAACATTGATCTAGATCTATCCTTCCACTTAAAGATGCAATGTATATCCAGTAATGATGATATTGTCCCTAGGGCCCTCAACATCGAGAGAGCCCTAACATCACAGGGAAACACACAAATGTATAGAGACAACCACCCATTAGCCAGTTCAAATGATAAGCCCCATGTTTGGGATAAGAATAAGAATATGACGAATGATGGCGTTGTGGTAGCTAAAGTGGTCATAAGTGCTCCTAGGCCAAACACCAAACAACCAAACATCGCACAAAATATACAACAAACCATACCACCACCACAAATACACACCATTGGGGGAACCCATCAATTCTTTCATGGAGAAATTGGTAGATTCAAACTTGATTACAATCCCCAATTTCCAAAACTACCAAGAACCACAAGATAAACCACCTTGGTACAATGAAAAATATCTTTATGACTCACAAAATTAAAAGACACAAAACATCAAGCTCTATGAAGCTCAAGAACATTATCCAAGACCTTATTTCCAATAAAGACGTATTTGTTGATGTATCGGTCGATAACTAGGACCTCAAGATATACAAGACCCCACTGCCATATCACAACAAGGGAAATTACAATGGCATGGGGAATAATTACAACAATGTAGGACATGTCTATTCTAATGTGGTCACCTCTTGTGAAAATACCGTAACAACCGTTACCATCAAAAGACCTAGTGCAAAGTGTGGAGTCACCACACAACGTGGCAAGGTTACAATCCAAGGAGTCTCATCTCAATCTAGGGAACAACCTACATTTCCAACATCTAAACCTAGCAACTATAGTCTACTTGATCAGCTCAAAAATACCCCAACATAAATCTCTATTTTGGAACTATTGAAGTTATCCCCCACCCATAGGGAGCTATTAGAAAAGGCCTTATCTGCTTCCTCCATTCCTAAAAAATATTGATACTAAAAAATTCCAAGCTATGGTAGGGAATATCACTACCCCTCATCTTCTCATCTTCTCAGAACAAGACCTACCAATGCAACCATCTTATAATTGTGCTTTATACCTTGAGGTCATTGTTCATAAGAATAAGGTCAAAAGAGTCATAGTAGATGGAGGTGCTGGTATAAAAAATTTCACCCTTTAGCTGGTCAAGAACTTGGGCTTTTCAAAGGATGCTATTGAGAAGACAAAGAGTACAACCATAAGAGCATATGATGATCAAGAAAGAGTATCTCAAAGAATCATCAAACTCCTTATCCAAGTGGGACCTATCATTGAAGAGACTACATTCCAAGTGCTAGACCTTGATCTCCCCTACAATATCATGCTTGGTTGACCATGGATTCATGCCATGCAAGAAGTAGCTTCCACATACCACCAATGTGTCAAGTTTCCCTTTGAGGACAAAGAAGTTACTATCCAAGGAGATCCTGAGCCTTTCTACTATTGTAAAAACCTTGAGGCTAAGTTTTACAAGATCCCCCAAATACCAAAGAATAATGAAGGTCCTACATCCTCCTCCTCATTTGTTGACCCATCTTCCCTTACATTTACCTCTGAATCAAAAACACCCATTGTGCAAAATATCCCCGATATCAAGGAAGTTATCAAGGATAATGGTTGTGGAGACTATAATCTAAAGAAGGAAAATTTTGTGTTGGGAGAGTTACCTCTCTCCCCCAAATCCCATGGAAAACCCACACCTATCAATAAAGTGACTGAAACATTAAAGCTTGCATCTACTACCTTCACCAAGTGGGGAGACTTGAACAAAGAGGATGTGAAGGAGGAAGATGTATCTAAATTTCTCTATCAAGACAACCTATCCATGCCATTTCTTCCCATGGAAGACAATAATACAGGTTTATGGCTAATGATGGGATGGGGATACAACAAATATGAAAAGATGGGACAAAATGAAAATGGTTTGCTAGAACCCATCATTCCTGAGAGAGATCCAAAGAATCTTGGATTAGGAAGTACTACTAGCAAGGTTACCCTTATTGGAAAAGCTACTTCTGCTAAATGGGTTGATGCTTGGCTTCCTCTTGATCACCAACATCGCGTGATACTACCCTAGATGACTTCCCCCTCGATGTTGCAGACCTATTTGAGAATAAATCTCTTTATGATTTCAACAACATATTTCACCCAAAACAATCAAACCACTTAATTAAGCCTAGTATATCCCCAACTCATCGACTGGGACCAACGAGGACCACCAATTCTAGATATATTCAAAAATGATGAAGAAATATTAGAATTCATGGGACTTCGTGACAACTTACCATATGGGGATCACAAAGCAATATTTTATATAGATTTAGACACACAAACGTACTATGGGGAGACGATTGAATCCTTCAATCACAAAATTGACGACATGAGAATAACATGTAGATCTTTAAGTGAAAACCACACTGTGGCACTTTCAATTTCTAAAATAGTAAAAAGAAAGGATGCATCTAAAGGTGAAAGCCTCTCTAAGGTACCCAAGGATGAGGGATTGAATATCCCCCTAAGTACAATGCATCCAAAAAAGCCAGTAGTCCTAGCAGAGAAGGCCCCTCCAATGAATGTAGGAACAAAAGAAGCACCTAAGATAAACTTTTATGCCAAATCCTTTTTGGATGACGAAAAAAAAACTTAGCAGCACTTCTGAAAGAGAGAATAATTTTTTTTGCATGGTCATACATAGATATTCTTGGGCTCGATCTAGAAGTGGTTGTGTATCAATTAGCAGTCTATCCTAAAGCCAAACTAGTCAAACAAAAATTGAGAAAAATGCATCCTCAAATTGCATTATTGGTTAAACTAGAGCTACAAAAGCTCCTTGATGTCGGGTTTATCCGACCAATTAACTATCTTGAATGAGTTTCCAACTTGGTACCAGTCTCCAAACCTAGTGGGGGCATCTGAATATGCACAAATTTCAGAGACTTGAACAAAGCATGTCCAAAGGATGATTTCCCTCTTCTCAACATTGACATCATTGTTGATCTAATTGTAGGTCATGAAATGCTATCACTCATGGATGGATTTTCAGGCTATAACCAAATCATGATCGCCAAGGAGGATCAACATAAAACTGTATTCACTTGTCCATGGGGAACATATTGTTGGAACATGATGTTGTTTGGAGTAAAGGGTGTTGGGGCAACTTACCAAAGGGTGATGACCCTAATATTTCATGATATGATCCATAAAAAAGTTGAAGATTATGTGGATGATATTTTGGCCAAATTAAAAACAAGGAAAGAGCACATAGAGGTTTTAGGACCCATTTTTGACAGACTAGAAGATTATAAGGTAAGACTAAATCCAAAAAAGTATGTCTTCAGGGTTACATCAGGGAAGCTTCTTGGCTACATAGTATCACAAAGAGGGATAGAGATAGATCCAATAAAAGTAAAATAAATCATAGACATGGATCCACCATAAACATTGAAGAAGATGAGAGGGCTACAAGGAAGGTTACAATCCATTAGGAGATTGTAGCACAACTGCCAGACAAGATCCATCCTTTCACACATCTTATCCATAAAACTTAAACATATAAGTGGGATGAGAAGTGCAATAAATCCTTTCAATAGATCAAGGATTACCTATTATCACCTCCAGTTCTCATGTTGTCAATACCAAACAAGCCATTGATCCTATACATTTTAGCTATATCAATAGTGTTAGGTGCTCTTCTAGCCTAACATGATAAAACATGAAAGGAAAGAGCCATCTATTACATCAACAAGACCTTGGTAGGGTATGAAATGAATTACTCATCTATTGAGAAGGAATTCTTAGCAGTGGTCTTTGCCTCACAAAAATTTAGACAATATATGCTTTCACACCAAATGAAGCTTATTGCTAAGATCAACCCATTGAAATATCTCTTATCTAAAGAAAATCTCACTGGGTGAATGACCAAATGGGTAATGATTTTGAATGAATTCGACATAGAGTATGTGGAGTGCAAGGCTATCAAAGGACAAGTTATTGTAGACCAATTAGATGAAGCACCCATTTATGCAGAGAACCCTTTGATATCTAAATTTCTTGATGAATCAATCTTTCTCCTCAATACAATAGATCAATGAAAAATGTACTTTGATGGATCATACACCCAACATGGATTAGGGGTGGACATTATATTCATCATCCCTCAAGGTGATTGTATTCCAAATTCATATCGGTTGTAGTTCCCATGTACCAATAATATTGCTAAGTATGAGGATCTAATAACAAGGTTAAGGATAGTAGTACAATGGTAGATACAAGAGTTAAGAGTCTATGGGGATTCACAGTTGATTGTCAACCAAGTCAATGATGACTACCAAACCAAGGATGATAAAATTACTCCTTATAAGAAGATGGTAGAAAGTCTAAAGGAATTCTTTATTGATATAACCTTTGAGTAGATACCTCGTATGAACAATCAAGCAAAAAATTCCATGGCAACAATTGGGTCTTTGTTAGACACACCACACAACGTCCTTTAATGTGAATTCTTGGTAGAAAAACTTCTTGTACCAGATTTTGAAATTCTTGAATTTGAATTCATGTGTGTAATAATTGGTCTTGATTCCCCATGGTATCACAATATATTCACCTATCTTAGAAGAGGTACCCTCCCATCTAATATCACATCCAATCTTAAGAAGACCTTTGTTAAAAAGACACCCTGATTTGTCATCTTAGTGTTGAGCTACTCTTTTTCTATTTGTCCTTGATGACAATATTGTGTTTTAGTTTGGCATCTTGGTGGTTGATTATTCAGTTGCACTACTTTTATTCTGTCATTGGAATACTTTCTTCGGAATAATGATGTTATCTTTGATGGAACTAATCTCTTGACTCCATGTGTAGATCATAAGAAATATTTTTTATAGGATAATGTTCCCATGTTCAGGTGATATGATTCTGGTTTGACATTTTGTGGTACAGTGATCTACAGGGTTATATGTTATTGGCTTGTTCAGATTTCTAACATCATGACATTGATACAATTTTTTGAACAACATCGGAGGTGTGCTTCTCTATTCAAACTCTTTCAGGTAATGATTTCAGTTATCTTGGTTCTTGGGATTATCAAATGCAATTGGTTCTTAGTCTTAAGAAAACCCTATCGAGTTTCCTTAAATAATTGTTAATTGGCATGGGTATATGAAACACTTGATAATGGCTTGGGCATATGGTATATTGAAATTGGCATGAAATTAGCCTTTATTATATTTCATAAGGCATTGGATATATAGAGCATTATATCATGGCAATCGACTTTGAATAAATGCAAACAAATTGATCATTACATTTGCATATGATATCGGGTCTTGTGGTTGATAAATCACTAGGCCTTAAGGCCGACAGCAGGTATGAGGTTATGTTTATTTAAATGCCACTATGGAAGTGACATGGCTTTGATTCCTGGGAAACAAGGATGACTAAGGTAATCGGTATTTGGTTTTTAAAGTGGTCATGACAAATTATGTAAGGCATTATTGTGTCGGCATTTCACTTGATTAATAATTGAGCTTTGATAATGATGATCTACGGTGTGCATGCATTCGAAGGTAATGAGATGGTCACCATGCATTACTTTGGTCTGTCTACGGAATTCTGAATGCATTATGGGTTTCTAATTATTACTTCAGTCCTTTTGGACTTCAAACTTTATCAATATTTGTAAAATTCATTGGTTGATTTGCTTTGGAAAGCTTAGCGCAATCATTTTTTGTTTCACATGCTCGAGGGTTTGGAACCCTAACTCAGCCGCCACCATAGAAATCTTCTCAGTCGTTTCACTATGTTTGTTGGCCTTCTAAAACACTTGGAGATCAAATGGGGGTATCTGAAAGATCCTTACCCTGGTCGATGGTTGTGTCAGCTTCTTGTCTTTGGGTGATGGCTTGAAATTGGAAGGAATCCTGGTCGTTTTTCTCTCTGACTGGTCTAGTAAATATATTCATGAGAATCTCTCCATCATTCTTCTTAGGTATTCATATTTTCAACTATTTTGAAGAACCATTACTTCTATTGGCTCTTATAATATAAGACATGTGTTTACTTCTATCTGGAAAATGGTAAAATGGGTTTATTCTATTTGTGGTCAGAAATAATGCATGTTGATTTCATATAATCTGAAATGCATATCAAAATATTTTACCATATTGATTCTGCTCCTGCTTTAAGGGATGGTGTTTTTGATTTATGGGTAATCATGAGTTCTGGAAATCCTTTTAGTCTCTCACGTGGATTCAATGATAATTGTTTTTGGGTGCATTATTATGAGGTTTCGGTTGCACTATAATGGGGTTTTAGTTCCATTACTATTGCAACAGTTTTCGAGGGTATTGTACATGGAATATTTTTCTGTTTAATGCTATTTGAATTAGCATTGCCTATGTAGGCTCCTTATGTGGATAGGGTTTAGTCTCCTTTATAAAAATGCATATTCCTTAAACTATTTTTGTCAGAAGAAAACCTCCACGACTGATCATTTTCTCAAACTCAAAGCAATACCTTGCAATGTTGTTTGACAAAAAGTGGGTACTTTGAATTTTACCTCTGATGTTTTGAAAATGGAAAAAGTAGTTAATGTATTGTATTTTACTTGAGATGTAATGATGAAATTCGAGTAAGTAGAAAAACAAAGAGATTAGGGTTTTTGAGATCACTTGTAAACTTGAGAGAAAGTGTTAACTATTTTTGTGAGAACAAAAAATGATAGTGAAGAATAGTGAAAAACTACAACTACTATATTGAAAAAATGTTGAGCTTTGAGATTGAAAATAAGAAATATGAATTAATTATCAAGCTTTCTTAAGGCTTGACAATGGCTTAAATTCTGAAGGTTCATTTTGGAACTTTGAGGATTTTAGATATTATCTGTCAAGAGGCACTTGATAGATAAGAGAGAAATAGAGAGATCCTCTGTATCATTGTTGTCTTATTAAAAGAAAAAAATGGGCTGGTGCTCCTTGAAATTGGTGTTTCTAAAAGAGGGGTTGGTGCTCCTTGAGTTGGTGCTCAGAAATCAGCTTATGAGGCATTGTCAAAAGTGATTATTATAATAAAATCCTAGAAAGGCAACAGTTTAGGAGTGGTTTTTCTACCCCAGGAGGGTTTTCCACTTGGCATATCTTGTGTCATTTTTCTTATCTGTGGTTCATCTGATTCATTGCATGAATGCTTTAATATGCTATGTTTCACTATTATAATTCTCTTTTTAGTTATATGTGATTGCATTCAATACATTAATGAGTTTATCATTGATAAATGAGAACATAAATCAGTTTTATTTCAGTTTGCTTAAAATTTGTCAAAACAGTTAATGACACTGATTCACCCCCCCCCTCCTCTCAGTTTCTTTTTCACTCCAACACTTAGGTGATACCTTATACTTTAGAAGCATTGAGGGGACATTACTACAATGTCTCAACCAAGAGGAAGCCTTGACTGCCTTAACAAAGGTACATGAAGGAATTTATGATTCACATTATAGTGGAATAACCTTATTGAGGAAACTGTTGAGGATGGGATATTATTGGACAACCATGGAAAGAGAATCTCATCAATATATGCAGAAATGTATCTAATGTCAACAACATGGAGAACTTATCTATGCTCCATCTCAGGAGCTCCATCCAATAGTCATACCTTGGCCTTTCTTGCAGTGGGGGCTTGACCTCATACGAACGATTACTCCCATCTCAATATCTAATAGCCACAAGTTAATCATAATGACCACTAAATACTTTACCAAGTGGGTCAAATCCATTCATATGAATTACATAATGAGGAAGAAAATATCCAAGTTTATCTTGAATTACCTTATTTGCCACTATAGTGTTTCACAAGCCCTTATCTCAGATAATGGAACACCCTTCAAGAATCAAGATGTCAGAGAGCTATGCCAATAATTTAACATCTAACATTGGTTCTCTACCCCTAATTACCCCTTGGGAAACAGTCAAGTTGAGGCTACAAACAAGACCATTCTAAAAATCCTAAAGAAAATGATCAATGAGGGTAGTCGTGACTGGCATCTGTAATTAAATCCCATCCTCTGGGCCTATCAAACTAGTATCTACACACCTACAAGTGCAACCCCTTTCTCCTTGGTCTATAGATCCAAAGCCATCTTACCCATTGAGGTCGAGCTTCCTTCATTCTGAATGTCACTATAGAATCTGATCACCGATGAAGAGTATAAAGTATCTCAAACGAAAGAGTTAGAATTATTGGATGAGTAGGCCATCTTGATGCCCTCAAACATTTGCAACCATACAAAAACTGACTGAAACAGAGATACAACAAGAATATCAAGAGTCAGTCTTTCTAGGTGAGAGATCTTGTCCTCAAGTGAAAAATAGAAGAATGTTCCATGTCAGAATAGTAAAGGAAAGTTTGAGCCTAATTGGTTAGACCCATTTGTTGTCAAAATAAGCTATGGATCAGGAATGTACCAATTGTCAATACCTAAAGATGAACCCTTGCAGGAGCCAATGAAAAGTCTCCATTTCAAAAAAAATTATGCCTAGGCTTGAAGGTTGTAAATTTGAAAATACAAAAAAATAAAAAAAAAGAAAAAAAAGAAAAAAGGATTGAAAATCGTAAAGAAAAAAATTATCCTCTAGTGAAAACCACTTCAGTGGTGCTTTGGGAAAGTACCTTGGTGAAAACATAGAAAATAGGCACCTTGTGTAAATAAAGCACCCCCATATATCTTTGGCTCTTTAGCTTATCATGCTTTGCATCCATCCATCACATCACTTCATTCATCCTATTTATTCCATCACCCATTTGCATCCATATCATAGCTTGATATTATAAAGTATCTTATTCCCCTTAGTACTACTTGGAAAATTCCTAAGGTCAGTTTGTCCTACCTATATCGAGGTAGTCTATCACATCACGCTGGGGGCAATCCGTTTTGCATTGGATTGGGTTCTTGTATATCTTAAGGCTATTCGAAATATCATCAAAAATCCCAAAATTCATAAAATCTCATCAAAATCCAAAAACACTTGCAAAATCTAGAAAATCCAAAAACATCAAAATCCTATATAGCTAAAATCCAAAACATTCAAAAAATTGTAAAGTCAAAATCTAAAACATCCAAAACACATCAAAATCCCAAAATAGGTTAAATATCAAAAATCCAAAAATAGAACCATTTCGAACTACAAGTCTCTAAGCTTGAACATAGGCAAGACCATCACTGATGCACCCCTGAGGCACCCTAGGTTAGTCCTTTAGGAGTCCATCATAATAAATTGACAATCCATCAAGTGTTCATATGTCATCAATAAAATCGTTAAATTTAGTTGAACTATGTGGTCTCTGCATGTATAATGTAGGAAAGGCTCATCTTTGATAAGCCCTCGAGGCCCCTAGGATAGTCTTTTAGGTTAGGTTCTTGGTCAAAACTTGAAAAACCCCAATGTTTTTTGAAAACTTAGAAAAAAAACCAAAACATTTGAAAACTTGAAAATTTAAAATATTTGGAAAACATTGGAAAACCCTAAACAACCTCAAACATTGAAAAATCCTAAACATTCACATAAACTTTCAAGAAGACCAAAAATAGCCTCAAAACATTTTCAAAACACCAAAAAAATTGAAATATTCCAAAACTCCAAAACCACCCATCCCATTTCACTTTCACTCACAATAAAATTACATCCATAATAAATCGATCATCACCATCACCCTTTGGTAACACAAACAAAAAAGAAGTACCACAAGCAACAAAAGTAGAACCTTAACGCAAAAATCAAACACTTGATCATTATCAAACTGTTGCAAGTATGGATGAGTTTGGTGGTGTTGTCATTGATGTCAACAAAAAATTGTGTATTTGCCAAGTGCTTTTGAGAAAATTTAAAAAATAATGAAAGCAGGATTAAAAGTGTTTTTTGTGTGTGCTCCGGTATTGTGGTCCGCATTTCTTCTGTGTTGATCCTATTCCTATGCGGATCTGTGGGTGTGTTCATAAGCTTTAATGAATCATATATACTGAGTTTCAACTTCTGGTTTGATGAAGAGATGAAGATATGTTCACCGCTGTGTGAACTGGTTTGCCATAACTATTTGTTTATGGAATGGGAGAAATGATTTGGCTTTGCACTCTTTTAATATTTGGTTTCAGATCTTGCACATCTGGGAGATGACTATTTCTAATATGGTTTCTATATTTTGACAAAATTTCTTGTGGTTTGGCACTTCGAATGACCTACTCTAGAGCTTTTGTGTTTTGCTGACTGGTCTGGTTGGATTGGTAAAGAGTTCTCTGAAAATGAAGTTGGTTGTAACTATTGCAGATGTATCTGAGATGTTCTCAAAGATGAAAAAATGACTGGTGAAGCATGTTGAGTGATCCATGTGTGTTTATCTTGTTGTAGATGTGTGTGCTTCAAATATCATTGGTGTTTTCATTAGGTTTGGATGACCTAGTGTCTACATGTTACATTTGGCTTTTATATCGACTTGGGGAAGTGTGTGCGAGCTTCAAGATGTTATTTGGGTCCTAAATTAAATATGTAATTGGTCCTCTCTCATTCTTATCTACCACAAGAATGTTGAGTAGTCGACCTAGTTTGAATTTGTAAATAAAATTGTATAGCTGACATTGGAGAATGTTCCTAAGGTTGAAGATGGTATAAAATCAAGTCAAGTTGTAGCGAAATCAATATCAATCCATCCACGAATCGAACAAGTGAGTGAAGTGTGCAAACAAGTGCGAAAAGTAGAGAGTGGAAGAGCGAAGTAAGGAAACAGTACTACCACAAGAATGTTGAGTAGTCGACCTAGTTTGAATTTGTAAATAAAATTGTATAGCTGACCTTGGAGAATGTTCCTAAGGTTGAAGATGGTATAAAATCAAGTCAAGTTGTAGCGAAATCAATATCCATCCATCCATGAATCGAACAAGTGAGTGAAGTGTGCAAACAAGTGTGAAAAGTAGAGAGTGGAAGAGCGAAGTAAGGTGTTAGATTCCTGAAAGAAGTGAGCTATAGGCATCTACAATCTTTTGATCTGGTTACGAATGTGTGAAACCCTAGCGGTGGATCTTCATTTATATTCTTTTTATTTTCTGTAGGCAATGAGCCTCCCTTTGGAGAGTGAGTCCTTCTCAAGGTAGTGAGCCCTTAATCTAGGTAGTGATCCCTTTGGCAATGAGCCTTTGTATCTGGTATTGCATTACTACTATATTGTGAGTTAATCCTCACCATGGTTTTTTCCTCATTGTATTTTCCACGTAAATTTGGTGTCTCTGGTGTTGTGTTTCTATTATTTGCATTTCATGTTCATACTTAATAACAGATTGAATATAAAGTAGAATTGACTAAGTTTAAAAGTAAAGGATTTGATACAACTGATTCACCCCCCCTCTCATTTTTCTTGCGCATTTCAACAATTGGTATCAAAGCTCTAGTTCCTCGGTTAAAAGCTTAACTACTTGAGGTATATCAAATGACACACAAGTTGCAGCTTCCTATGTTTGATGGAGCTGATTACAGTGACTGGAAAGAGGAGATGAGAAGTTATCTGATTTCACTTGGTTTGAACACCAGGAAAGCTATGGAGATAAAGTATGTGATACCATCAACTGGTCCTTCCTCTACTAATGAAGTTGCAGCTTATGAAGAAAATGAAAGAGCAAGGTTTTCTATTTTCAGTGCTTTATCTAAAACTGAAAGAACAAAAGTTATTTCTCTGCCTACTACTCATGAAGTATGGAAAAATTTGAAAGATATTTATGAAGGGAATGATAGAGTAAAGTTGTCAAGGAAACTAACTGCTAAGAAAAAATTTGAGAATATGAGAATGGAAGATGGAGAAGACATTGCAAGCTATTATCAGAGAGTTGAAACTATAGAAACTAAAATCAAGAATCAAGGTGGTACCATGTCAGATGAAGATATAATTAAAAATATCTTGATGACCTTACCAGACAATCACAATGACAAAGTATTTGCACTTGAAGAATAATATGATTTGAAGAAATTTACTAAGGAGCATCTATTTGGTGTCCTGACTGCATTTGAAATGAGAAAATTTGCAAGAGATAAGGAGAATATTGAAACAACCTTTAAAGCCATGAAGATAGAAGAAGAAGAAGAAGATGATGATGATGATGATGATGCAAAAGATTTGGAAGCAAATTTCACAAGGAGATTGAAGAAAGGTACTGGTAAATACAAAGGTAAGTTACCTTTTAAGTGTTTCAATTGTGGAAATATTGGTCATTATGCATCAAGATGTCCCAATAGAGCTACACAAAAGAAGAATAAGGATAATAAAAATAATTACAAGGATAAAAAGGATAGGAAGTTCAAGAAGTTGTATTATGTTAAAAGGAAGATGCAGGAATTTTTGATAATGAATTTGACCTTGAGGAAGATAAAGATGAATGCTTGTTTCTATCCTTGGAAAATAAAGTTGTACCTACTAACCATGGAATATGTGCAAGAGAACTTGGTCCAAAGAGTAAGAAGGATGAATCAGAAGGTACTCAGGTAATTGCATTCCATGCCAGACATGATGAATATTTTTGGGTGATTGATAGTGGATGTTCAAATCATATGACTTGAGATAAGAGTAATTTTATTAAACTTGAGAAGTATGATGGAGGAATAGTTATGTTTGGGGATGATTTTGGTGCTAAGATTGTTGGAAAAGGAACAATTAGCTTTGATGGAAAACATAATACTGATGATTTCTATTATGTAAAAGGTCTAAGGCATAATCTCTTAAGTGTTGGACAAATGTGCAACAAAGGGTTTTAAGCTTGTGTTTCAAGATAACATGTGTGAGATCAGGAAAGGATCCACAACTATGGTTGCAGCTAGAAAAAGAACTCATGGAAACATCTATTAGCTTAAAAGTGGAGATGGTCAGTGTTTTGTTTCTCAAATTAATGAGAGTTGGCTCTGGTATCGGAGGATGAGACATGTGAATTTTGATAATCTCGTTAGGATCAGTTCTAGTGAAGTCAGAGATCTTCCTAGAATCATAAAACCTTCAATTTCAATCTACAGAAGTTGTCAGATGGGAAAATAGACAAGGAACAGTTTTAAATCAAAGGATCAGTCATCTATCGGAATGCTAGAATTAATCCATACAGACCTCTGTGGTCATACAAGAATAAAAATTCTAAGTGGCAATAGGTACTTTATGCTTTTGATTGATGATTACTCTAGAATGAAATGGGTTACATTTCTTAGAGAAAAGACTTAGGCTCTTGATAGATTCAAAGTGTTTAAGACAAGAGTAGAAAATGAGGCAAACCTAAAAATCAAATGTTTAAGGTCTAATAGAGGTGGATAATTTACATCTAGTGAGTTCAATGCATTATGTGAAGAACATGGTATAAAAAGATATTACTCTGCTCCTAGAACCCCTTAATAGAATGGAGTTGTGGAAAGAAAGAACCAGACTATTCAGGAGGCTGCCAAAATTATGATGAAAGAAGAAAATTTTCTTGATGTGTATTGGAGAGAAGCTATTCACACTTCAATTTACATTCTTAACAGAGTTCAAGTCAAAGGTAATAGCACTAAGACCCCTTATGAACTATGGACTGGTAAGACTCCTACTGTAAAATACTTTAAGGTATTTGGAAGTAAATGTTATATTAGAAGAGATGAAGAAAATATTGGAAATTTTGATGCTAGATGCGATGAGGGAATTTTCCTTCGATATTCAAGTAGCAACAAGGCTTATAGATGTTTTAATAAGAGGTTGAGGAAAATAATTGAAATTAATAATGTAAAGGTTGATGAAGCTATGTATAAACTAGTGGAAATAAATGAACTTGAACCTGATGAACCAATCTGTGTATAATTACAAGAAGAAAACAAGGAAGAGAACGAACAAAGTGATGAGCAAGAAGAAACTTCAGAACCTGCACCTAAGACTCCTAAATATGTTCCGAAAAATCATCTAGAGGAAAAAATAATTGGAGAGAAAAGTGAAGGAGTGAAGACAAGAAGCAAAATGTTTGAGGTAAATTTGTGTCTACTCTCTAAGATAGAACCTAAGACTATGAATGAAGCATGTGATGATGAAAGTTGGGTTAGAGAAATGAAATGGGAACTACAATAGATAGAGAGGAATGAAACATGGGAACTAGTCCCTGGACCTGCAAACAAGAATGTAATTGGTTCTAAATGGGTATTCAAAAACAAGCTGAAAGAAGATGGTGAAGACGTAAGAAATAAATCAAGACTTGTATGTAAAGGATATTCACAGGTTGAAGGAATAGATTTTGAAGAAACTTTTGCATCTGTGGAAATAATGGAATCTATTCAAATGTTCTTAGCATTATCATCTCATAAAGAATTCAAAGTATATCAGATGGATGTCAAATCTGTATTTTTGAATGGAGAATTGGAAGAAGTGTATATGGAGCAACCAAAAGGTTTTCAACTATCAGACAAACTAGACATGGTTTGTAAACTAAAGAAGGCACTATATGGACTGAAGCAAGCTCCCAAAGCTTGGTATGCAAGATTAGATAAATACTTGACAAAACAAGGATTCAGCAAAGGGTTCACAGACATCAATCTTTACTTCAAAGTTGAGAAAGAAAAGATTATGATAGTTGTGGTGTATGTCGATGACATCATCTTTGGTGGAAATGAAGCTATGTGTAAAAAATTTGCTGAAGAGATGCAAAAATAATTTTAAATGTCTATGATTGGTGAGCTAAATTTCTTCCTTAGTCTTCAAGTAAATCAAACTGACAAAGGGATATTCATTTCACAATCCAAGTATGTTAAGGAATTGTTAAAGAATTTTGGAATGAATGACTCTAAATTGTTATGTACCCCTATGGTAACTGGATGTAAGTTGAGTAAGGATGATTAATCTTCTAAAGTTGATCAGAGCATGTATAGATCCATGATTGGTTGAATGTTATATCTTACTGCTACTAGACCTGACATTATGCATGCAGTATGCTTAGTTGCAAGATTTCAAGCAAAAACGAAGGAAGCACATTTTACAACTGTGAAGAGGATATTCAAATATCTTAAAGGAACTCTAGACTATGGATTATGGTATCCGAAGGACAATGATTTCACTATGAATTCCTGCACTGATGCAGATTGGGATGGTTGTGTAGATGACCAAAATAGTACAAGTGGTGGTGCATTCTTTCTTGTAGGAAGATTAGTTTCATGGTTGAGCAAGAAACACGATTCAATTCCTTTATCCACTGTAGACGTTGAATATATTGCAGCAACATCTTGTTGCACATAGGTAATTTGGATGAATCAAACTTTGATGGACATATGTATGGTGAGTGATGAACCTATCTCTATATTTCGTGACAATACAAGTGCTATAAAAAATTCAAAGAATCCAGTGATGCATTCTAGAACAAATAATATATCTATCAAGTATCACTTCTTGAGGGAGAAGGTATTGAGAAATGAAGTTAGACTTGAATGTGTACCTACCAAAGAACAAGTTGCTAACATATTCACTAAGGCCCCTCTGAAGGATACTTTTGAGTATCTTAGAGGGAAGCTAGGGGTTACTGCCCCTCCTTCTTTGAACTAAGTGCACATGAAGGTGCATCAGTCCAGTGGATTCACATGCCTTTTATTCTAGACTAATGATTTAGGTCTACTCCTCAAGGGGAGTAGAGAAGTGCATTGTTGCAGTATGTGATGTGAGTGTACTCCTTAGGGGGAGTGAACAAAGCTTTATATGTCAAGAATTTCCTTTTCCATTGATTTCAAAGGGGCAGAGAGAATCATGTGAAAATTTTATTCTTGAATCATGTAGGATGTGGGAGAGAGAATCATGTGAAATATTTATGCTTGGTAGGTTGTCACTTTTGAAAATCATGTATGTTGTCTTTGATGTTTTTTCACATCATGTGTTGCCATCAATGGAAAAGGGGGAGATTGTTGCAAGTATGGATGAGTTTGGTGGTGTTTTCATTAATGTTTTCATTGATGTGAACACAAATTTGTGTATTTGCCAAGTGATTTTGAGAAAAAATGAGAAATAATGAAAGCACGATTAAAAGTGTGTTATGTGTGTGCTCTGGTATTGTGGTTTGTATTTCTTCTATGTTGATCCTATGCCTATGCGGATTTGTAGGTGTGTTAATAAGCTTTAATGAATCATATATACTGAGTTTTAGCTTTTGGTTTGATGAAGAGAAGAATATGTTCACCGATGTGTGAACTAGTTTGCCAAAACTATTTGTTTATGGACTTGGAGAAATGTTTTGGCTCCACAGTCTTCTGATATTTGGTTTCAGATCTTGCGGATTTGGGAGATGACTATTTCTGATGGTTTCTTTGTTTTGACAAAAAATTTTGTGGTTTGGCGCTACGAAAGACCTTCTCCAGAACTTTTGTGTTTTGCTGACTGGTCTGGTTGGACTGGTAAAGAGTTCTCTGAAAATGAAGTTGGTTGTAATTGTTGTGGATGTATCTAAGATGTTCTCATAGATGCAAAAATGACTGGTGAAGCATGTTGAGTGATCCACGTGTTTTTATTTTGTTAGAGATGCATGTACTTCAAAGATCATTGGTGTTTTCATTAGGTTTGGCCAACCTAGTGTCTACACGTTACATTTGGCTTTTGCATCGACTTGAGGAAGCATGTGCAAGCTTCAAGATTTTATTTGGGTCCTAAATTAAATATGTAATTGGTCCTCTCTCATTCTTATCCACTGCAAGAATGTTGAGTAGTTGACCTAGTTTGAATTTGTAAATGAAATTGTATAGTCGACCTTGGAGAATGTTCTTAAGGTTGAAGATGGTATAAAAGAAAGTCAAGTTGTAGAGAAATCAATATCCATCCATCCACGAATCGAACAAGTGAGTGAAGTGTACGAACAAGTGCGAAAAGTAGAGAGTGGAAGAGCGAAGTAAGAAAATAGTACTTTAGGGTGTTAGATTCTTGAAAGCAGTGAGCTAAAGGCATCTACAATCTTCTGATCTGGTTGTGAATGTGTGGAACCCTAGTGGTGGATCTTCATTTATATTCTTTTATTTTTTTGTAGGTAGTGAGCCTCCCTTTGGAGAGTGAGTTCTTCTCAAAGTAGTGAGCTCTTAATCTGGGTAGTGAGCCTTTTTATTTGGGCAGTGAACCCTCTGGTAGTGAGCCTTTGTTTTTGGGCAGTGAGCCCTCTGGCAGTGAGCCTTTGTATCTAGTATAGCATTACTACTATATTGTGAGTTAATCCTCACCTTGGTTTTTCCCTCATTCAATTTTCCATGTAAATCTGGTGTCTCTGGTGTTGTGTTTCTGTTATTTGCATTTCATGCTCATAATTAATAACAAATTGAAGATAAAGTAGAATTGACTAAGTTTAAAAGTAAAAGATTTGATACAACTAATTCACCCCCCCTCTCAGTTGTCTTGTGCATTTCAACACAAACATGTCAATAGAACCATATATCAATGGCCTTTCAAACAACTTATCAACCCACCAACATCTGATAACACGTCCTAGGATGCATCCTTCCTATAATGGGTATTATCATTGGAAATCATTTTGGATATTTATCCTCAAAACAAAACACACCCTTTGACAAGATATTTAGATAACATTGACTGTTTGTTTTTTTTCTTGTCTTATGGTATATCTTGTTGACCCATTCTGAGGACCTCTTGATGATTTCTATCAAAACAATTTAGTGAGAAAGGAATGGGGCATCACTCATTATATTTCATTTGTTATGCTTGTGGAGTATTCTTGTAAAATAATCTTGGCGCATATTTGCTTAGTTGTGTGTAGGGAGGTCAGTTAGAGTAGATTAATACTATTGTGTATGCTTTGGTCCGAAACATTCTAATCTTCTAAACTACATTCCAATGTGGTTTTTGTATGTCAAGGTGTGAACAAGGATTATCCTATCTGTTTGTAGACTCAAATTCCATTGCACTAAATACAACGCCATCTTGGTTATCAATACCTTGATGCATCGTGTCTATGTGTTATATCCAAAAATAAGGAATGATGGAGAGTCCAAATCCCAAAAATGAGAAAATCATCAATCTCATCACCATAATCTAATAAAGTCTCGATGAATCATGGACTTGTTGGAATTTTGAATCAATCTTAAAATCAATGGTTAATCCATCCATCTTATTCTTCTTATTCCTCTATCTTTACTAACTTTTCTATCCAAGTATCAAATCTATGTGATATATATCAAAATGTACATGACCCATGGTCAATGACTATCTATACATCATAAAATATGTCTACATCAAACATCTGAGATTTCTAAGAAGTATCTTTCGCCCTCTCTGAGTTGAGTTGATCCTAAATCTTTGTCATGATATCAACCCGAAATTCCAAATTTTCACTTGATCTCTCAAGGGGGCAGGGTACTGGCTTATTTCCTTCTGTTGGGGCAATAGTGGGGCAAGTAAAAATAAAGATTTTTTTAAAACTTTTGATCTAAGTAGTAGTTTTAATCGAAAAAGCGTCAGTCTTTGAACAAATGTAATAGGTACCTCATTTCAAAAAGGGGCAAAATGTAGACACTTAAAAATGTCCTGAATGGCATTACACACTTGAATTCGATTACTAACATCGTTTTGTCCTAAATTCCATCTTCTTTTCGCTTGTTTGATTAAATTAACCTAGTTATTTAATCAAATGCCCCATTTTCACCTATTAATCTAATTGACTTAATTGGGTTAATCACCCCCTCTCATATTAACATTTCACCCTGTTTAATTGAATAAATCAAATTATTTAATTTAAACCTTATTTCCTCTCATAATTAAATATCATTTTAAAGTTCTTTGTCATTAAATAAGTTAATTATTTAATGGATATCATATTATTCTCCATCTTGCACATTCAAATTTAGTTTCAATTACTAGATTGCTAAATTCCCATCCCATCCACTTGCATAGGGAATATTCCAAATCAATATTCTCCTATTTGGCTCCAAAATTGGAATGATTTCTTTCAAAAAAACTTTGTAACAAACTTTCAAAGTTGTTACAAAGTGTGTTTGTTTGAATCATTCTTATCCATTGATATTTCCTTGATCCATGCGATCATTTATTCTCATCCATTGATGAGAATCCTTGATCCATGCCTTCACCCTTCATTCAATGTTGACTATTGATTGATTAAATCGATCTAAGCCCTTGATTCTTTAGTTGCTCTCCTATAAATACATCACTATTTGGAGAGAAATGGATCCATCTTTTGAAAGAAAAATTATTTTATTGAAATTCATACTCACTTGCATCGATATTAAGCACTTTTAGCATTTTAGTTTAATATTCATCCATATTTAGCTTAAGCATCTATAAATGGCTTCCATTTTAGATTAGCTTGCATCCATATTTAGCATAGTTTGCATCCATGGCTTATATATTTGTATTTTGTTTTCATTTATCATAGATTGCATCCATTTTATCAAGAATTTTAGTATTTAGAATTCATCTCATCATGTTAAACTAGTTTCATACCATGTTTCGTTCATCTCTCATTGGTTTTATTGATTTTACTCAATAAAATCAATTGAAAAAAGCTCATATTATCCAAGGGATTAGGAAAGGGTCACCATTCCACATCAATGTGACACCACTCCCCCAATGGGATAAGATTCAAGGTCTTAGAATAGGTTTTTTTTATGCTTTCATGTTGATTTCATGTTAGTTTAATGATTATTTAGTTTCTTGTTGATTTCAAATATCGTATTGGGATCATGGCTTAGTGGATTAAATATGCCTCAAATCCATATGGATCTGGTGTAGTTAGCCTATACTATGACTATGGTCACACTTTTAAGAGTTCATTCTCACACATGCATGAGAAATGAGTGAGGTAAGATGGCATGCTCACACATGTGGGAGCATGTGGAAAGAGGGAGCACATGTGAGATGATGGAAAGTTTATATTTAATCCATGTAAATGGATTTAATGGCTAGGATTAAAAGAAAAACGATAAATGATGAAGTGGATTTAAATATTAGAGGAAATAGTAATAAATATTAATTAGACTTAATTAATTAACTAATCAAGGATCAATTAATTAATTAAGTTGGAAGAATTAGGAGGTAATGTTATTTAATTAGATTGGTTTAATTAATTAAAATTAGGGAAGAAGTGGATATTAATGGATAAGGGTAATTAGTTAAATAATAATTTTTTGAATTAAATTACAAGAGTTTGGTAGAGTTAGTATGGTAAATTGGTGGTAAGTTTTGGATGTCTATGGTATGTAAGGAGATTGTAATAATGGGATTAAAGTAGTGGTTAGTTTATGTGCTAAACAATTCAAGTTAAATATTATAAGTATGTTTTATCATGTGTCTAAAGGGGTATAAAATGAAGGTGTAAATATCTAGACTATGCGTGAGCCCCTTATAATTTCATACAAAATTATATTAAATTATACACACTTGATTATTTATTATTGAACACCCAAAATATTGAGAGGGGGAGGGACGAATCAATATTTTCTTTAACCATTCAAACATGAAACATCCAATCACTAATGCATAGTCAACTACAGTAAGGGAAAAAAGCATGAAACATTCACAACATCACATAACACATGAACACTAGGATTTTTACATGGAAAACCCAAAATGGGAAAAATCACAATGAGGGTTAGCTCACAATATATTATAACTAGTTATAGTATATTACAAAAATGCTCACTACAGGTGGACTCACTGTCCACAGAGAAAAATATAGAAGAGAGATGGTAGCTCACAACCTATTTTTGAGCTGCTACAATTGCATCTTATGTATGCATGAATTAAAGTTCCATTTAAGCACAATAACAAACTTTATCTAATTCTGATTCAACACCTAGCCTTTATCTTCATTCACACAATTCCGGTCGTCAACTTAACATTCACAACTTAAATTCGCACTGCTTTGCTCAAATTTGCATCACACACATCACATACTACTTTCCATACTCCAAAATACCGAAAACAATCCAACATATATATATATATATATATGTATTAAGTATAACATCAATCAGGGCAACCTAATTAGATGTAATACCCAAAATGTAACTTGTCAAATCAAAACATTTCATCCACACATCATGCCATAATTTAAAACTCAAAATATCTTATTTATAGGTTGGCATGGACCTATTATAGATCCTACATAAAATAGCAACACATATTCATCCTTCGCACAACATGAAACATGTTAGGTCGGCTCCATATAAGACCTAAAAAGAAAAAGCTTGATCTGTGTATCCACGTCTTGACACGTGGAACTCAAAAATCTATGCCATTTGGAATCCATTCTCAATTGACATTTGGAAACTTATCTTCAATACAACAAGACTAAAAAATCATCCGTGGAGAAGTGCAAATTCTCCCATACAAACACACTATACAAAAAAATGATTCTAATATTCTAGACCAAACTTTGTTACTCATATCTCTCAAACCACTTGTCCAAACAAGATGAAATCTTAGAATTAGGTATATCTAAGATCCTCCAAAATAATATTAGAAGCATAGAGTGATAGCTTCATTTGTGGAGTGGTGTGGACCCATAAACTGATGCACTATTACACTGAACTGACAGATTTGACACTTAGTCAAATTTCTATGCAACTGATATTTTCAGACCAAAACAACTTGCGTACATGTTTTCCTTATCAAATCCAAAACCTATTAGGAATATTCAAAATGATCTGCAAAAAAAATGACATCAATGACAATACTGATAACAACACTGTAACATACCAACCATGCTCATGTTGTCAAGCAACATCATTAATGACAAAATTCAACAATCTCTCCAAACTTTCAACATTTATAATACATTAGAAACTATTTTACATGGTCAAATATTTGGTTATAGTGAATGCTATTAAAAATCTGGGAACTTACAAGTATATACATTTCCTAATTTACTTTATGCTAATTGGACACTTTGTAGATAAGTCATAGAAATAAAACAAAGAATCCAACTCTCAAATTAAACAGATTCTCATACTATTAAACTTAACTCTAACCAAAGATGATGACGATTCTACCTCCATGTATAATTTGTTGGATATGGCTAGAGCTGGGGCAACAAGTACCTTTAAGTTAGCTAAATGGTCTCTATAGGAGTTCAATAAGATTAACATTAAAATCAGAGGTTTAAAGGAAAATATTAAGAATGTACCAAAAGGTTAAGTGTCAGACATTCTTATTGATAGAATGGTGGACCTTGAAGGGTCCTATCATGACTTTAAGTCTCTTTGTGAGGAAATATTGCCTTCTCTAGAAGCCAAGGTGTCAGGTATAAATGTGGATATCAAAAAAATTCTGCAGGCATGTCATATCTTTGTAAAGAACATCGCAGACTCTTTGGAAGTCCTTTTCAGAAAAATCAGCGAGCTCAGAGAGGATCAAGTTTATTTCTCTGAGCTTATGGAGAAAGAATGTGTGACAAAGGGAAAAGGTAAGAAATCTGCTAAGGATGATGAAAAAGGACATGTGGTTAGAGGATCGACTGAGTGGAAGAAAATATTTGATGCTAAGAAGGAGCTGTTGGATATGGTTGAAAAACATAGGAACTAGAAGATGGAGGTGGACAATACTTTGAGTGGCTTGAACTAGTCTTTTATTTGTTGCTTTCTGTTTCCTGCTAGGTGTAGGTGTCTTTTAGGTTATTTTGTTATTTTTTGGTTGTTGGGTGTTGATGGCAGCTTCGTGTCTTATTTTTAGATCAACACCTGCTATGTGGTGTTTTTTGGTTGTTGGGTTGTCGCTAGTGGTTGTTTAGAATATCCTTGCATGCAAAATTTTGTGTTTGTTGTTGTAAAGGGTTTCGAGGTCCCTTCAAAACCTGTTTTTCCCTTTTAATCAAAACTCTAACCAAAGATAAATGAAATATTTTATGAAATGAATAATATTTCAGCCAATAAGAATCTTCACTAGCGAATTCCTAATTAACCAATAAATATTTTGTAATTGATATTTACATAAAACATAAATTAGGTGCATGAATCAAGAAAGTAAAATAATCAAATGTACCAACATGAAGAAACTTATAAATTTATTTTTCAATTAATATTTATGGGGTTTATATTGGGCCTCCCCACTTGTAACTTCATACCATAATTTAAAATATTTGTCACTTTACAATATCAACTTGTATAATAGAAAACAAGATTACAACACTATATCTTGTGAATAAAAGAAAATACTAACAACTTAAACTTAGAGCAGCCATTATACCAATACAAAAACAACTAAAATAAAAATAATCCACATTTACTACCTATTACTTGAAATATGAAAAAAGAACTTACGGAATCTCACTATTTCCTTAAAATAGACCCCGATGTTCCCTAAACATGTTATAAATTTTTAAAGGTCTAATTTTGATTTTATTTTTTTAAGAAAAATAATTAAGAGACAAATACAAATTTAATTGATAGAGCTAATAATTCCTTAGATTCTTTAAAAAATAGTAGAGTATATATAAGTTTGTGTACTTGAAACATGTGGAATATCTTATTATTGTGTATTGTCCAACACATGGTGAACTTGCTTGAAGTGCCACAAAAGATAATTAGATAGGCTACATATTTAGAATACATGTTTTTTATAGCTTAATCTCATTTATAAAGATATATACTTCAAAGTTGAACTAATATGATACCTTTGATTTAGATCCTTGAAAATATTCAAATAAATAACACTCTAAATTACTAAAAATAACATGTGTTATATGTACACAAAAGTATTATACAAAAATTCAAAAAATGAAGAAGATATTCTTAAATGCAATATAAAATATATCAAATTATAAAAATCTTATTAGTACAAATGTTTTGTACATGACATTCTCTTTTATTTTATCGATGTCTCTTTCACTTTATTATGTTTTATAATCAAACATTATCATACTATAAAGCCAATCATATTCTTGTAAGGTGTTAGTAGATAAATATCATAGTTACATTACTTCTTGACCTCACAAGAATAAACCAATAGTTCATATGGTGAATTTAATCTAGAGATAATGAGAACAAAAACACCATTAGGATAAATAAGTATCACCATTTTCTTGCATGAACAACATTATTGAAGAGAAGACATCAAGTGAATATATTATTATGAGCATATTATTAGTCTTTATAATAATTCATACCACATAGATCATTTGTTGTAATCACAAACTACAAGTTTAGGTTTTGAAATAGTTGTTGTAGATTCTCAACCACTAATTAGACTAGTCTACAACATAAGCTTTTATATGTACACATCGACTAATATTCTTAATAAATTTGTGCTAAATTATAATCTTAATATTGTTAAAAAAAATATTTATCAATAATAAGAGATAATAAATTTTTAAAAATGATATTATATTTTTTTGAATGTTATTATAATATTCTCAATTAAAATATTTAAAAGGATTTTTATTGACAAATTAATGATTTAATAAAATTTATTTTTATGAACTTCAAGATAATCAGGCTAAGATTTATAATAAAATAAATAATATGGAGGATGCTATATGCAAGATTGTTAACATAATGGATGATATGATGTGGCACTTTGTGTGGTGATTCTATAGGCCAAGCATTATATAAAGGAAAAACATGCAAGAGAGCTTCATGATCAAGAGCAAGAAGAAATATAAATATGTCAAATGAGGGAACCTATGAGGAAAAACTGAACACCTTACGCAAGGACTGGAAGAATCTTACTACTCATTATGAGGTGTAAAGACTTGTTATGTTGATATCTCCTGATTGCTCTTGGGTTGTTTTTTGTTTTGATAAAAAATTTATTTTTTTCTAGTGGTATTATGATTCTTCTCATGACTATCAAGATTGTTACTTTATTAAAAAGATCTGATTCTATGATGTAAAGTTTTTGTTCTTTTTTGTTTAGTTCTTAATTAAATTAATTGTTTGTCTTAATATTTTTTAACTACTTCTTTTTTAAGAAACTGGGACCCTTGTTTCTTATATTTATAATATCAAAAACTATATAAATCTATTTTTGAAAAATAACAATAAAATGAAATCACATTTTAAAATCACACATAAAAATACACTACAATCTTAAAAATAACTAAAACTTTAATAACTCTAAAATCTATATATGAAAAAGACCCATTTAAGACTAAACTGCAAGAGCAATAAAACCCATAAATAAGGGAAGGCCCATAGCATTTATAACAACCTAACCAATAAAAAGCAAATGAAAGCTCAGTACTTCAAATAGGAAGTGCATAGCCTTTTTTTCTATTCTTATTAATACACTAAAGATTTGTGAAAGAATTGCACAAGTGTTTCCATTCCAATCAATTGCTTTCATAAATATTAACTTCAAAAGATTAATCACTTATTCATACAACCACTTTTAAGCAATATTTTGACTATGATTGCAATGTTTTGAGCTTTTCTCACCAACTTTTTGGAACCAGTTCAGGAATAAAACCATCCATCTAATGGTTCAATAATGCCAAATTTAAGAGCCAAGGGTCCAAGATCATATTTCTGCTTTTATGCTTATCTCCAAAGATTATCTATATCATTGAAAAGGTGCTTTCAATAATGTACCAACTCAAATAAGGGGGTTGGTAGTTTCCATACACCCCACCTTTTCCATGGTTCCTTCAAGAACTAGCCAGCAGGCAGACAAGTGCACCCTGCCTTAGTACAAAATTTTTCCTGACATGAATCTGAAAATTATAAAGCTGTGCAAACAGGCATGGTTGCCTTGATCACATCAATCTGGATATTCCTCTTCCTTACCTTTTTCTTTTCCCTTTTTCTTTTCCAAATGGGTTGTCACCCCAATGAATATTATTGACTTCCATGGCAGGATTATTGACATGTTTAGAAGGACCACACCAGCTTATATGCTTTTATTACTCTTACCACCCGTGAGTGCAGGCAGCCATGAAATTCTCCACTTGAAGAAAGAAAGGATACTATTCTGGTTCATAATTATTATTATTTTTGTACAATGGTGATATCTCAAACGTGACTGTGATTCTTCAGCATGTGTACATATAATACAAATCCAACATTGCATGATCAATTTTGTAGAATTGCTTAAGACTTGGCCAGTACTCTAAGAAGTCCAGCTAAAAACTTCTTACTCATATAATTATGTCATTCACGTAATTATAGTGGTAGTAAGAGGTGGAATGTAATGATGTCTGATTTGTTAACAAAAAAATATTATAACGTTAATATAAAAATAATAAAAAAACAAACAAATAAAATTATTGTATTCATGTGTATAGTTATTTTAACCATAATGAATAAAATAATTATGTATTTTACTAAATAAAATAGTACATAATACTCTTAAAACAACTATATGATTAACTATACCATCAAGGGTATGGTGTGATGATAAAAAAAATATAATGTTTACAAATTTATAAAGGATTAAACTTTAGGTGGAATGTAATGGTGTAGACACGTTAACAAAAAATATTAAAAAGTCAATACAAAAGTAATAAAAATACAAACAAATAAAATTATTGCATTTATGTGTATAGTTTTTTTTCATCGTAAATAAAATAGTACATCATACTCTTAAAACAACTATATGATTAACTATATTGTCATGGATATGGTGTGATGGTAAAAAAATGTTTGTATTTATGTGTATAGTTATTTTAATCATAATGAACAAAATAATTTTAATGAAATAATTGTGTACTATACTAAATAAAATAGTACATAATACTCTTAAAACAACTATATGATTAACTATACTATTAAGGATATGGTTTGATGATAAAAAAAATGCAATGTTTACAAATTCACAAAGATTCAAATCTTTGTTAAAGATAATTGTATTTACCACTTTATTAATACAATAAATGATAATTGATAACAATAACATCCAAAACAAAAAAAGAGATTGTATTTATTATAAAATAATTCTTCAAATAGAATGAAAATATTTTTTAATTTAAAATATATAAAATAAAATAACTCTTAAATAAATATATTTAAAATATTTATAAGTTAATAATAATTTTATTTATACGTACCAACAAAAAAAATAAAAAATATATTTATTATTTTATTAATTTAACTAGACTACAATTGCCTTACCTGAAAATTCAAGAGCTCACATGTTCGATTGGGTGTAGGGGTGACTCCTCTACCACCTCGAGTTTAACATTTTTTTAGAAATATCAATTTTTTGGGGGACTTTCTTTTTAGTCTAGCCATCTTTTGATGTAGGAAAATAGCGAAATATGTAAGGTATTGGCTTTCAATAAGTACAACACACAAATATGTGTTTAGCTATGATAAACTGAATTAAGATAGAAATAGATTTTTCCAAGCTTTCTAACAAGATTTTAATATATTATTGTTGAAAGGTTCTTGGTTTAACATCTAAGCTGTTGTAAATTTCACACTCAAGTGAGGAAAATGGGAGCTCGCAGAGGAAGCAGGCACTATGAAGCAGGGTCGTGGGTGAGAGATGCAGAGAGAGAATGGTCGTCATTACAAGATTGGAGAAGGAACATGAACCAGCCTCAGGGGACTCACTCAAAGCAGCGGGATATTGACCATCTTGGTCGAGACAAGAGGCTTTATCCAAGGAATAATGAAAGAAACCCTAAGGGGCTGGTGGAACCAAGAGATGGCCCTCATTGGTGACTACAAAAGGATCTTCCATGGGTTATAGGATGGAGGCTACGAAGGGAGAAATTGCCAAATTCTCGTGAATACAGGAAAAGAAAGTGTTCGCCCATGGGGTATGGGGGACCGGGTAGAAGAGTCATCAAGAGGGGATTTCAATGCCATGTTCAAAACCATCAAGGAAAGAAAAAGATGCAAGGCCTGTCAAAAAGAAGGGAGTAGCGGAAACAAAGATGCAAGGGGTCAAAAATCATCCCAAGCTAGGGCCCCAGGACCATCTTGCTGAAGAAAAGATGGCGGGCCTTCGGTTGGGGAGGAAAATACGTATTTTTTAGGAGATTCCTGGCTCTCTGCTAGGAGCTAGACAATCATCTATGGAGAGTAGGGATTTCTTTGTGAAATGGTGGGGTGACAGTTGCATCAAATCTTGAATGAGGCAATGGTGGAAGGAAAGTTGGCAGGACAGAGTGAGTATCCAATTTTTGGCGAACAACTTCCTCTTGGTTGAATGTGCTTCTCTAGAATTAAGGTCAATTTTTTTGAACTCCTCCTCTCTAACTATGGATGGACATGGGTTTCTTTTTTTAGCTTGGACAAGGTGGTTTGATCCATTAAGGTACACCCTGGAGAGAATGAGGGTTTGGGTAGAAATAGATAATCTACCTTCAGAACTATGGTCTCTAGAGGTTTTGGAATGGCTGGGCAAAGGCCTAGGTTTGTTTATATGTTCGGATGAGGTTTCCATCAAGGGTGGAAATGAAGGATTGATGATAATATTAATAGAAGTTGCACCATGGAATGAGTTGTGGGAGGAAATGGAACTAGCCATCAAAGGGGTCAAATGGGCACAAAGGGTTTCCTAGAAGTGGTCACAATGTCAAAAGCATGTTTTGAAAATGTGGGAGCTAGAGGGTTTAAAGGATCGCCTAAAGCCCATGTCGAAAGGGAAAGAGGTTGCTGATTCAGGTGAAGGATCTTCAAAGGGGATGCCACCAGAGCTTTCTCTGGGCAACTTGCCTCAGTTAGGGGCCATGAAGGCTGTAGAAAACCGAAAGTTGGATTTTCCTCAAATAGATGAAGGGGGCTTTCCCTTGGGATTGATTCCTGTGGAAGAGAGTCGAGTGGAAGATGAGGGTATTGCTTCATTGAAGGCGAATGTTGCCATCCTAGATCAAGAGCTTAATGAATGGGAAACAATATTGGAAGTTGGCAATGAGCTTAGAGGAATGGTTGATGTCAGTGAGGAGATGAATGGTGGACTTGAATCTGAATTTCAAGAGTTGGATTGGGAAAACAAGGATTGGGAGGATGAGAAAAACCTCCAAATGGTTTTATTTGGAGATACACCTTGGGTTGTGCCTCATGTAATGGAGGCGAGGTTGGCAGAGGATCAGAATGTGGAAGAGAAGATTCTGGATTTGGACCTTGCCCTATCTTTTAGAGGAAACTGCTCAACCTGTTGAGAGTGACAAACAAAAAGCAAAAAAGAAATTAGGTGTTCTACAACAAGGGGCTGGGAAAGCGACTCCAGATTGTGGTGACAAAAAGAAACTAGGGAGAAAGACCAATGAAGAATGAAGGACCATTGTTGTAGGGGTGGTTAGCCAACAGAATATTACCATGCATTTGAGATCGGGGAAGGGTGTTACCATTCTCAAGGAGCAATGAGGATCCTGAGCTAGAATTTTAGGGGCTTAAATGTCCCTAACAAACGACATCTTCTTAGACGTCTATTAGAAGATAGTAAGGTGGACATTGTCTTGATAAAAGAGTCAAAATTGAAAGGTGTAGAGGTAGGTTTTTTGAAAGTGAAAATGAAGGCTTGGCGTTTTTCTATTGTAGACTCTCTTGGGGCTTCGGGTGGGCTTGTAACCATGTGGTGCCCTCAGTTGGTCGCATTAGAGGAAGTGGTTGTGGGAAGATGGTGGCTGGTAAGTAAGGTTAAGAGTCCAAATTCTGATTTGGAGTTTCTTTTGTTAAATGTGTATGGGCCTTCAAATTGTATCCAGAAGCGTAAGGTTTGGACGGACATAGAGGTTTTCTTACAGTCTCAGCCAGCTAGGGTTTGTATTCTTGGAGGCGACTTCAATGCAATTTTGAGGGCAGAGGATAAGCGTGGTGGTGTAGGAAATAAGTTGTAGTCTTAGACCGATTTTGAAGATTTCGTAAGTGAAAATTCTTTATTGGATATCCAGTTGGCTAATGGTGCATTCACCTAGATGAACAAAAGGCAGGGATTTAGTGGGATTGCTGAGAAGCTGGACAGATTTTTGTTCAGTGGGGATTTGTCGAGGTTTCTATTTTCATTGGAGGGAAAGATCATTTTTTATTCAAGTTCAGATCATTATCCGATTATCTTGGAGATTCTTTGTGAGCAAAAACCACTAAAATATCCTTTTCGATTCAAAAAAATGTGGCTTCAGGATCTGTCATTTCAGGACAAAGTTAAGGAATGGTGGCAAGAGTAGCAGGTGATTGAGACTGGAATATTCAAGGTGGTGAGTAAAACTGAAAGTCTCGAAATAGAAGATTCATATATGGAACAAAGAATGCTTTGGAAATATCTTTGAGGAGAAGCGTCGCCTTGAGGCTGAATTGGTCGAAGTGAACAACCTCAAGTCCTTTCAGAGGGGATGGATGAGCTCCTTTTTTTAAAAGAAAAGAAGCTCATGAAGGAATGGGAGGAGGTGTTAGCGAGGGAGGAAGTGTTCTAGCATCATAAGTCCTGTGATACGTGGATTAGAGAAGGGGATTGTAACTCTTTTTTTTTTCATAACTCAACTAAAATGTAGAGGAAAAGGAACAGAATTGCCTGCCTACAATTGAAGGATGGTGAGCTGATGGATGGTCAGGAAGAAGTGGCAAGATTGGTAGATGAATACTTCTATCGAATCCTCAATAACTTTGAGGGTTCCAATCTAACCCAACAAAAGATGTTACTGGATAGAATTTCGGCCTTAGTGTCCCCAAAGCATAACAAGATCCTAATGAGTTCTTTCACGTTAGAGGAAGTACAAAGGACAACTTTTTAGATGCACACTAATAAGACCCCTGGTTTGGATGGCTTTCCTGCTTATTTTTTCTAGGTGTTTTGGGATGTGGTGGGTCAAGAGGTGGCGTTGGCTTTGGAAGAATCACGCTCTTCTGATTGTTTGCTAAGGGAAGTGAATAACACCTTCTCGGCCTTGATTCAGAAGAAGGATAAACCAATTTCCTTGGATGAGTTCAGGCTGATTGCCTTGTGCAATACTATATAAAATTTAGACAAAGGTGATGGTGAATCGACTAAAGGATATCATCTCGGGTCTCATCTAAGAGGAACAAACGAGGTTCATCCTAGGAAGATCTTGTTATGCCTTGCATAACCACCCCATCTTTTGCCTTGGTCAAAATGGGTCCCCCTTTTGTTTTGGTGTTTTTCAAACAAAGTGTGGAGTTATTCTTTTCCAACACTTTATTTTTCTTTGGTTTGTTCTGTCGGAACTGGAACCGGAACTAAATCAGGTTTTGAAACCTATTTCAAATATTTCATTCCTATCCCCGTCCCGATGGTCTTTTTGTTGTCTTTTGGTTTGTCTTTGTCGGAGCCAGAGCCGGAGTGGAAGTTAAGTCTGAAGTTATTCAGGGTTTCGAAATAAATTTTCATTCCGCCTCCGCTTCTGCCTTTTTGGTTTGTTCGTTTTGTCTTAAGTTTTTGTGTTGGGTTTTCTTGTTTTGGTCTTTGTGTTTTTATTTTATCTTGTTTCGCTTTCTTCTTTTTTGGCGGAACCGGAGCCGGAACGAGAATCGGATTCAAAAGTTGGATAAAGTTTCTAAATCATCTCCAATTTCGCTTACCCCATTTTGTTGTTTGACTTTATTGAAGCCGTACAACAGTAATGTGCTAGTTCCCTTTGTAATTCTGACTCCAATCTGCCTCATTTATGGCATTGATTACAAGCTCCATGCACGTATGAAGTTGCGGTTTTAGCCTTAACTAAGGATTAATTGATGTTATCCGCATTGTTTAAAAATATTAAGGACGAACTAGAGCGAGCATTTGGGCATGTGATTCGATCGAAAGGGAGATAATCACACGTGGAATCACATTAGAGGGCTAACCTATTTATTTGCATTTGGAGGTAGTGTTTTTGTTCTTCTCTTTCATTCGTTTCGCATTTTCATTTTGTTCGGTCATTATTTTCTTGTGAATTCGTGACTCTCGGTTTTCTTATGAGTTCATGTTGTTCATTTTTCTTCTCTTCTCTTTTGTTTTCTTGTTTTCATTTTTCTTTTTCTTGTGTTTTTGTTTCTTGTTTGTTTGTTTTGTCACGATCGTTTTCACGTTTTAATCGTGATCGTACTGTGATGCCCTAGGTTTTTAATGGTGTAATTAGTTGTTGCTTTACGTTTGTAGGGTTTGCTGATTGATGATGTTACTTAGGAGCTCTATTATGAGTGAATCTGATTAGTTTGAACGGGGTTAAATTTGTGCCCTAATTGTTTGGAGTCGAGGGTTTGTAAATTAGGATTTTTCGTGCGTTTCTATTTAAATTGAACATGATGCCCTAATTATTATAGTTTCTCATGGTCATATGGGGATGATCTCATAGAGGTTATTTTTAAGCCCCTTCGCCATTTGATATGACCTCATCTTTAGATTATGATGTTAATTCGTCATCCTGTTAAAATTACTTATGACGTCATGATTATTTTGAGTGGAATCGGAATCAGAGTTGATTTCGATCTTGAACATTGTTTTGAAATAAGTATTAATTGTTGTTTTCATTTTGGCTCTGACTCTATTTGCAGTAGGAAATGGGTTTTCAAAATATTGATAACTCAGGCGGAACCAAAACTGGAACCGAATGTAAAATTGAAAATTCTTCATGGAACCAAATCAGTTCTCGTTCTGATTCTGATTCTGGTTACCATTCCAACTTTGACTCCGGTCTCGCCATAGTATTATTTCAAGCTCAATGCCTATTCTGGTCCCGATCCTGACAGTGTTTTTAAGAGGGAATTTTTAGAATGTTTTCTGCCTAGTTCCGCCTCCGGTATATATGGAAGGGTAGGATCTCTAATCATGTTTTTGTTATATCTTTTTATAGATTTAATTTAGGTTTTTATTACAAGAAGCTAAAGGATGTCAAGAGCATCAGGAGAGGCTTCTCAGAGGAGTCAGCCTGCAGAAACTTCGAGGGCAGCAACTAAGTCTAAGAAGGTTAAACCGGAACAACTCCCTTATACCTTGAGGTATAACCATAGGGGTTCCATTGTCACTGTTAGCAAGGTGGAATCTGATTAGGCCAATGTAATTGATACAAATCTAGGTCCATTCAATTATGAGGAGTTGTACTCAGAGACATTTTTCTAAGGAGGTGACAGGGAGAATTGAAAGGATAGTTAAGTCTGGCTTGGCTCACATCACTGTGTTTCCTCTATCAATTCAATGCCCTGAACTGATAATGGTAGTAGCTGGAGCTTACAATTCGGCCACCAGACAATGTGTAGATTCACAAGATAATGTGATCATAGACCTGACTCCTCAGATGTTTCAATTTATGTTTAGTGTGCCTAATCCAAAGAAATTGCACAGCTAAATGAGGCAAAGGCTTTGGAGATATATAGCAATCACAAAGAGACCAATAAGGCTCACTTAAAAAAAAAATGGTTAGGAACGGAGAAGAAGCCCCTAGCAAAGCTCTCAGATTAGCCAAAAAGGGCAGAATTCTACAAGGAGGTATCAAATATTATAATGATGTTGTCTAGAGTTTTTGGAAAGAGGGATGCCTTTCATTTTAAGGAATGGATGTTTCCATTCATTCAGACAATCTTGGATGGCAGGCACCAGTTTGATTGACCTATGATTGTCTCAGATAGCATACATGATCAGTTGACTAGAGTAAGGGAAACTAAGAGCTTCTTTATGACCTCTTATGTTGTCTATGCAACAGCAAGGAGAGGTATCTTTCCAGGATTGAATAGAGTAGTAGTATTGGGAGAAGTTGATGGGAAAAAGAAAGTTTGGAACCATTATGACCAGTTGTCCCTACAGATTTCTGAGTTACACTTTAGAAGAGTTAATGATGCATTTTTGTATGTGGTTATTAACCAGCTTAATGGAGATGCTTGCTTCAGTTTTTACAGAATGGGGGTGTTGGTATATCCAGTACCCCAAATTTACTTATTTCAGGCTGGCTGGGTTTGAGGGTCATCCTCACTTGCTCCCTAGGTGCTGCAACAATAGAGTAGTCTCGATGGAGTTTGTTTATCAAGCTTTGGGGGTCAATGCCAGATTTGGAATAAAACATAAACCAAGTTGTCACAAGTTCCCCATGCAATTGGGTGAGTATAGCTGCCCACACCTTGTGGGAGCTAAGGTGGTTTGTAGTGAGTTGATACATTTGAAATTGGGCATATATATTGCCCGGAAGCACTTTGATTTGAAGAACAAGATGAATGCTTTGCTTGCTTCAGTCTTTGATAGGCATTTCAACCTACTGGAGGACTTTTGGAGTGATCTCCAGGATGAATATGACCTCAGGAAGATAAATTATGAAAGGTTGTCTATCCCACTTTTAGTGGGATTTGGGGTGAAGGTTGATGTTCCTGATACACTAATAGATGATGGAGTAGTGTTGGATCTTCATATGAGGCACTGAACATAGGTACTAAGAGTTTGGACCCGGTGGATTGGGATGTTGAGGAGACAATTGACATCAAACAGATAAGAAGACCAGTCTTGGATAGGAGTATCCAATGGGTTGTGCTCAGAGCCAAAGCCCATGGGCGTCCAACTTCTAAAAAGGGGAAAGGGTATAAGAGAATCAAAAAGAAAATGCCTCTCAAGGAACCCTTGGAATTCTTCCCTCCTAATGTTGAGGAATTTGAGCTTGAAGCTCTAGCCCAAGATTTTTCTGGAATACATGAGGAGGATTCCCCAATAGGACATGTGGCTTCAACACCAGTAATGGGTGAATCATCTGCTCAAGTCCTTCCTATAGAGCAACAAGGTGGAGAGACGCCTAAGGGGACTCTTCATGATATAGCTGAAACCTTGAAGGGAAAGGAAGTAGAAATGGAGGTTCATGATATTGAAATAGATTCTAATGAGACTTTATCAGAAAAGGATACACAAGAAGAGATGCTTCTGGAGGAGATTGAGCATTTTTTAACAGAGGAAGAAAAATGGGCATATTTTGAAGAAGCAAAGAAAGCTTTAGATGCGAAGGCACATGCTGAAGCTATAGCAAAGAAAAATGAAATAGATGCTAAGGCACAAGCTGATGCAGTGCTTCGACAACAACAGTGGATGTCAAGAAGAGAGTTGATGAAATGATCAAGCAATAGCAGCAAAGGGAGCATGAGCTCAAGACAAAGGAATAAAATGACAAGTTGGAGATGGTACAAAAGATACATGAGTTAGAAGAAGAAAAGGCAAAGCAAAGAAGAGAGAGAGAGAGGCCCTTGAGGCCAAATTCAAACTAATTGAAGAGGCCTACAAGAAAAGGGAGGAAGCAGAGTTCCTACAAAAGGAAAAAGATGTTGAGGAGTTGGTTAAGCAGCAATAAAAGGAGAAGGAAGCTTCAAATAGACTTAAGGTTTTGGAAGAAGAAAGAAATAAATTGCTTGAGAAAAAGAGGTTCGAGGAAGATAGATTGAAAAAGGAACAAGAGGATAAGAGGATACAAGAGCAAAAGGATAAGGAAGAAGCTGAAAAACTTGCAAAGGAGAATGTAGAGGAAGAACAACAAAATATACAAGAGGTTGATTCTCAACCTAGGGTTAATGTACTACATCCATTATCCTCTACAATTGTTGCCTCCTCTTCTACTGTAATGGCTACTACTTTGAGTACTCCTACATGGTTGAAGCTTGATCTTCAAAAGAAACTAATAGCTCCCCCATAGCATCTTAATTGGGATGACATGATGAAAGAAATTGAGAAGGAAAGACCCAAGAAGAAGGCTCGGATTCTTCATTCCACAAGGCTAACTGAGGTAGGTGAAATTATTGCTGAATGTGCAATACCAGTAGTGGATAAGGACGTGGGAGATATGCAGGTCACTGATTACCAATTAGGCATTGTAAATTTGGGAAGGCCGACAAGAAATCAGTAGATGAACCCAATTGATGTTGTAGCATCATTCACTAAGTCAAGGTTGATAAAGGACAAGTAGAGAAAGGATGAGCTCAAAGCTCAATTGGATCAGCTACACACCTTTTTGAAGGATATTTCTACTCCTAGATCACAACTTGTTACCTTAGAGACACCAGTGTTGCTCAACAAAAGAGAGGTGGATGATCTTGTACAAGTAAAGAATAAGGCTAGGATGATGGACAAATGGACGGATAAGCTTAACCAGGAGGTAGGTGAGGTGCTAGTAAACAGTTTTGATATCCATAAGATGGCATTAGAGCTAATAAAAGAGATGAAGCACCATGCTGAAACATTGGAACAACAAGAGGAAGAGTATAGAGGATATGTCCAAAAGGAAAAGGACATCAATAAATTGCCAAAGTCTACTTTGCTTGAGCAGTCAATTCTTGAGGAAGACAATGCAGACTTCTTGGAAAAGGCCTCTAGCATAATTTGGCTTAGATATGATTTTATATAGGCATAAGAATGAATTCCAAGATGCGAGTAAGGATTTAAATGAACAACTTGATGAACTAGAAGTTGTTGTGGCTATTCTAGTTAATGTTCATATACAGGTTAAAGAGGGCTTTCCTTTAAGTCAGTTAAAGGAGAAATGGGATAATAGATTTCAAGAAATTATGCAAAAAGAGGATGATGGAGAGGATCTATTATTGGATAGATTGATGGATGTCAGGGAAATAGTGAAGGCTACAAGAAAGGAGTTGACTAAGTTGAAAAACATGAAGGAATTTTCCTTCGCAGAACTGAAGAGAATTCAATTTGTGTACAGCTTGATGGGCCGAATGTGGATATTCTTCAACAAGTCTTCTCCAATTATGATGAATACATTATGGAGAAAACTATGCAAGGATGAGTGGCAGTCTTTTGGGTGCATGACTTTTTCCCCTTTTCTTTTATTCTCTCTTGTAATTAACGTTGGAACTGGAGATCAACCGGTCTGAGTTTCCAAGAAAGTTTCAGTTCCTAAAATTGTGGATCTCAATTTTGATTGAGAGGAATTTTATGCTTTGTACGTCTATATATACTTTTGAGGTACCATATTGTAAGGGTCGGCTAATGAGAATAGAATTAGCCACCTGATAGTAGGAGATATGAATTCCATAAGTTTGCAAAGACACTTTGTTATTATTAGTTACAGTTCAATACAAATATGAGTTTGTACACAGTATTATGTTGGAATTGAGTTTACTGGATAAGGTTAATGAATCATAATCTATCTGTATGCCAGTGAGTTTTCTAAAGCATAAGTGTTTCTTATTTGATGAGAATCAATAGAAGGAACCATATTTAAAGATTATTTCATTAAATTATCTATGGATTGAATTATTGAATGTCTATTGATCTATGATTTTACAAACGAATGAGAGTTTGTTCTTTTTGAATCTTTAAAGTATTATGGTGTGTGATTGTGATGGTTAAACTAAGCACCATAGATGCATGCAATAGTATGGATTTTTCTATAAATTGCATCATGTTATGGTTTTCTTGATCTATTGGAGGAACATTCGTTGTTGAAAATATATGTCTGGATATTAGATATTTTTTATTCATGTTTCACTGATGTATGCCCTGATCTATCTTTTTCTTTTTATTTAAAACCCCTTTTCATTAAGTACAAATTGATGAATTCGTCATTGCTTGCATTCCATTTTTACCAACAAAGGCCCCTTGAACATTATAGTTGCATGGACCAATTGCGTGACACCAGACAGTTGAGAACCAACTACCAAGATCTTGGGAGTTAGGCTACTATATGTTGTCTTTATTTTTCAGGAGAAATAGAGTAGAGATATTCTGTTTAACGTTGTTTGTGTCATTTTTACCATCAACAGATCCATTTTGGATGGTGTCATAATTACATAAGAGGCTATTCATTCTCTTCAGTCCAATGGAAGGCCTGACATGCTGGTGAAGCTTGATATTTGAAAGGCATATAATATGGTGGATTGGCATTTCTTGTGCAAGGTACTGGAAGCCTTTGGTTTTGATAAGTCTTGGATGGTCTGGATCTTTACTTGTATCTCTTCTCCCCATTTCTCGATATTGGTTAATGGAGAACCTTTAGGTTTCTTTGAAGTGTCTAGGGGCTTGAGACAAGGAAACCCAATATCACCCTTCTTATACATTTTAATGGTGAAAGCTTTGGGGATGTCATTGGGTTGGGTGTTTGAGCATGGTTTTCTAAAAGGAATTCAGGTAACAAGAAGGCTTACTGCTTTGTCGCATCACCAATTTGCTGATGATACATTGTGCTTTGCTCATCCTAATGCCTGAGAGGTGGAGTGTTTGAGAAGCATTCTATAGGGGTATGAGAAGGCATCGGGGCAACAAGTGAGTGAGGCGAAATTGGAAATTTTCTTCTTGAACATGCAGCAGAGGGTGGTGGAACAAATGGGCATGATTTTGAACTTTAGAATTGGTGATCTTCGAATGACATATCTGGGTCTCCCGATTGAAAAAGTGGTGAGGACAGGAAAGCTATGGGAGAATTTGATCAACAAGGTCAATGGGAAGTTGTCTTGGGTAGGGAGAATTGTGACGTTGAAAGCAGTAATTGCTGCTCTACCAATCTATTTTCTTTTGTGTCTGGATTTTCCATCCTTTAGAGCTACTCAGTTGAATCAAATTATGCGTAGGTTCTTTTGGCAAGACACCTCGGATTAGAAAAAAAATTCGCTAATCTCCTCAGAGGCGATCTGCAAATCAAAAAGACCTTGAGGTATTGGGATCAATGATTTGTTGAAGCAGAACAAGGTCTTGGGTGCCAAGCTGGTATGGGGTCTATATACTCAAAATCATGCTAAGTGGGCCAGAATTATTCAGTGTAAGTATATGGAGGAGGATGATGCTGAGTGTATTATGAGGGCTACAAATCTCCCAAATGGGTCACAGGTGTGGAATTTCATCAAAACTTGTCGTCCTTTGGTTTTGGACTGTCACTCTTGGGACATTCATGATGGGAGGAAGGAAAAATTATGGAAAGACTCATGGTGTGCATGGTCAAGGCTAGATTCAATTTCAGGGCTAAACAGATCGAAGGAAATTCTCTCACAATCTTGGGGAGGTCATGTCCGAGACTACTTGGAGGAGCGGCAGGTGGACGGTGTCTCAGAATTTGTCTGGAAATGACTCGAGCTAGGTCTGATTCTTGTGGAGGAGGAGAGGCTTTTGTGATCTGAACTAGAGAGAAGGCTTGTAGTAGTTAGGCTTGGGGCAGACCGATTGGTCTGGGTTGGATGTGCTACAGGGAATTACACAGCCAAAGAAGGATATATCTGGTAGGGCGTGGAGGAGGTACCCACTATTTTACCCTTTCTTTTGTGTTGGAATAGTGCTTGCCTTCCAAAGGTGGGGACCTTTGCATGGGTGGCAGTAAGAAGGAGGATCCTAACGGCTGAAAGGTTTCAATTATTGGGTTATGCAGGCCCTTCAAGGTGCATATTATGTAAAAGGGTTGAGGAAACTATGGATCATCTTTTCATCGATTGTCCTTTTGCTCAGGTGTGCTAGAAATGGCTTTGTGCTAGATTGGGTTGGAGTGGTGCCCTGCCCAATGATGTTCTTTCTCTCTTCTCCACCTAGTCAGTTTTGAAAAAGGACTCTCTTTACCATGAGTTGTGGATTGTCAGCCCCTCCTTAGTTCTCTGGGAGATATGGAAAGAGCGGAATAGACGCTTATTTACAGAGAAGGCTAGATTTTTTCCAACCTTTATAAATTGCTCGAAAGTTGCGATTGTTGAGGTGGTTAAATGGAGGGTTGATCTCAAAAGTGAGGGTGATTGGTGCTTCTCTGAATGGGATGCAAGTATGTGAAGGAATTGGTTCGGATTGGACCTTCCAAAGCCTAGTTCTTGTAGTAGAAGCGAAAGGAAAGAGGCAAGGAGGAATGCAAAGTGGGAACCCCCAAAGGCGGGGTGGAGTAAATTGAATTTTGATGGGGCCTCCCGAGGAAATCCGGGAATTGCGGGCTTGGGTTGTTGTGTGAGGGATGACAAAGGAAAATTGTTAGCAGAGAAATTTGAAAGTCTTCTTGTCATGACAAACACATAGGCTGAGCTTCATGCCCTTATTGGGGGACTCAAGTTGTGCAAGAGATTGCAGTCGGGGAAGGTAGAAGTGGAAGGCGACTCAATGGTGGTGGTTCAGGCTTTAAAGGAGGGAAGATTGGTGAATTGGAGGTTGCAAGCCTTACTGGAAAAAGCATGTGAATTGTCACGTGATATCCCGATATTCACCATCAAGCATATTTTTAGAGAAGCTAATGAGAAGGCGGATAGACTGGCTAATCAGGGAGCTGACGAGGAGCAGATGTGTAGAATTTGGGATCTAGGGAAGAATGGTGGTTGATATCAAGTGCCTTTCATGACTGCCATGTGGGAGGTGTCGGTGTTGGTTTCATCAAAGGTGACAACATAATCGTGGCTGGCGTGAGAGAGATGGATGTGAGTGGTGGCAAATATTTAAGTCCATTGGGATGCCTTTGGATCATATTGGTTGTCCATTCGGCTTCTTAATTCGGCCTGACAGCTTGGTCAAGACACCATGGGAATGGTGAGATGGGATGTCAGATGGTGTTTATAGTATCTTCGGGTAGTGTGAAATCCTCATGATCTTCGATGGATTTAATGGAGTCCCCTATTAGTTTGTCATCTAGTAGGAAGCTCTGGGATTTTTACGAGAGCATACAGTATGGGCGTTTGAAGTTTGTCTTCATGTTTTGTGATGAGCTTGTTCTTGGTGCGATGAAGGTTTTGCTCAGGGAGGAGTTCATGCTTGGGTCAGAGCGTTGGCAGACCAATGCAGACATTGCGACCAGGTTTCTTGCCTTGCTTCTGGGTTCATCCATGTTGCGAGCAATGGCAATGTTGATTGCGTGGAAATCAATTTGGGAGAATCTTCTGGAGGGCGCCATGGACATGGTTTTAGTCATTGTTCTGGGTATGGAGGTTCCGAGGCCGCGATACGTGCAGAGGGCTCTAGTTTCTAGGGAGCGGGTGGAATTGTTTCCATTCATCTTGGACATTGAGGGTGAGGATTTGAGGCGGCTTCAGGAAAGGGTAAGATGCGGGCTTAACTTCTTGAAGCATTTCTTGTTTTTGGAACCATCAGGCGGTGTGGATTGGCGATTGCTATTTAGGGACTTCTTGATAGTAGATGGTGTATTGTGGGTCGATTGAGGGGTTGTTGGTCTGTGCAAGCGTCATTTTTTTGAATACCTATGCATCCTTCAAGTGGTAGGTCAGGGTGGTCTAATGTGCAAGATGGAGGTTAGGGTTTTGGTCTGATCTTTTTTTCTGGGTGGTAGGGTGTTTTGATCCTTCGAGACTTTCTCTAATCTAAATGTAATATCTTTTTCAGAAATCAATACAAATATTCACGTATAAAAAAAAAAAATCTGAGTTGTTGTAGTAGTCACCTAAATAGTGATGAGTTTGAATCTTCCTCAATATAAAAAAAATCATATTTAATTTTCTTTAAAAAATATTATTTTAAAATATATGGGAATTAGAAATATATTTATATTAATTTATGTTCAATTTTTTATATAATATTCTTTTAAAGATTCGTGTGTTTTAGTAGTTTAGTTTTAAATAATGTAAGTTTTGATATGGTAATGTAGTTGGTTTATCCTATAATAAGTATTTAAAAAAAAATTAGACATGAAAAATAGGGGGGTGTTCACATTGGTTTTCGTAAAGGTTTGTAGAATGTATTTATTGATGGTGTTATATTTACTTTTTGAAAACTCAAAGTGAATATGTATTGTTTAAACAAACTTCCACAAAGTATTTTATGTCCAATATAACTAAACTTGTCTAAGATGTAAACTTGATTAGTAACGGGGTAATAGAAGTTAAGATTCAATCTTATATACTATTGAGTTTAAGTGATATTGTGTTGTTATATGTGAGTCAATTCAAACAACAAAAGAAGCTTGGGTTCAATTGATTCAATCAAAAGATGTGTTCATACAAGATTATATGAAAATAATTAATTAAAAATACTAGAATCATAGAGTATATATGTTAGACCATAAACTATTTTAACTCTCTAACAATCAATTGGAAATGTATAAATCAATTATTATGGAAGAAGATATTATTATGATAATCCTTTTTATTTTACTAAAATCCTATTTAGAATTGCTAGTAGTTATAAGCACTTAATTTTTAGACTAGAAAAAATAGTAACAACACTACTTCAAGAGGAAGTCAAAAGGAAGGATTCAAGATTTAATTGTGAGACTCCTACAACTTTGTTTTTGACATGTTATGAGAGCAAAGCAAAGAACAAGAGTGAAACTAAATCTCAATCTTAACTTATAAATTCGTCAAGAATAAAAAAATAAAGGAAGATAAAAATAAGGGAATGTGCTTTCATTATGGCTCTCTACAATATTTCAAGAACTAATTCCTAAAATGGCTAGCATGAGATGACCATGTGAAGATAAGGAAGATAGTTGAAGTTAATGCAAATTTCAAGTAGTGAATACAAGTATTTATTTACATCCACAAATTTTGATACACTAAAGTGTTCATACTATAATAATAGTAATTGCATCCTCTATAATTATTTTTCGCTCATTTTGACGTTCTCTTTTGGTCCATCTTTTTTACCTCCCTTTAGTGTCTTATTTAACCCCTAGTTTATCCTTATCTCTTAGTTTTTCGTATGACCCATGTTTTCCCCTTTCTTGTGTGCCTTTACCTATACTTAAATAAGCCTTGTTTATTTTTCCTATGTGATAATTATCCTCACCTACCCTCATTTAATGTTTTTGGATTCTCTTAATTTTGTTTGTACCCCTTTATTTTTTCCTCATATTTTCTTACATTTTGCCTCTTTGCATGTAACCACCTTCCCATTTTTAAATTTTTTTTCTTTGTTACCTCTTCAAATAAATTTGGGAATCTAGCATTAAAAAATAGGGGTGCCCACATTTTTTAAGGGAATGTGGGGACCCCTAGTTTTTGCAACAATCTTCCCCAAATTTTGTTTCCTAGTAGATAATAATGAACTTGATAGATATTTTTCAATAGTTTTTCTTAAATCTTCAAATAATTATAGATAAACCTTTATTTTTTCATTTGATAATTCATAGTTATTATTTCCTCTTGTTCTCTTGAGGAATTTGTGATTATGATTTTATAATTATTTTGTTAAAGTTTGGAGTTTGGAGTCCCTTCAAGCATTATATTTATTTTGTGCTTCATTTTGAAACCTTTTGTGGTCGTTATTGAATCATGTATTAGCCATTTGTGGCCCTTCTATCATTTCTTCCCACACTGTTACTTTGGTAATTTTCTTTTCTTGTAACCTTTAGATATCCATTTTCCCTTCCATTTTTAAATATTATTATCTTTCCATAATCTCTTTCCCTCATCTTGTCTCATGCTCTCTTGTTCACCCATTTCCTATTCTCTTTTCCTTATTTTTCCCTTTCCATGTCCTAGTGTTATGTTGATTGTTAAGAGGTTTTATGTGTTTTTGGACTTATCCTAGCCATTTTATCTTAATGTTTCTAATGTCATTGTCAGATTACATTTGATTTATAAAAATTTATGTTTATGGATAATTTTTGTTGGAAAACCCATAAGGGGGATAATTAAGGTAGGCTCCCCTCTAACACTCTCTTTTAAAGATCTTTCTATTTGAATGTGTGACAAGTGCTTATTATGAAAGATTAATTGCAAACTACAATGGATCTTCATACAAAAAATAGATATATGTAACACAAGGAATATGTATGCTCCTTAGAAGGAACAATTACACCCCTTTGTCACAAGTCAACTTACATGACTTTCATATTTCTCTAAAATTTGTCTTTTAATTTTAAGGGATTCAATCTTTACGCCTTTTTTTATTAAAAATAACTATCTCAAATTATCAAATTAGGATTTTTATTTTAATAAATTTTACTTGATTGAAATATATTATTTGTCATAACATTTATTCTATATTCAATCTCAAAAAAAATATAGGTACTTCCAGAACTAAGGGAAAATCAAGAATTTTCAATCCAAACTTGGTAGGATTCTAAGATAAAAGTAGTTGGCCCCATATGAGTAACACATTCATCCCTTTGGTAGAGAACATATTTGATAATGCCCAAATTTCTTTAATAGATCCTTCACTCCATTCTAGCATTTTCCATTTGTAATCTATTAGTATATCAAGTGCACAAAATCCATTTCCTTCTCTCAATCTTTATATCTCCTAGTTTGCCTTTGTAGTTGTGTTTCCTTGCATTATTTAATATGTGATTTGATTAGTTCAAATTTGGACCCCTCATTCACTTTTATAATATTTTTTTATTTTATCTGATTTTGTTTACACTTAAGAAAGATTAAATTTCTTTTCTTTCATTTGGTAAACCCAATTCTCATGCATTTTCCCATTTAAATTTCATGTGTTAGAGTAGTTTCTATCATTTTTGTGTTTTATTTTCATAATACTTATTTTATTGTGTCCTATACTCATGCTCCCTACCTTATTATCTGAGTCAAACCTCCATCATCTCTATTTTCCATATTTACCTTAGTCTTTCTTCTCTTCTTCTCTATCCATACCAAATTTCTTGAACCTTAATTCTCTATAACATGTTCTACACCATACCCCATATCCTCACCCATATCCAGGCTTCTTAAATAGTTTCTTACCTCCCAATTATTATGCTCTTATTTTCTCCTCTCTCACCAATCACTCTAAATTTCCTTCATTTTTTAACCACTATCCCAATACCATTACTCCTTTTACTCCATCATCCTAAAGATTCTTATACTCCCCTCGATGATCTATCATTTGAATCCCTTAGTGATTCTCCCCAAGTGATGGTATATTTTATTTACCAAATAATGATTACTCTATCCTTGAGCTTTTACTTTCTCTTACTTTGTACTAATATTGTGTTTCTGATACTTACCTTTCATTATCCATGACATTATCTTTGAAGATCCCACTTCATTTTATCAATGTACTACACATTATTCAAGAACTCCATGGAATGAGCCACATAATGACATGGATAACTTTACTTATTCTTCTTGATCCACTTATTATTCTTTTTTATCTAAGCCCTCCCATATTGATTCAGTTCATTATCTATAGAAATAATCCACTTTTTGAGTATTATTTTTGCTTCCACTATTATCCTCCCTCCACCTATCATGCTTAAGATCAATATTTCATATGATCCACCAATTTATCCTTACACTTTTCATTATATATTAGATTTTCCTCTTACTAATTTACATTTTCTTCATTCATTATATATTCACTCTCCTATGAGTCATCATCCTTCCCATATTTCACCTCCTAAACAAAGTGAACACTTACCACTACCTTATTCTCCCCATAACAATAGTTCCACAACCTTTCCACTTGAACCTAAGGAAACCTATTTATACATGTGATGAAAATAATACTTTTCGTGCTTTCATAAATACTACATTATACTCATGTTATGATAAAGATACAAATATTTATATTCCTTATAGTAGTGATTAATTTATGCATGGGTTGTCTTTTTATTCTTTATCTAAAGAAATAATATTGTCCAATGAAGGAGATTCTAAAGTAAATGTGCTAAATTATATGGTTTCTAAGAATCAAAACTATGTTGTGATTCAAACCTCTTATGTTTCCTTCTTTCCAGACTTCAATAATAAATACTTAGTACATTACATTCATACATAATTTTTTCTTTGTTTGTATGAGGTCTTAAGTATGTTTATTACTCATCCTCTACCTCTCACCCACTCATGTGTAATTTTACCTCATTTCTCTCCTATTTTTTCTTCTCGGAACCATGCACATGCATTCACACATTTTCTTAAAAAAATAATAGAAAATTTAGAAACCTCTATAATCTTATGTATGGCCTCCCTATTTCTCTCTTTTAATCCATGAGGCTCTAATGCTCTTGATAATGGAATATGTTAAAGATAAGTATGTTCTTGAAGTTTCAAAATTAACCAGAGCTCGCAAGCTTAAGGAAGCCTCCTTTGGTTATAATATAGGTAATGATTCTGATGGAAAGGATGATTTAGATGAAGAGATGAGTTCTTTTGAAGAGCACTCTATTTCCTTGGAAGAACTCAACAACTGCCCAAGAAGAGGGGTAAGAAAGAGGATCTCCCCTCTTGGTCGGGTGTTTCGTAGATGGATATGGACATTGAGGAGTCTTATTAAATGATGGTAAAGCGTAAAGGTTTGGTTAAGGTTAAGAAAGGGAGCTAGAGCTCTAAAAAGGTGGAGTCATCTATTCCCCCTAGTGCGAAAATAAGAATTCTGGTAGTGGAAGGTGAGAAAGGGGTTCAGGGTAAGAGCACTAAGGGGAAGAAAGCCCTCAAAATGAGATTGGGCAAGGACAAGGAGGTTGTCTTAGGGGTTGAGGTGATGGTTGGTAACGAAAAAGTTTAGGATGTTGAGTTGTGGGTGAGAAAGGTTTGTTTAAGAAGTTAGAATTTGTTGCTCAAGGGAATGGGGTTGAGAAAGACTTGGTTGACTTGGATTTTTCTCCTACTGATATGGTGTCTGTGACTAGAGGTAAAGTTAATTTGGAGTATCTTGGAGGTATTTTCCATGATGTTCAACCTAAGGGGTTGACTATTTTATAAGAAGAGCATGTCAATTGGGAAAAGTCTGAATCTATTGTTGTCATCAAGATGGTAAAGGATGGGACTGTGAACCTCTTCAAAAATTTCAAATGGCTCTTATCTGAGGTAAAAAAATCAATATAAAGTTAAATTTGTTGGCAAATATCAATTTTGGTATTGTTAACAACAATAAATTATAAATTACCGTTATCAACAAGGTCAAGATTATGAATTTTTTTCTTGATAAGGTTGCAAATGATGTTGCAAAATTGGGTAAGAACCATGAATCTATATTATCTTCTCTTGAGGAGAAGGTTACTGAAATTCATGAGGACTTGAGCATGCTCGTGCATGTTAGCAAAGCATATCTTCACACTAGTGTGGAGGGTTTGTGTTGAACGAGAAGGCTCGTGAATGGATTGGGAAACTGCTTATTAAGGGGAAAGAAGTGCATGATGTGGAGGAGGATGGCTAAACCGACCTCCCGAATAAGGCTATGGATGTGGGTTATTGTATCAGAACTAGAAGCAATATGAATTAAAATGTTGTCATTCTTGCCCAGGAACTGGAGGAAGTCATGGAGATGCATGAGGCCATATCTAGGGATTTAGAAGCGGCTAGGATCTTAAAGAACTTGATCTAATTTTGATTTTGAGTCTGGTTCTTTGCTAATTTTTTGTTGTTGGTATGGTAATGCGTATTCCATGACAATAATTTTGTTCTGGGGTTGTTTGTGTTTCTTGTCTTATCTTTTTAGTAGCCTATTTTTGTTGGGTACATAAGAAAGGGAAAATTAAGGAGTAGAATGAGACATTGGCCTGAAAAAAAGGAAATATTTAATGAGGTGATTGTAAGGGGAGTGAAGGGGGAATAAAATGGAAGTGGCCATAGTAGAGGTATGGATATTGCTATTAAGAAATGGTAGGAACACTAAATGTGATAGGAGCTATGTGAGTGGTAAGTGGAGCAATAGTGAACTGAGGAGGAGGGGTGGATGTGACAAACTACATATAGGTTTTAGGTATGATGAAAGTATTAAAATAAAGTGATAGACCATATTGAGGAAAAAAATCAGAGGAAGTGAGGAGGAAGATACACTATGAAATGGGACAATGGTATAAGGGATGATCATGAAAGGAGGAATGATAGATACACTAGTCAAAGAAAAATGGAGGGTAACATTTCAACCAATGGTTTATAATCTATAACTCATGTGGTTTGTTAATAAATGAGTTATGAATCATGTTAAATAAATGTGTAGGATTTTTTCCATTAGCTAATCTAGCAAGTTCTTGTGCAAGATCTTGTTGAGCTAAATTCCCTCACTATCATAATCTTATTTTCCATGCTCAACAATACAAGGAATAATTACAATAATGAGTACATTAATAGGTACACAATTGTATTAGATTAAACCATTTAAGCATGCACTGCTCACAAAGGGAGATGATACTTTGGCATGCAAATAACACTCAAAACCCTTAAAGGTTAAAAATTTAGGTGGATAAAATGACCAATGGGATGATAAAAAATAAAAAAATATTCAATAATCAAATCTAAAACAAGAACAAAATGAACCTCTAAAGGTTGAAATAAGGGTGGCTAGGGTAGGAGAAATATAAGATCAAGAAATGGATCCAAAACCATAAAACAAGTAAAGCAATGAATTATCATATGAAAGCATAACCAAACCCTATTAAAATATGTATAAGCGATAATTAATCAAGAAAATAAAATTATTAAAACCCTAATTAAAAAGGAAGAGAATTCTAAGGGGGGGCTTAATTCATATTTTGAAAATGTTAGGTTCACTAATTAATATGAACGAAAATAAATTATTTTTTAAATTGTGTAGGATAATAAAATAAATGCAATATATTAGCACAAACTAACTTTGATAAATAGAGTGGAGAAATAGTCTTGATGTTGTTTTGAATTCATTTTTCAAGTTTTCAAAATATTAATTGATTCAATTGATAAATGTCTTAGAGTTTGAACTATCATAGAAACCCCCGTGGACTAATTCTAAGCCTTGTGGGATTAATCCTATCTACCACAAACCTAATGTAACACAAAAGATTGATTGATGTTGCATTAGAATGAACTAATAAATTGTATAGCTAAAATATTGTTCACCTTCACCTCTAGATATATTAATTTGTTAAGGTGGTATTTAGAGACGTTATTTAGGATTTTGTTGATATGATAGGTGACTAGGTTCTCCTAGGTCAAATCCCTTGGTGGATCAAATCAAAGATGATGAGGGACATCAAAGACAACATTCACAAATATGTAGGTGACCTAAGTGATGACAATGTAAATTTTATTCCTTTTTTATCCTTTGGAATTGAAATGTGCTCTAATTATCCTCCTATGAGTGTATGTTGATCATTTATCCGTCTCTTTATAAAATTAACTATACATTGAGTGCCTTTACATATTATAGCATAGCAATGTGCTGCACAAGCATGTGTTAGGTTTGCTCATAATGACTAATGGAAGGTGGTGTAAATGTTAGAATTTGAATTTGAAGTTTGGGATTTAAATGACATTCGCATGCTACTTGTGATTGACTTGGATTGATTTTGAGCCACTCATAAATTATATGCGAGGATGAAATAGTGATCTCATGGGAAGGAATGAATCTATGAAAATAAATACTGATGGAGAAAAAATAAAAAATTGTAAATAATAAATATATAAGAATAAATACAACATAAATAAAATGAACATCAATAAGAATAAACTATAAACTAAACTTCACATAAGAATATGCCATTTGCAGATATTTTATTGCACTAAGACATCACCATCAAAGTGAGCACAACACTAAATAAGGGGCCTATATTCTTTCAGAGAGGGTTAGAAAAATACCTAATATATTATTGCATGTCATATCGAGACTCAACTGTGTAAGATTTGTTGGAAACTTATCGGATGACACTCCATGATCCATCATCAAGATAAAGAAGAAAAAAAGAAACAATGACATTACTATAATCTGTGAAAATATGAGATCTTTCATCTAATATATTATTAATCCAGCTGTGCTAATAATCATTATACACAAAAGAGGAAAAACACAAACATAGGCGCAAACTACTTTTTTGACAGTAATAAGATAATTTAAAACTCTCTAAAGCTTTGTTATCGTTCTTAGTCACATGACAATGTTGGACAGTGGTCCTTGGTTTCTTAAACAAAAATCTATTTCGTACTCTTATCAACTAACCGTATAGTTTGTCTATTCTTAAGGAGGAGATGCTTGGCAATTTAGGTGAATCTGTGACATGCTCTGTTGACACAGCTGTGGGGCATTACAACACTGAATGAAGCTTTCCCCAGTAAAATAATGGCTTCCTCTGACCAAAGAAAAGTTAAAAGAAAGAAAGGTTAACAAACCCAAGTTCCAAAAACAACAGTAAATCTATTATATCGAGGTTAAACCGACAGAGTTTTAGTTATGATATTAACTAACTGGATGCACAGTCTGTGTGATGTGATCATGGGTTGGTTCTATTTACTGTTGATTATGTGCTTATTGGTATTCTTCAACATTCTTGAATAAAATTAAAAAAATCTGGTTTTGTTTGCAAACAGTTAATATATAACAGAGATCTTGGCTTGCAGGTGAGCCAGAACCCATTTGATTACTGGCAAAAATTCCATTAGTTTTTGGCTGAATTACAGTCCAACTTGTGATTAGCTTATAAGATACCATATGATTAAGAAACAAATAGTTTTCTTTTTAATTCTAATGCATGTCTTTATGTAATGATACCTGACTGTACTTACATGGCCCAAGAACATTTCAGAAAATATTGAACGTACTTAAATGTACCTTATCCTTCAATAAATTGAATCATATCCATGGGATTATCATCCAACTCATGTGCTTCTTTATCAGTATACTTTCTTCTCTTCGATTGGAATAATAAACAATGACTTTTCTTCACTTTGATGCTTTTCACAGTTGGATTCCACCATAGCTTGCCCATGTGAGAATGGAGTTTACTTATCTGTCATGCACAGTGCATGAGCATCGTTTTCAGGCTTAAGGTCAAAAAGCATCTGTTAAAATTGTTGGTGGAGGATGCTTCTTTGATTGTCACTGGCTTGGTCCCTGATTTGGCACATGACCAGATTTCAGTTCTTACAGAAAAATTACAGAGCATAATGTGATTTAAAAGTCCCACAAAGTATAAAAAATATAATTAGAAACTGTTGATACTTCAATTAGTTTTAACAGTTTGGGATGCTTTGTCAAGAGCTTGTGACATTGGCACATTGAATATGCTCCTATGTGCTCATAAGCATGGTTTTGATCTCTACTCTAGTGGTTTCCAGGAGATCTAAATCATCCTCTCCTTTTGTTTAGTTAAGGCTTTCTGGCTTTGGCCTTAGGCCATGAAGCAGGAGATAAGTTGAATTTCTAATGACTGTCTAGAACACTCCATGTTTTCTATTATCATTAAATTTCAAATTAATTAAGAAGATTTTGAAAATGAGTTTTAACTTTTGATTTTTTAGGTGTTGAGGAGGACAATCAAATTCAAAATCAAATCATTCTCTGTCAAAATGGTGCCCCACTTATGTGGAAGACTTCACTTGTCACATAAGGTATTGACTTTTAATCCAAGAGCTTGAAAATAGGGGTTTGCATGAGTTAATATTAGAGGGAGTTGTACCTCCTCACATTCAAAATCAAATCATTCTCTGTCAAAATGGTGCCCCACACGTGGAAAACTTCACTTGCCACATAAGGTGTCGGCTGTTAATCCAAGAACTTGAAAAAAGGGGTTTGCATGAGTTAATATTAGAAGGAGTTGTAATTTGCAAGTGCCACCTTTAGATCTTCAAATGACATGCCTACATATAAAGGAGCTGCAGCTAAGGATAATTTTGCATGTCATGTTTGAGTCTTGCCTTACCAATTACTAGATCGTAGGAGCCTTATTTGAGTCTTGCATATAAAGTTTGACTCCTCTTTGATGGAGGATGGTGTCACTCACAAATTGTTAGCATGGATTTCAACTCCTATTTTCTATATTTTCTTTCGAATTAGGCACCACATTGAGGAAAAAGTTCCTATTTTATTATTGATCTTTCTTGGAAGTTTCATTTTGTAGATCTTCTCATTTTGGCATCACATTGAAGAAACTAGTAAAAGGAGTGTATGAAAAGTTTGGGTTAGCTTCCCATATAATTTTGTTAGATTGAAGGTGGAAAAAAGTTTTAGAGAGTTTGTTTGTAGGTTGAGAGATCAAGGGCTGAGTTTTGAAATGTTGGTTTTAGATGGTTTGACAATCACTAGTCTAGGCATCTATTTCTCATAGAAGTTGTATACATTTTAATATTAATTGTGTATGTTTCTGATCTAATATATATTTATTTTAATAGAGGAGATGCTATCCAAATCCTCCTATAAGATCTGATTTAAAAGTGTATTCTTCCATGCAATATTGAATTAGAGATTTCTCCATATGTGTGTGTCGTCTTTGTGAGATTCAAAAAATAGCAAGAGAAGAGAGATAGTTTGAAAAAAAATTATTTATTTATTTATAATAAAGAAATAGTATCTTTTGATGTCCCTCGGGTATGATATAAATAAAAAAAACAAGTGTTAGTGAATAATCCTTGAAATCAAATCCAAGTTGGAGTTATTATGGCCAAGTATGTGTAGCAAGCCAATGACAATTTCTTTCACAATTTAAGTCTCATATAATTTTTCTTAGATAAGGTTTTTAATTATGTAATTTAGAACCCTCATAGGTCTTATGGATTGGTGTTTTGAAGATATGTTGCAAGGATAAAGCTTCATTGTGTCCCCCATCCTTGACTATGTCAAATGGTATCAAAGCAGGATTAGTTCCTTTGGGAGTTATCAATGTGTATGTTGAGATGTTTACGTGTTCAATAGAGGGTGTGTCTAATTGGTTTGAAAACCTATTTTTGGGTGAGTGGACTTGAATTTATATGAGATTTATTTAAATCTTACAAGTGTGTGAGAAGTGAACTGTAGGTAAAAGTTCAAAGAGAAGAGTTTTTGAGCTTTAGTAGGTATTTGAGCCTACAAATAGTATCTATTAAATAAAAAAATGGAGGAACATTTCTATTTTGAGGGAATTAGAGATCTAGAGAGAATGAAGGAGGCACAGACTAACCTAAAGGGAATTATTAATCCTTGGTGAAAGGAGTTGCAGATAGGAAGGAGCCTAAAGGGAAAATAATTGGTCAAAAATTGAGACAAGATAGTGGCTTAGATAAAGGGAAAATGTATTCATATGGATTGCAAGTTATATATATCAAAGAATTTGTGGAAACTAAGGAAAATGGAGGTCTCAACTGAATATTATATACATGGACTTATGCTTTTACTACAAGATTGACTTATGGTGAATTTAATGAAAAGAAATTGGCTAGGTCTATTAATTCTCTAAGGTTGAGTATTCAAGAAGAATTAATATTATTGAGGATACACAATTTGAAGGAGGGATACCAATTTTCCTTGAAGAGTAAATATGTGCATATGGAGGACCAAATTTTAAAAACATAGGAAGAGACTTGTTCAAAGAAATGTGAATATTTTTATGCTTCAAAATGAAAGAAAGACTATCCCTTCAAGGGAGTTAATTTAAATATGGTATACATGGCCATAAAGCTTTTGAATTTCATCAAGGAAGGACAAATTCTATCCATAGAAATTAAGGTTGTAAAATAATTCGTTGGAGGAAGAAGAAATTGATGATGAGACAAATAGTTTGAGTAATTTCAATTGACACCTAATAACCAAGGAAGAACCTATCTCTAAAGAAAACTACCTTGAAGAATCATGGGAAGCAAGAGGAGTTATTTTTGAAACATAATTTTTTATGATGAAAAGAAACTTGTAAGGAAAGTATTGTCAAGTTATTGTATATATGATGGTAGTGTAAAGAATCTAGTGCTACAACTAGTTGTAAGAAGAGATTTTAAATCTGCATCACGTTTGAAGTCCTACCAAGTTCTTGGTTAGAAAAGGTCTATGTGAACTAACTATAAGGGAATAATGTGAAGAGTGATTTATTATAGAGATAGAGTCTTATGTGATGTTGTGCCCATTGATTCTTGTTATATATTTCTTGAAAAACCATGGTAGTATGATAATATTGTATTGCATAATATGAAAAATCATACTATAAAAGTAAAGAAAATTAGGGGGTCATCCCACAATAATGGGTTACACTTTTTGGCCAAACTTGACATTGAAATCAACATTTTGAATAAAATCTTCACTTTCTGACACCTATAGTAGCTAAACTGTTAGGAATTTGAAGATGATGCAAACTAGTGATTTGTGAGATTTTGTCTGTAGATTTTAAATGTATTTTTTTTTTTAAATGAAATGATTTTTTTTTTGCATCTCCTTTGATAACTAGTTTTGAATAGTAAACGCCATTTTTAAAAAATGATTTGTACTATGTTCCACAAAACTTTTTTCCTACAAAGGATAAAATTCTGATTCTTTTGAATTTAGGTTGGTAACACCGATATCTAGTGCTTGCATTTTGTTTCATAACATTTTGTTGAATATTTTTCTTTTAATTAAGGTTTGAAGTCAAACCAATTATTACAATTTAGAAATAGGTGCACTAAGTCCCGCATAAAATTTTTTGTATGTATTAAAATTCAATTTTTTTTGTTGGAACAAGGACATCAATACCTAATGCATAAATATTTTTCCAAAAAAATTCCACTAATTTACTATTTTTCCACATGTGTAGAATAAAGAACTTGATGTTCGATGAAAAACCTATGTTCAGTAAAACTAAAAACAAATAAAATTGAAATTAATTAAATTTATAGTTGTTGGAAAGCTTGTTTCAAGGACTACGGTCCTCCAACTTAGTTCATCAAGTTGACTCCATTTGCACCTCCAAATTGAGCTTTGAAATTAAAAAGAATACATTAATTTTGAAGTTGGGGGAGGGGGAAGGTGAAAAAAAGGGGGTCTTCATTCAAAGACCCCTTCGAATGAAGGGGGCTTCGAACAAAGGGGCCCTTCATTCAAATCTCCCTTCATTCGAAAAGGTCTTCAAATGAAGACCCCCAATATGGCATCATATGAAGAAAAAGCATAACATTTGATTTAAAAATATTTCCATGTCATTATATATGGTTTGTTCAAAGGGGGGCTCATTTGAAGGTATGCATGTTCGAATGAAGCCCCTTCATTCAAAGGGTTTCCTCCGTTCGAAGCCATGTGAAACATTTTGATAAGTGGCTCCAATTTTTGTTCGTGCAAATATTTGTAACCCAATTTTGTGGGTTCACCCTAGGATGAGGCATGCATTTAAACTAAATATTCTATATAACCACATCTAACCCTAGATTATCTACATGCTACTACCCTCTACAATAAATTCATAACACTTACCTTGTAACTTGCTTCTTTTCCTAAAAAAATGATATCTAAAAAATGGCTCATCTTGCTTCCCATGATTCTTCAATGTATTATTTTTTACAAATAGATTCTTCCTTAATTATTTGATATCAACTAATCTTCTTGAACTATATGTCTCTTCATTAATTTATTCTTCCTCCAATGACTAACTTGTTTTAAAATCTTGATTTTTATGGCTAGATTATGTCCTTCCTCAATGAAATTTAAAACCATTCTTTACATACTGTATAGGAGGGGGACTAGTTACTCAAGGACTCCAGATCACAAGAGATTCTAGATCAATAGGCTATCCTAATCTACTTCAAGCTAGATCGATGAATTAGAAAGGTTTAGGGTTTCAAGGGCTGAAAAGGAAGGACAACTTGTTATGCTCCACATAACCACCCCATTTTACTCTTGATCAAAATGGGTGCCCCCTCTTTGTCTTGGTTTTATCTCCCTTTGTTTCTCTTGTTTTCATTGCCCCTTTTTGGTTTTATTTTGACACTGAGAGTTGTCTTTTCATGTGCCTTGTTTTCTTTTTCTTTGTTAGGTTTAGGTTTCAGAACAAAATCTTAACTTGTCCTCAAAAGAGGGTTCGTGTTCTAGGTGTTGTTTCGGATCCAATTCTTGGTGTCTTTCCTTTTCCTTGTCTGTCTCGAAATCATATTTCAGGCAGAGAAAATAACATTTCTCCTTTCAGGGGTTCATGTTCTTGGTTCTCTCCTGAATTTGCTTCCCCCTTTCTTGTTTTCTTTTGGCTTTGTTGAGCTCGGGTTTTGGGTTGGAACTTGAACCTTTCTCCTTTAGAGGGTTCATATTTTGGGTTCAAACTCGATCTTGGTCCCTATGTCCTTTTGTGTGTGTTTTGGAACCTGGTCCTTAACTGGACTGGATTCTCCTCCAAGGGTCTACACCATTGTTCCATCCCGATCCTAATTTACGCTCTACCTTTGAGGGTTTCTTTGGTTCGCATTCTGTGTTCGATATCGACCTCAAAACTTGACCTACTTGCATTAATGTTGAGTCAGCTCACATGCACGGGATGTGTATTTAATTGGACTGCTCTCGCATTTTGGATCATAACTGCATTTGATTTTGTACGAATTGGTGCCTGAGTAGAGTGAGAGATTGGAGCATTGGTTTGGCTTGGGGTGTTTGGTCGTGTTTTGTTTTCTTGCCTTCACATCTTCAAGGTATAGTTTGTCGTTCTCTTGTTTTTCTTGTTGGTTTTGCTCATTTGGCTGGTTTTTTATTTTCCATTTCTTTTCCTCACCTCGCCCACTTGGGTTTCTCTCTTTAGTTTGTTTGATTTAGTTTTGTCTTTCTCATTTTTCTTTGTGTCTATTCCGTGTCGAGTTTCACTTTTTTTTGTGCCTTTCACTTGCGGGTTTTCTCATTCCCACCATGCCCTAGGTCACCTAAGGTTTCCATACAGTTTCATTTGGTTGTTTGAAAATTTTGAATTTGTACGAGGTTTTGACCCCGCACCGACCTTTTATCTAAGTCCACTCCCGCTCTCAATTTGTGAAACTAAAAATCTCGTTAAGTCTTAACGCCTATCAAGTGATTTTGTGAAAATATTTGGTTTCAATAGAACCCTCCTTAAATTTCAGATTTAAGGGGCACTCTTGAGACTTATTTCCAATCATACCTTATTCAATGATCCATGTTCTTGGTTCTATCCTAACTATGACTTTCGTTGGTTTGGCGGGATCGATTTTTGGAATAGAACCTAAAATTTTCCTGAAGGAAGGTCCATGTTCTTGATTTTGACCCGACTTCGACTTCTATTGGTTTGGCGAGATCAAGTTTCGAAATAGAACCTATACTATTCCTAAAATATTGTTCTCATTTCGAGTTTTATCCCAACTCTGATTCTTGCAATTGTAGCGAATAGATTCCTTCGGAGAACTGAGTTTCGATTGAATTCTTCTATCATATGTCCAAATCCTAGGTTCAATCCTAAACCTGACACCCAAAGCAAATGAAGTTGCCTTGAAATAAGCATCCTCTTAGAGTACAAAAACCTAATGTGGGATGCATTTAATGCTCAACTTCCTACAATCTTTTCCCTTTGTCTAATGAATGGTGTTATTACAGGTTTCACTAAATGTCTGATTCAGAAGGAGATCTTGGTGTCGAGGAGGTACAAAAGGAACATAAAGCTAATAGGTTGAAACCATAACAAATCCCAATCACCATGAAGTACAAGTTCTAGGGAGTCCCGGTGGTTTCAAAATTTGGATCAAAGGTGATGAAAATAAATGATAGAAATACTAGACACATCGACCTCAAACAATTCATTGATGATGCTTTCTCATCAGAGGCCAGTCTAAGGGCACAAAAGATTTCCAACTCAGGATTGGCACATGTGGCTTCCTTTCTAGTGGTAGTGAATTGTCCTAAATTTATATTAGCTATAGTAGATGTGTATAATCCCATCCAAAGGAAATGCATTAATCCTTGGGGCAATGCCTTTATTGATCTAACACCAACAATAATAAGGTTTGTATTCAACTTGTCTCCCCATCCCAACCTCAAAACCATGACAAAAGCTTAGGAAATACAACAATATGAAATAAATGTGGACTCTCACAAGAGGTATATAAATAAGAAGTGGTTGAATATTGAGAAAAAGTCCATAACTAAACTTCCCAATAAGCCCAAAAGGTTTGGTTTCTCCTTGGAAGTGGGGGATATTATTACACTACTATCTAGAGCATTCAGGAAGGAAGATTCACACACATTTGAAACTTGTATGTTTCATTTCATTTAGACTATTTTTGAATGGAATAACTACTTAGACTAGGTAAAAATGGTCTTTGATGTCATCCATGCCCAAATCACCAAGGTAAAGGACACCAAGGAATTCTATATGAGTTCCTATGTTATTTCTTGTCCTACAAGGATGGGAAACTTCCTAGGTTTGAATACAGTAGGGGCCCTTGGAGAAGCACCAAGAAAAAATAGTGTGGGAATATTATGATCAATTAGAGCTTAAGAAGGTCGAGAATCACTTTAAAAGAGTTAATGATGTCTTCCTATATGTTGTCATTAACCAGTTGATAGGAAATGTTGGTTTCAGATTGACCAAAGAAGATATGACATTTTTCAGAGAGTTGGGGAATTGGTTTATCCAATACCCTAAGGATACTTATATCAAATTGTTTGGTTTTGATAAAGCTCCATTCAGGTTACCAAGGTGCTACAATGAAAAAATAATTTTGATGGAAATCTCTCACCAGATGGTGGAAAATAAATGCAAAGTTTTCAAGCAAGCATAAGGTAGGTTGTCTCACATTCCCTTTCAACCTAGGATTTTACTCTTGTTCAACTACAGTGGTAGCTACTTAAGAACTATGGAGGAATTCCAGGATCTCAACTTGAAGTTATATGTAGCAAGGAATAATTTTGACCCAAAAATAAAAATGAATGGCTTGTACACATCCTTGTTCCCTCATCATGAGCCTCACATTCAAGATTGCTAGGCCGAACTTCAAGATGAATTTGAGATGAGAAAGAGAGGGTATGAAAGATTAACTATCCATCAAATGAGAGATTTTAAGGTCAAGGAGGATATATCAAAAGGGATGTTAGATGATGGAATTACTCTAGATCCTCAATATGATGTAGATCAGGTAGCAACAAAGGCCTTCGGCCCCATCAATTGGATGGAGAAGGAGGAGTGTGATATAAATAAGGTCTCACAAGTGATTATTGAGAGGAGTTTGAAATGGATTGATATGTGCATGAGCCAGCCTCAAGGGAGAGCCACTTGGAAGAGAAAGGATTTGAAAGATGAAGCATCTTCTTCCACTACACCAAAGGAGTATAAAAGGTTGAGGAAGAAGGTAGAATCAGTGATAGAAGAAGAGGAACATATTTATGATGATTAGTTGAGGAGATGTAGAAAGCCACATAGACATTTATGGACGCATCAAGAGGAATGATCTTTGGGGAAAGTATAAATCCAGTTGCCATAGAATATCCTAGAGGAGAGATTGTAATATAAGAGACTCTTGTTGCCCCTTCACAAACGAAAGAAGTTGCTATTGAGAAGGATAAAGAATTGGTAGTGGATATCACAGATTATCCCATTCCATTTGATGCCAAGGATACACCTCTAGAGGAAGAAGAAAAGGAGGGATTTGGTGATGAATATATGTCTCTTGAGGAAGACATCAACTTGGATTAGGTGCTCACAAAGGAGGAGCAAAAGGAAATTTTTGATAGTGCAAAATACTAGCAGCTAAGCATGTAGCAAGAGAAGGTCAGGAAGGAAAAGCTTGAGCAATAAAAGGTTTCCTTTGTACAAGTGACTAGTTTAACTCAACAACCTTCACAACCTCCCAAAAAAATTCTCGTAGTTACTCAATAAGTGATAGCTCCACTGAGTGCTCCAACTTGGTTGAAGTTGAACTTGGAGAAAAGACAACAAATCGAATCCCAACCGATGAGTTGGGATGAAATGATGAAGGAGGCGGGTAAGATGAAACCTAAGAAAAATCCAAGTGTTATACATCTCACTAGGTTGATGAATGATGGGGAGTTGGTTGCAGAGATTACCACCCCAATGGTTGAAAAAGATGAATGGAAGTTGCAAGGCTCAGATTACTAGTTGAACACTATTAATATGGGAAAACAAACAAGAAATTAACATATGAAACTCATTGACATTGCAACAAGTTGAAAAAAATCAAGAATGGTGAAAGATAAGCAAGCTAAAGATGAGTTAAAAGATCAAGTGGGACAAATGAAGAGATTTATGAAGGAACTTATCTTACCGGCCTTAGAGAAACCAACGTCATTAGAGGTGAATGTATTAATGAGCCGCAAGGAGGTAGATGAGCTAAATGATATGAAAAGAAAGGCTCAATTTTTTGATAGTTGGTTTAATGCTCTCAAAACATAGATTGAAGAACTCCTCGCTGAAGGTTATAAGTATTATGATGAAGCATACACTCTTGTCAAATAAATAGAAGAGTATGCTTAGAAGCTATGGGAAGAAGATAAGTATATAAACAAACTACCTAGAGAAACAATTATTGAATCTGGGGTCTTGGGCGATGAAGATCTAGAATATATTAATAAGTCCATAAATATAATCATTTTCCAATCATAAATTCTCATCGAACATAGAATAAATTTGCTTAAATTTCAGTAGGATTTGTGCAGTCACACAGAGGTGTTCGAGGAGATTGTTTCATTCGTCACCACCAAGGACTGGCCATTGAATCAAATATTTAATTCTATGCAAGAGATAAAAGGTCATTGGAATAAATGGTTGGAGAAGTTAATGGAGGAGGGAGATGGCCCCGAGAGGACCCTCCTAGATAAATTAATGACAATCAGATTTGATACTCAATGGGATTCAAAAGGTATCAGCCAGCTATGGGAGATTAATAGTACAAATACAAAATATTTTGAAAGATTTAGATTCAAAGTGGAGTAGATAGATGGACTTGATGTAGAGGTTCTGGGGAAAAATTTCAACAATTTTGATGAATATCTAAAGCAAAGTAAGGCTAACAAATGAAATAGAGAATATTTTGTCTTTTATTATTAGTTGATGAAAGAGTGGTTCTCAACAACCCTCTTTTTTAATAACACACATGCAAACAATCCTTAGCAATGCATATAAATCAGCAACAAAGTTTCATGAAAATAATTGAAGTTTTCAACAAAAGATATTCTCATTCTAAAAATGATTTGTTTACATATTCATTTTCATTCATCAAATTACTTATGGGAAGAAATACATGCCCCATACATAATCTGAAAATTATCACAAAACAAACTAGAACAAATAAATTATAAAGTTATGTGCTTCATTAGCATATCCAAATCTGCACTTTTCCTCTTCCAACAATCACCTGTAACTCTTCAAGTATCAACAATGGTCTCTTCAACATTTAATGGCTGCAATAACCCTTTAAACATGCAACAAAACACTTCAATAACCTCTTGATAAATTTCACCCCTAACTCTCCAACCTCCAAAACCTATAGTCACAATGAAACCCAAAACCTACCACAAAACCCTTCTCCAAAAATCCCAAAAATCAAAATTTCCCTCCCATTTGGAAAATTCATGACCAGATCCTCGTAATGGATTGTTTACACAATAGAAAAAATAAATTAATTTTAAATTCCATTTTTTAACTCCCAATCCCAATGCCTAAACTTGTTTTTTTCAAAAAATGCAATTACACCTCCACTATCTCCACTTCCAACTTGCATAACAAAGGTGGCATTTTATTTAAATAAATAAAATTAAACTCACTTATTAAAATACCCCCCTAACATGAAATTATTCCCCTAATATGAAATTCAAAAGAAAATTTAAAACTTGATTTTTTTTGTTGATATTGATTGCACTTTCACTTAGGATGCTCCTGCATCAAACACCCTGGGTAGAAATAAATATTTCATGAGTTGCACTTAGAAACATTTGTAGACCCTGTGTTTATCTTGGATCCACCTCATTGACTTATCTACTAGAATATTTTTGTGCACCATTTTCTGCAAAATTACAACATTACCATGTTTCATCCTTCCTTTACTATTCGTCTTGTAATTCAAAGCATAAAATCTATTTTCCAACCAATATACTTCATCAAAATCAGATCTAAAAATTAAAATTATACCTCCTCCTTCATAAAAAAAAATAAAAATTCTTTACCCCATTTTCTGTTCTACCTTTTCTATCTCTTTCCACCATGTCCCCTTCATGAAATTTCATTGTTTCCACACCTTTTGAAAGACATGACACTAAAGCAACCTGTTTTTATTCACTCAAAATAGTGTTATTACTACCATCAAAAGACTCAATTTCCCCATTACATTACAAGTAATCACGATCACTAATCAAAACACTTTCACCTCCATTATTCTCAAACAAGTATTCTTCATTAACCTTCACACTTCACTCTTCCAATTCAACTTTATCAAAAGTAATTTCTACTACAACAAACTTATGTATTCTTTCACTCTCTTTCTCATAAATGAAAACGATAAAATCATATTTTACCTTACCCTTTGTTGCTATCTTCATTCCACTTGAGATGTCTGCTTCAATCAGAGTCAAAAAATCACCTTTTTCATCTTTATCATGGTTAGTGTTAGCAAATCCAACATATTCATAATTCATACAATCTAGAAGTTTGATTTCATCAACCAAACAAGACCTTGCATTGCTGCAAACCTTACCCATTTCTTCTTTCAATGGCTTCAATTTGTGTTTCACTTCACCCTTCATCAATGTGTATGTGTTGGCATAACCATTATGCACTTCCTTCCTATCAAATTGCCAAGGCCTTCCTAACGAAACATGATAAACATTCATAGGAATAATATCACATAAGATTTGATCTCTATAACTTCCTATATTGATATTTAACAATATTTGTTTGTTGATCAAAACTTTCCTATTATCTTGTAGCCATGCTATCCTATACTGATGTGAATGCCTTCTTCTCTCTACCTGCAATTTCTTTACCATCTCTTAGGAAACGAGATTGTATGTGCTACCTCCATCTATGATGACAATACATACCTTATTCTGGTAATTTCATCTTGTTCTAATCAAAATCTTTCTTTGAATGGATTTATCGTCTTCATTCAACAAAGTTCTCTTGGCCATCAAAGTTTCACCATCTTCTGCTTCTTTGGAATGTGATGACCTTGCATCTTCTCTATTCACATTTGCCACTCTATTTTGATTTTTTTAATCTTATTCTCAGTCTCTTCTCTTCATGAGGACAATCATATGCTCTATGACCCTCTTCTCAACACCTAAAATAGGTTCCTATGAAAGTTTCTCTTCTAAAACCTCTACCTAATCTTCCTCTACCTCTTGAATTTTGATCTCTAGGACCATATGAATCATCATATCTTTGATTTTTGTTGCTGCCTGTTATGCCTTGCATAACCACCCCATCTTTTACTTTGGTCAAAATGGTTCCCCCTTTTGTTTCTTGTCCATGTGTCCTTTCGTTTGGGACTTAGGAGTTGTTCTTTTCTCCTAAGTCTTTGTTTTTCTTCTTTTTCTCTAGCGAAATCGGAACCGGAACCAAACCTTGACTTGGAACTTATTTTGGTTCCATCTCTTATCTTTGTTCTGATCCCACTCCCATTTGTTTCCTTGTTTTTTTCTTTTCGATCCGTGTTGTTTTCCTTTGACGGGGTCAGATCTAGAATGGATCTTGAACTCAGAAGTTTTACAAGTTCCAAGTTTTGTTCTCGTCCCGCCTCCACCTCCACCTTTGTCTTTTGTTCATTTTGTCTTGAGTTCAGTCCTTCCGATCTCGTCTCCACCTTGTTATCTTTCTTTCGTTGTTTTCCTTGTTTTCTTCGTCCTTGGCGAAACTAGAACTGGAATCACAACCAAACTAGGAACTTTGTAAAAGTTCTTTACATAGTCTCGATCTCGATCCCACCCCTGCTTTCTTGTTTTCTCCACTTTACTTTTGTTGCATGATAATTGTGTGTTTCTCTCCATGATCCCACACCTAACCAACCAAATTAATGGCATTAATTGTAGGATCCTCACACACACAAAATCAAGTTTTAAAACTTAAGTAAGGTTAATTTTGCACATCATTATTGTCTGAGTTATTTCCGCCAACCAGAACCAAGATAGAGAAGAAGGAGCATGATTTGGTCGAGGAACAAACATCTACGCGTGGATTTGAATCAAGTGTCAATCGGTTAGGTAGCGTTTTGAGGTAGGTGGACTTTTGTTGCCTCATTTCCTTTGTTGTTTTTCATTTCTTTTGTTTTTTCCTGGAGTTCTTCGCACATTCGTGAGATTGCTCGTGAATCTTCACTGGTTTTCATAGTGTTGCTTTTGATCCTTGTTGTATTTCTTTCATTGTGTTTCTTGCTTTCTTTTTTATCTTTTCTGGTTTTATTTTTCTCATCGCGATTGTTTTCACATTTGGCCGTGTCTGTACTGTCGTGCCCTAGGGTTTAGGGTGTCATTTTCAAAGAGATTCAAGGGTTCTTAAAGGTCTTTGATATGTTAAATAACTCATCTAATCCATTTATGTGTGTTGGCTTGATGATTTATGCTTAGGGTTTTGATGCCCTAATTTCCTAAGTTGACAGGTTAAGTAAGCTAGGGTTTCCATGCCTCGTGTTAGTTTAAAATTATGCCCTAGTTACTGGTTTCCCCTCGGTCATATGAGGGATGAAGTTGTATTGTTACTTTAAGCCTCCTCAGCTCATCATGTGACCTTGCTTTAAAATTACTATGAGTTTTTAGGTAAAATTTCTAAGGATGACGTCATGCTTGATAGTGGGCGGAGTCGGATCCAAGAGTGGGTTTAATCCATAAAATTTTATTTGAAATACTGCGGATCCAATTTCGAACTTGCTTCCAATGGACTTTAGGCTATCAAACATATTTTACTCTGGTGGAAGCGGGGCCAGAATGGGGGCTAGATTTGGAACTTCCCAATCTATCAAGTCCAGTTTTTGATCCAGTCCTAGTCCTGGTAACCATTCCAACTCCAATCCTGATCCTGACATGTAATTCATTCTGGTTTCAGTTTTGATGATGACTCTGGTCTCGACCCCGACAATACTTAGAGCTTTCTAATTATGTTCCTATCTTGGTCCCACCTCTGTTGAGTGGTTAACTTTGCTAAGTATGTAGAGACTACATGAAGGAGCACATATTAACATGGAAGTTGAGCTCTCTAATACTGGTTTTTATACTTTCCATGGATCTAATCCTGGGTTTTCATGCAGGAAGTGAACGATGTTAGGAGACTCTACAGGAACTTCACAGATGGAGGGCCAAGTAGCAGAAAATTCAAAACAAGTAAAGCCTGAAAAGATAAAGGTGGAACAACTACCTTATACAATGAGATATAAACATTGAATGATCACTCCCATAGCCAACAAGTTAGATTTTGGGTGGGAAGACATCACAGACACCACCTTGGGAACATTTGATTGTGAAGAGTTGATTGAAGAAACCTTCTCAGAGCAAGTTACTGGGAGGACAAAAAGGATAGTTCAATTTGGAATTACTCATGTCACATTCTTTCCTCTGTCAGTCCAATGCCCATAGCTAATCTTAGTTGCAACAGGAGCCTACAATGCAGTGTCAAGGCAATGCATGGATCAACAAGAGAATGTAATAATTGACTTATCCCCACAAATGATGAGACTAATGTTTGATGCACTTATTCTGAAGAATCCAAGGTTGTTGACATAGGCAAATGCATTGCCAAGATTCAATGAGAAAAAAGATGCCAACATGAATCACATGAATAAGAAATGGTTAAGAAGTGAAAATAAATCCTTAACTAAGATTCCTGACCAACCCAAAAGGGGAGATTTCAAGAAGGAAGTGGGTGACCTAATCCTGATGCTCTCTAGGGTGTTTGGGAAAAAGGACTTTGCATACTTCAAGAAGTGGATGTTCCCATTCATTGAAGCTATCTTTGATGGTAGGCAAAAATTTGATTGGTGTATGATTTTATCTGAAAATTTTCACAATCAGATGATAAATAAAAGGAAAACAAAGACTTTCTATATGACCTCTTATGTCATATATGTAGCTGCAAGGATGGTTATCTTCTTGGGGTTGAATGCAATAGGAGTGTTGGGAGAAGCTCCTAGATAGAAAAAAGTATGGAACCATTATGTTCAACTAACTTTGCAGGCATAAGAAGAACACTATAGGAGAGTTAATGATGCATTTATGTATGTCATTATCAATCGATTGACTGGTGATGCTAGTTTTAGATTAAGTAGGGATGCCATGGAGTTCATTGCACAATGGGGACATTGGTATATCCAATGCCCCAAGTTCTCCTACTTCAGGTTAGTAGGGTTTGATGGACATCCTCACCTACTACCAAGGTGTTTCAATAATAGAATGTTCCTCATGGATTTTATATATCAAGCATTGGGAGTTAATGCAAAATTCAACATCAAGCACAAACTTGGGTGCCATAAGTTTCCCATGAAGTTGGGAGAATATTGTTTCCTTCATAATGTGGCTGAAAAAGCAGTTTGCGAAGAGTAGAGCTACCTCAAGTTGGGACTCTACACATCTCAAAAGCATTTTGACCCAAAGCATAGGATGCATAATTTTCTTTCCACTGTGTTTGAGAAGCATTACAATTTGTTAGAATATTTTTGGTGGGATTTACAGGATGAGTATGATGTGAGAAGAATAAATTATGAAAGAATTCCTATTCCTTAGATGATTGAATTTGGAATAAAGGAAGATATTCCTGACACATTGCCAGATGATGGTGTGACTTTGGATCCAACATATGAAGCTGAAAAGATTGGCGTCAAGGACTTAGCCCCCATCAATTGGGAGGAAGAGGAATCCATTGACATCAAGCATATTTCTAGGACTATATTGGATAGAAGCATCCAATGGGTGATCCTGAGAATAAAGGAACCAAAGCTCAAGGTTCAAAGAAGAGAAAAGCAAGGGCAACTAAGGGTTATCAAAGAACCAAAAGGAGAGCAGCCCCCAAAGAGCAATTGGAGTATCCTCCTCCCATTTCTGGAGGGGATACTGTTCCTGAGATACTTGCAGAAGAAGCTCCTAAAGCACAAGGAATGGAGACCTCAACACTTGGGGAAGGCTCCTCTTCTCAACCTTTCCTCATTCAAGAACCTAGTGAGGAAGTACCCATAGGTAGTCTTCATGAGGAAGTAGAAACAATGAAGGGAAAATGGGTTGAGGTTGAAATTCATGATATTGACACAGATTCAAAACAAACACATATTGATGATGATATTGTTAAAGATGTATCTTCTCAAAATATTGAGGAAGAACATGTTCTTACCCCAAAGGATCAGTGGAAGTTGTTTGAAGATTCCAAAAAAGAATTCGATGCTAAGGTGCAAGCTAAAGAATTAGAAAAACAACAAGAAGTAGATGCAAGGGCAAAAGCTAATCTACTAGATAAACAACATGAGTTGGAGGCCATTACAAAAGCTGAAGAGTTGGCTAGGCAACAAAAGGAGAAGGAGGATCTACTGCTACAACAAAGGAAATTTGATCAAAAGGCTAAGGAAGAGAGAGACAAGTTAGCCTTGCTTCAAAGGGTTCATGAGCTGGAAGAAGAGAAGGCCCAGCAAAGAAGAGAAACAGAATCCCTTGAGGCTAAGTTTAAAGCAGTTGAGGAGGCCCAGAGGAAGAAGGATGAGGAAGAATTGGAGTTAAAAAGAATGGAAGCAGAGGAACAAGCTAAAACTGATCAAGAGGTAGCTAATTTATGGGCAAGGGTAAAAGAGTTGAAAAATATAGAGATCATCTATTGGAAGAGAGGATATTAGAAGAAGAACAACTAGCCAAAGTTGATCAGGAAAGAAAAGCAAAGGATCAAGCTGACAAATTGGCAAAGGAGAAAGCAGAGAAAGAGAAACAACAAGAGGTTGACTCCCAACCCAAGGTAGCAATTTGGAAACCTCTTTCTCCTCCCACCTCTTCTTCTAGATAGGTAATGACTCCTGCTTTTGCTCCTACATGGCTAAAGCTCAATCTTGAGAAGAAGAAGAAGATAGTGCAAACACAAGCCCTTGATTGGGAGGATGTTAGAAAGGAAATAGAGAAGGAGAGGCCAAAGAAGAGAGATAGGGTTCTTCATTCCACAAGGTTAACAGATGTTGGAGATATTGTGGTTGAATGTGCTATCCCTATGGTTGATAAAGATAAGAAATATATGCAAATAGGGGTTACCAATTAGGCACTGTTAATCTAGGAAAGCCCACAAGAAATAAACAGATAAACTTGATTGATATTGTGGCTTCTTCTACCAAATCAAGGATGATCCAGGACAAGCAAAAGAAGGATGAACTTAAGTCCCAAGTTGATCAACTACATAATTTTATGAAGGATCTCTCTTCTCCTATTTCTTCATATTCAGCTACCCCAGAGACACCTATTATGCTGAAGAAGAAATATGTTGATAATTTGATTGAAATGATGGATAGATGGATCAATAAGTTGAACTAGGAAATAGAAGATTTACTTGTAGAAAGTTGCAGGGTTCATAAAGAAGCATTAGAACTGGTTAAGGACATGGTTACACATGTTGAAACTCTTGAGAAACAAGAGGGAGAATATGCAGGGCATGCAAGGAAATTGGAAGATATTAATAAGTTGCCCAAGCAAACTGTTAGAAACCAAGATCACCTGCATGCAATCACCTGTCACATGCAAAAGACATGCAGAACCAAAGAAGATTTTTCGTAAACCTCAAAAATAAAAATGCATTATTGAGAATCAATTATTACAAAGAGATCAATCCTTATGAAGGAGATCAAGAAACCCTAAAAGGGAAACCCTAAATGAAACCCTAGTGTGCACACTTAATAATTAATCAATTATTAATGTGCCTAAGTTTAGCTTAAGCAACTAAAGGAATAACTGACTTAATTAATTAACCAGTACGATATAATTAATTAAGTATATAACTTATTACTCTAACACACCCCTTAAGATGAACTTAGGAAGAAGCTAAAACACTAGAAGAAGATGCATGCAAGAAAGGATGGGTCCCGACAACTAGGCCTGATCAGGTACCCATTTACAAATGCAAGAAAGAGGTAGAGAAGGAAAACCCAATGGGACAAAACCCCCCTACAATGAGATGACATGCTGCAAAGAAGCACTGGAAGAGCACTGTAGAGTAACACTTGAACCGCAATCCGACAAGCAAGGAAAGATACTTATGTCTACAAGAAACTATATCAGAATCATAATGATGCAACAACAGACCCGATGCCATGGAACACTCAAAAAATCCAAACGGGAACAACCCTAGAATCTATGAAGCAACACTCGATTATTGAATGATGTATTACTGAAAAAATAAGTGCAAAGATGTAAGGTGCACTCTCCCAATTGTCAAAACATCCAAGTAATCTCCAAAACACCCATCGGGCCAAATCTGGATTAACAATAAACTTGGGATAGATACAGAAAAAATTGCATGGACAACAACATAGAACTCCTCAATACCTTTCCAACGCCGCAAAGATAGTGAAAATCAAAGATCATGGCAAAACGTTATGAGCTCGGAAGCATAAAATAAAAATTTGACTTCAAATAGAAATAAATGTAGTAAAATAGAAAAATATTGTAAAATAAACTGCACCATAGGAAATTTCTCAGAACCAGCTTTCCGATGATATCTCGTTTGCCCGATTTTGATACCGTATGCCCAAGTTATGCCAAAAAACAAAAAAACTACTCTTTTAGGGCAAATTAGGGTTAGGAGGGGGCAAAAAAACGTCGTACAGACATTGACGTCAGTGGTTCATGAGGATAAAATTGATGGCCATCTGGCCATCACCGCAAAAAATCGGCCCTTGGTCACGCATGTGACCAGCAGCACAAGGCAGTGGGCTGGATGTCCGACCTGGGGCTGGGCGTGAGGGGCCTGGTCCCCCATATGACTAGTGTTGAAGAAGATGAGCCCGCAGGGGCTGGCAGAGAGCCCCCGGTCATCCATGTGACCGGGGCGAAGACAAAGGGAGCCCGCAGGGGCTAGGTAGAGCCAGTGGCGCTACACTAGAGGAGCCACTGGCAGCGGTGGTGAACCGGTGGCCACTTGGTGGCCGCCCGGTGACGGTATCCTTTAGAACTGGCGGTGCTAAACCCAATGTTGTTTTTTGCTTTTTTTTATTTTCATGCTGTTTTCGCCTCATGAAGCGTGTTGGGGAGGCCGTACGACCTCCCTGGCAAAATTTTTTTGCCTCAGAAACCAGCTGCTCCAAAATGGATGATTTGACAAGTGTTTCTAGGGTTTCGGGGTGCTGCGAATGCGATGGCAATGTCTGTTTGAGCCCATAATGTCTCGAAAAATCAGCTACCCCCATATCTTGCAAAAAAGATGCCTGTGGAAACCCTTGCACTTGAAACTCACTGAAAGGCCATATCTTTAGATCATGAACAAGCAGCTATAGGTCTGGAGCTCTGATGCCATGTTAGAAACTAAGATCACCTGCATGCAATCACCTGTCACATGCAAAAAACATGCAAAACCAAAGAAGATGTTTTGTAAACCTCAAAGTAAAAATGTATTATTGAGAATCAATTATTACAAAGAGATCAATCCTTATGAAGGAGATCAAGAAACCCTAAATGAAACCCTAGTGTGCACACTTAATAATTAATCAATTATTAATGTGCCTAAGTTTAGCTTAAGCAACTAAAGGAATAAGTGACTTAATTAATTAACCAGTATGATATAATTAATTAAGTATATAACTTATTACTCTAACACAAACCTTGCTAGAGCAATCTATCCTAGAAGAAGATAATGTAGATTTTATGGAAAAGACCATCAACATCATCAGATTTAGGTCTTCATTCATTTTCACTCATAGGAATGAGGTGCAATAGGTCAAAAAATATCTTAATGAGAAAATTGAAGAATTAGGAGCAAGTATTACTATACTTGTCAATGAGGATATTCTTGGAACAGATGGCCTCCTCCTTGATAGACTCAAGGAAATATGGAATGTTAGATTTGAAGAAATGATGCAAAAAGGGGATTATGATGATGATTTGTTGATGGATAAGCTCATGGGTGTCAAGCAAGAAGTCAAGACTGCCAGGAGGGAACTTATTAAGCTTAAAGATATGAAAGAATTTGCTTCTTCTAAGCTGGTGAGAATAAAATTTGAAGATAACTAGGTGGATGGGCCTGATACAGATATGCTTCAATAGGTAATCACTAGTTATGATGAGTATATGGAGGAGAAGAAAACACAAAGTTAAAGTCGCTACATACATGTTCTCTTGATAGATCAACATCAAGGAGATACGCTTAACTGGATAGTTTCCCTCTCCTATTTTCCTAGATTATGACATCAATTCCCAAATAGAGATCTCAACAAGTTCTCCTATCCCTTCTTGGACGCAGGTTTTGACAAGGAGTCTTTAATCAACAAATGAAAATTAGGATGAAGACTCTTCTTAGATTGTTCCAATCATCCCATGATTTGTGGATCTGGGTTGTGTTATGAGAGATTAGTGCTAGATAGTTTTATATATACAATTTATCTCCATTTTGTAAAGGTCGGATCATTGAAGCAAGATTAGCCACCTAGAGGAGACTTAAGAAATAGTTTTACAGTTCTAGAGGTTTTTACAGTTTATGCAAAATACACTTGGATACATTTTCTTTACAAAGTTTGTCAATACAAGCCATGTTATTTATGGAATATTGTTCAATGATAATATTGATGAATCATAGAAATTTGTATGCCAATGGATGTTGTGCATAAGTGTTTCTTATTTTATGTAAATCAATAGAAGACTCTGAATTTAAAGCTATTTCATTAAATTGTCTGTAAATGGGATTCTTTTATGTTTGTTGATCTGTGAATTAATGATGAGCTAGCAATGTGTTCTTGTTTGATTGTTGAGGTTTGATGGTTGTACGTTTTGAATTAGCACTGTGAATAAATATAGTAGTGCAGAATAGTCTGTGGATTATATCATTTTTATAGTTTCTTGGTTACTTGAAAGGCTCATTGTGAAATTTATATGTCTGAATTGAAAGGAGTTTACATTTATGATTTACTGTTTTATGCTTTGATCTATCTTTTTCTATTTATTTTACACCCCCATATGTTATATTAGTTCACATCATGCAGTTTGTGTCCTTTTTACCAGCAAGCCCCTTGAATATTATGGTTGCATGGGCTACTGAATGAAACAACATAGTTGAGAACCAACTACAAAGACCTTGGGAGATAGGTGGTTTTAGATCAGTTATCTTTTTCAAGAGAAATAGAGTAGAAATATTTTGTTTAGCATTTTTGTGCTATTTTGACCATCAACACTGCCTTGGTCTTTTTTTTTCTAATTTTTGTTATTATTGTCTACTCCATATGATATTCCTTCAACATCCTCATCATGTCCTCTTCCTCTTTGCTTACTTTCATACCTTTTGTTCATTATTTCCTCAATTTTCAAGGCAATCTAATAGGCATCTTCCATTGTGAAAAATCTCACCAAAGTCATCTCCTCTTATATGGTTGGTCTCAAACCATTAATATACATCACAACCTTCTCCTTAGTTTCTTCCATGTCTCCCGTTATAACTAGGATCCTATGAAATTCCTTTGTATATTCTTTCACTATTTTTGTTCCTTGTTTTAACCCTTGCATTTTTTTGAGCAAATCAAGCTCATAGTCCATCAAAATGAATTATCTTTTCATTTTCTCCACCATTCTATCCCACGGTAATTTTCTCTTTGCCTCTCCTTCCTCTTTCCAATTGAATCTCTCTCCACCAAATTGAAGCATGTCCTTTCAATTTTGTTTTTACAAACCTCACTCTATTAGGATCCTCAACTTCTTCAAACTCAAAATACACTTCCATGTCGTTGATCCAATCCACTAATTCTTTTGGATTCAAATTCCTACAGAATGTAGGAACATCAAATTTTAGTCTTTTTCCCATTCTTGTAGGGAAATCAATAATGGGTCATTGGTAACTGTTGATGTTGCATTTCTTTGTTCACTTGTTTGGTTAGCATCCTCCTAGGTTTCTTCTTCATCATCACTTACTAGTTCTCTTCTTTGTCAAAAACCTCTTCTAATTTCTTCTTGTAATGCTTCCACTTGCCTTCTCACGGCTCTAAAATCACCACCATGGACATTATTCTCATTTATTTCTCTACCTCTACCCTTACCACATGGAGCTCCTCTTGCATACATTTTCTACAACACCCACAACACAGGTCTTGTGCAAATTGCCTCTCTTTGGTGGTTTGTTCACACACTCAAAATATTTCTGCTCTAATGCTACTAATGAAAGAGGGGTTCTCAACAACCCTCTTTCATAATACAAAACATGCAAACAATCCTCAACAATGCATATAAATCAGCAACAAAATTTCATGAAAATAATTGAAGTTTTTGATTAGATAAGCAGGGAAGGGCCATGATCCCATGGTTACAAAGGCAAACAAAAAGAAACAGATAAAGGGTGGGAATAAACACCACCCACAACCCAAAAAATAACAACATTATAATTACACAGTCCAACATTAATTTTAGTAACCATAAACCAACCAGTTCTAATCAAAAATAGTAAAATACTAGAAGTATACTTAGTTCTACGTAAACCATTCATAAGGTCCACAGTATCCCAGGTGGTATTCCACCATAACATGTCCATAAAAGCATAACAGACTAATAGATAAAAACTAAATGACAAAAGAATCATCAAAAAACAAACAGAGCAGCACAAGAGGCATTATTTTCCTTTCTTCAACAAGTTTCCATACTCTCCCATGAGAGCAATATAGTCTCTCCAATTAGGTCCCTCTGTCTCATCAAGAGCCTTCAGGGCACCCGGTTTCACCTATTTCTTCAGCTTCTTGGCAATTTTGAGTTCTCCAGAAGTCGCGCCAAACATAGCTCGCCTCATAAGTCTATTCGTGATCCTCATGAGAGTAGCTAGAGCCTTATCCATGTCTTTGAACTGAACCTACATAAGGGTAAGTCTTCTCTTTAGAACTTTAAAGGTATAGTCTTTTCCTATATGCACATCCTCAACTTCCTGCACATCATCTTCCTCTATCTTATCATCCTCAGACTGTTTATCTTGTTCTTTCTCTTCCTCATTATTTTCCTCCTTCGAGACTTCTTCACCCATATCATAGGCCATATCCTCAAAATCCTATTCCTCAGAGTCATCATCCTCTTAGGCCTCAAAATATTCATACTCCTATTCCTCCTCTTCACTTGTGAACAATTTTTGTTTCCCTGTTTCTCCTACGAGGCCGCTTTTTCCAGCCGAGCCGACCGTCTACTGCCACTCCCACCACTTCCCTGGCCTTGTAGAGAATCTTTCTCCTCCTCATTAAGGTTCCCTTCCTCTATTATTTTTATGACATCCCTTATATTTACTTCGCATATGGGTTTCTTCGCCTTAGGAAATTCAAGCAGCAGAGGCGAATGCTTCCTTTTTCTTAGGCGTGGCTCTTATCATCTCTATTTTAAAGGTTCTTTTCTCCTCACATTTTTGCAACACAGGGGTAGAAGGATTGGAGACATTGGCAACTGAGGATTGTATTTTAGCAGTTAAAATAACTCTTCTAGCGACAACAGTAGGAGGAGGATGGGGAATAGGGTCCTCGGTCGAGATATCAACCACACCAAGGTTTTCGTCCAAGGCCTGTTGTTCATTAACCACTTCAAAATGGCCAGGGTTTTCATTTCTTCCCGCAAAAGGATTGCCATGGGGATTCAACACCAAATCATAAGGCCTTGGTGGAGAGGAGGGCTAGCACCTTTCTCTATATGGAGTTGTAGGGAGGAAAACAAGTAAAAAGGAAAATTAACTCTTTCCCCATGTCGAATGTGGTTTAGCAGGGGAAAGTGGTATGCATGTACCGACATATACCTTCCCTCCAGAGTAAAATATCTCATTATAAAAAAACTAAGGAAAAAGGAGGAGGAAGTTCCAATCTTGCATACCCATTTTTAAACCTTTTGAGCCTCTCACCTTCATGAAGGAATTTGTCAATAAACATCTAGTAGTCCGCTCCACTTTTTTTAGCAACTTTGGTTTCCTAGTTCTACAACCCCGTAGCTTCTGCGATGAATATGGTCGTAACTTTGAATTTCACAGCACCAATGGTGACATTTCCATTCCATCGGGAGTTCGTTAATTTAGTCGTTAGGTTCTCGTTGTATCCCTTTAGGGATTGGAAGAAAGGAACCATACTAGCTTCAACAAACAATTTCCATAAATCCACGTTTTGTTGTAGGGCTTGATAGTTCGACGGCTCCGTTCTCTTCCTAGGACCTCCCATTTTTCTCTTCTGCAAAATTTTTAGCTGCTTTTCACTCTTCTTCATAGTCTCCCACACCTTCTTATTTATCAAAATACAAAACTCACTCTTACACTAGAAGACACCAAGAGAAAATGAATAATTGTGAATCGAGAAGTTTCTTTTAAAAACCTCCGACAACACATTCCTCGGGGTGAAATAACCATCATTGTTCTTATAACAATTAATCTTTCGATTAATTTCCTTTCCTTTCACCACATTAGGAATGCGGGAATTGCTAACACCAGGACAATCTGCATGCATAGAAATGATGCCCCTTAACAAAAAGAAAATCTTCATGTGATAATTTGTAACCTTCATGACAGGAAAATTATTAATATTACTGTCAGCCAAGATCCTCTGATACATCACCGTACCACCTATATCATCATTACATAGAAATATGAAAAGCACCACTTGGTACTCTTTTATCCAACCAAATAGAGAGTTTTTTTTTTTGCAAATTATACTCATATTCAATTTTTTCCTTTAGAATTAAGCCTCTTAAGGATTCTGACATATTCCCATAGGTCCATCTGGTCAAACCCCTACAGCTTAGCGCCACATTGGCCACACAATCAACCACTTTATTTCCTTCTCTATAAACATGTTGCACTCTATAATTATCAAAGGAATTTTTAATGACTTGACATTTGTCTATTATGTTTTTTAACTCCCATGGTGGTGTTTCCTCTTCATTAATGACATCCACAATAAGCTTAGAGTCCCCTTCTAATATGAAATTTTGGTGCCCCATCTCCTTTAGAATACTAAGTCTCCCTAGAGCAGCCATAGCTTTCGTTTTGTTATTGAAGCAGATTCCCATATTCAACCCATAGCCCACAATACACTCACATTTATGATTCCTTAACCAACCTCCAGTGCCAGCTTGTCCTAGGTTGCCTTTTGAGCACCCATAGAAATTAGATTTGACCCAATCCATCTGCGGGGGGTTCCACACCATGGCCAATCTAGTTAGCATCTTAGACCAATTAAGTCTGGTTAAATCCTTGTTTATTCCCCATTTCTTCTTGATCCTCATTTCTTTTTAATTTGGCCATTTTTTGGAGAACCCATACCTGCCAACCTCTATGTTTTCCTTGATCTAATTTTTAATGATCACACTGACCTCCCAGCTGCTTCTCTCCTCCTCCCTAAAAATACAATTATTCCTTTCCTTCCATAAACCCAAGGCTACAAAAGGAGGAACCTAGTTCCAGATATCCACAATGACATTATGAGAGAAAGGGAAATTAGTCCAACTTTGTATAAACACTTTCAAGGAGTTAGGAAACACCCATTCTCAAGACAGAAACGAGAGGAAGCGGGACCACATTTTGCTCGCGTAATTTCAGTGAAATAAGAGGTGAATTATAGATTCCTCTTCATGTTTACAAAGTGTGCATCGATTGACCAGCTGGAAACCTCTCCTAACCAAATTATCCACAATCAGAATTTTTCCATGACCCATTGTCCACCAAAAGCAATTAAATTTATGGATCATATTATTTTGCCACACCTTTTCCCTGAGGTTGTCAAAAATAGAGTTATGCACCTTTATCAGTTCTTCATAAGCCATTTTGACTGAGAAACATCCAAAGGAGCATCATTTCCAAATCCATTCATCTTCCCTTCCTCTATCGAACCACTTAGCCTCCCCTATCACACCATGTAGTCTAGTTAGGATAGGGTCCCAGTTTACCTATCTATGACCTCTAAGGTTGTCCCTTCTTAGTAAAAAATTTAACTCCTTCTATCTAGGTTCCTCCAACTCCCAATTTATATAGTCTGAAACCTTTTTACCACAGATTCTATTACGACTTTGTTTAAGAGGTCTCAAGTCTTCAAAGGAGGATAGAGTAGAAGACTCTATCCAAGGATCTTTCCAAAAATCCGTGTTATTCTCATTCCCAATTCTCTTTCTCACCCCCAGCTTCAACACATTTCTCAATTTAACAAGATGATTCCAAAGAGCTGAGCCACTCGGCAGATCCAAAGCAAACAAAAAATAGCTAGAGTTCATGTTCCTCATGTATTTGGCTTGGAAAATTTTAACCCAATATTTAGTGCCTTTGAGGATATTCCAACCAATTTTAGCCATTAGGGATTTATTTAGCAAGGAAATTATTCTTAATCCCAAGCCCCCTCTCCTTTTAGGAGTACACACTTTTTCCCATCCAACCAGAGACATTCTATTTTTTTCTTCAGTTCCTAACCATAAGAATTTTTTTTGTATCTATTCTATCTTCTCCCCTATAAAGGCAGGGATTTTAAAGAGGGAGAGGTAGTATATTGGAATATTCTAAAGGGAAGCATTAAGGATTTTAACCTTGCCCGCCAAACTAAGAAGCTTTCCTTTCCACCCAGCAAGTGTGTTTTGGGTCATTTCAATCAGTTGATTCTACTAAGTATTCTCTAGCTTCTTAGAGATCAAAGGTAGGCCTAGATAAGAATCGAGTAATTCAACTTCCTTACATCCCATAATTTTTATCACTCTTTCCTTGATTTGTTGGTCAGTATTAAAGAAGTAAATTTTGTTTTTCTCATAGTTGATACACTGTCCAAAAAATAGTTGCATAGTCATTTAGCACCTATTTCAAGATACCAACTTCCCCCACCGAGGCTTCCCCAAACATTAGAGTTTCATCAAAAAATTGTTGGTGGGAGTCAGGAATTAGAGAAGAAGCAACTTTAACACCTTTGAGAACATTAGAATCCACCAGTTTCTATATATTCCTTCCCAGGGCTTCTGCCACAATGATAAAGAGGTAGGGGGATAGGGGGTCACCTTGCCTAAGACCATGACCACAAGAGAAGAAACCTTGGGGAACACCATAAACAATAATAGAGCATAGGGGGGAGGTAACATAGGCTGAGATCAGCTTTAGGAATCTTCCATCAATTCCAAACTTTTTGAGGACAACACAAAGGAAAGGCCAAGAGACTCTATCATAAGCCTTAGAAATATCAATTTTGAAGGTCATTCCCAAATTTTTAGAGTGATCCATGGAATGAATGATTTCATGGGTAGATATGACAACATCAAGGATATTTCTATTCTAGACAAATCCTTTCTGATTAGGGGCAATAATTTCACTAATCACAGGTTTGAGATGAAGAACCATAATTTTGGAAAATATTTTATAGACTGTGTTGCGGAGACTAATGGTTATGTAATATTTCATAGAAAAGGCATCCAAATTTTTAGGAATGAGGGCAATGAAAGTGGTATTGAGCTGGTTTAGTAGTCTACCTAACCTAAATAAATCTCTAGTAGCATTGACAAGATCATTTTTGATAATGTCCCAAAAAGTCTGGAAAAAAATAAGGGGGAAACCATCAGGGCTAGCAGCTTTATATGCTCCAAAGGAGAACACAAATTTTTTAACTTCATCCATGGAAACATCTTTAGTCATCATTTTTAAGTCTATAGCAGAAATAGCTTTAGGAATCACATCAACAAAGTCAACAAATACCTGCTCATCAATGTCAGGGCCCCTGTATTGAGTAGAGAAGAAATTAACAGCTTCCCTCGCAATTTCTTTTTCATTGGTCACCATTGAACCATCCTCCTTCACAAGAGATCTAATTTTGTTTCTGCTTTTGTGTTTCAATGTGGACTGGTGAAAGAACTTTGTGTTCCTATCTCCTTCCTTTAGTCATTGTACCCTTGACTTTTGTTTCCAATAGATTTCCTCCTTTTTGTTTACCCTATACCACTGAGATTTAAGATCTAAGATCTCTTTCCTTGGCACTAAGTTCCTCATCCACCCTTCTAGCCTCCATTAAATCTTGAACCTCCTTTATGCTCTTTCCTAGAGACTTATTTGTCTCAAAGATATCTCCAAAAGTCAACTTATTCCACCCTTTAACATTTTTCTTTATTCTCCTTAACTTCTTAGCCAGGCAATACATAGGAGTGCCAAAAAAAGGTTCCTCCCACCAGGATTTAACCAATTCAAAAAAATCTAGATGAAGACACCACATAGCTTTGAATTTGAATGAGAAAGGGCCATTATTATGATGCACATTCCTTTTCAGCACCAAGGCATTATGATCCGATCCTGATCTAGGAAGAGTAGAGAGAAAGGAATTGAGAGATATCCCAATTTGCAGAGATCAAGAATCTGTCGAGTTTAACTTGGATTAAGTGATTTCCACTTCTTTTGTTAGAACAAGTAAACTAAGTTCCTTGGATGGGGATATCGATGAGGCTAGCCGAATTTAAAAACTCTGCTAGCTCCATCATGTTGTCAGAGTAGTCATCCTATCCACCAAAATTTTTAGAGGGGGGGAGAGGAGAGTTAAAATCTCCTCCTAGCATCCAATGGTCATCATACCTTAGAGAGATAGCATTACTTAAATTTTCCCAAAGAAAATATTTGTCCCTACTCAGATTCGGGGCATAGATATTTATAAGGTTTTTTTTCTCCTGGGATACAATATCTTCCAAAGTGATCATTAGGCTATTCTTACAAGTAGAGCACAATGTCCCCTTGAATTTTGATGGGTTCCAGAGGCTAGAAATACCTCCTGAAGCACCATCAGCCTCACTGACAAAAAAAATCACATTAGGCCAAAAATTCACGATGGCTTTTTCAAAAGTCTCCTTCTTCATCTTTGTTTCCTAAAGGAGGAGCACATCCACTTTATTATCAAGAATGTAGGATTTCACCAAAAACTGTTTATATGGGTTATTGAGGCCCCTTATATTCCAAGAGAGAAACTTCATTAGAAAAGCTGACAACAGGCCACCTCGCACCCTTGGAAGCAGATGAGACTACTTCTTCTTGGACTTCGATCCTGCGATCGAATCCAAGGTTCTTTGTTTTCCAGCTGCCACATCCCTTGTCGTATCTTTAGTTTTGGAGTACTTTTGTGAAGGCCTTCCCACCTTATTTCCTCCTCCCACATCCAATTTCTTTTTCTTTTTAGGTTTAGTCAGAGCTTGGGACCATCCCTCCTCCTCCTCTTTGGAGGATATTCATTCAGGTTTTTGTCCTCCATTTTATCAAAGGAATGAATATCCTCCAAAGGAATTTTTTTATCAACTATAACATACTCACCTTCTTCAAGTTCATCCTCCTCTCCTTGAGTGTGAGTCTTAACGCCAACTTCCAACACCGTATCCTCCTTCTGGAGATCCACAGAAGGGGAAATCGCCTTAATAGCATCGCTCCCTCCCTCTAAGACCAAATCAGTCATTGAGGGAAAGCATGGGGTTGGGAAAGTTGAAGCAAGGGCAACCAGAGCTAAGTTAGGCAACCTAAATCATTCAATTCAACCACAAGATCATAAACAGACTTACTAGGTAGGTCGGGGATGTCCTTAATGAGAGGAATAAACACTTCCTACTTAGGGATTGTGGATGGCTGCACATAAGAAGACATAACCATTCCAGAGGGAGCCTTCTCAATAAGTTTATCCTTAGCCTTTTGGCCAACACCCTGCTTAAGCCCACAGGTATCACTGAGATGACCAAACTTCTTACACAGCTAACAAAAGAGCCAAGAATTTTCATATTCTAAGGGTTGGGTCCAATTTCCAAACTTTGACTTGAGCAGGATGGAGGATGAGAGAACTGTATTCATAGCCACATTAACATAGAGATGGGCATACACCAGACGAGATCTATCCTAATTGATCTTATCAATGGCCAATAAACTTCCAAAGTAGTTGGCTATACCTTGCAATATTCCTTTCTCCCAGAATTCCAGAGTGAGGCCCAACAAACAAACCCAGGTTGGCGCCAAGGCTCCCAAATTAGCCAATGGGTCAAAACCCGACTTCCACTTGCAGAGAGATAGAATTTTTTTAAATCTTGGGTCAAAAAACTAGGGGCCCCCAGTTAGAACCTTCAACATATCTTCATACACCACAAAGGAGAAGAGAAATATACCTCTTGGCATTGCATTGATAGTGACGTTGCCTTTGAGATTCCAAGTGGAAGCAGCCCACTGATGAACCAGTTCAATATTTGGCATGTACACCAATTTTTTTCCAACCAGAGCCATTTTGAGGTTGTCCATCACCTTCAAAATCAGAGTCTTCGATACATCGACTTCCCAGCCAGTAACCGAGTAGGATGCAGAGTCCAAAGGCCTTTTACTCGAAGCTGGCGAGTCAGAGCCCACCAATTTTTCCATGAAGGAAGCAGGGGCTTCCTCAGAGAAAAAGGAGTTGAGCACCAAGGTTGGTGAAAAGGGCGACTTCCTAGATATTCCCTTTGTCTTTTCCCCAGGGGAAAGGACTGAAGTACGAGGAGGAGATGTCAGACTAGGAACCGTCAGACTAGTCATTGCCACCACAGGCACAACATCAACAAAGGGGACAACCTCCTTGGAATGGGGAGCCTTTCTGGGCCCCCCTTCCGACTGAACCATCAGGCAGTCAAAACACAAAAAAAGCCCAAAAATTCAAAAAAAAATCTTGAGCGAGAACTTGGAGAGCATAGCAGAGCTGAGATTTTTTTCTTAGCTCATTGACGCTTTTGTTACAAAGGAAAATAATTGAAGTTTTCAACAAAAGATCTTCTCATTCTAGAAATCTGATTACATATTCATTTTCATTCATCAAATTTCTTATGGGTAGAAATATATCTCCCATACATAATCTGAAAATTAACACAAAACAAACTACAACACAGAAATAACAACTATGTTCTTCATTAGCACCTCCAAATATGCACTTTTCCTCTTCCAACAATCACCTGCAACTCTTCAAATCTCAAAAATGGTGTCTTCAACCTTAAATGGCTTCAATAATCCTTTAAACCTGCAACAAAATACTTCAATAACCTCTTGAGAAATGCCACCCTCAACTCTCCAACCTTCAAAACCTACAGTTACAATTAAAACCTAAAACCTGCCACAAAACCCTTCTCCAAAAATCCCAAAAAAAAAATTCCTCCTATTTGGAAAAGTCACGACCAAATCCTCATAATGAATTTTTTACACAATAAAAAAATTAATAAATTATTTTTAGTTCTATTTTGTAACTCCCAATCCCAATGCCTAAACTTTTCTTTTTTTTCAGATTTTTTCAAAAAAAATGCAATTACACCTTCACTATCTCCACTTCCAACTTGCATAACAAAGGTGACATTTTATTTAAATAAATAAAATTAAACTCACTTATTAAAATATCCTCCTAACATGAAATTATCCCCCTAACATGAAATTCAAATACAAATTTAAAACTTGATTTTTTTTGTTGATGTTGATTGCACTTTCACCTAGGATGCCCCTGCATCATTAGTTCCATGTATGTTGAAGCTAGGAAGTGGCTATCATGTTTCCCTAAACATTATTTTTGTACTTGAAATTATCTCATTTTAGATTTTATTGAACAATACAATTGTATTGTTGATCCTACCTCTCTTTTCCATGAATCATTTAATATCAAAAGGCAAGAAGGTGATTCACCATCTAATTTTTGCACAAGGTTTCTAGATATTTTTGAGTAATTACTAAGCATCACAAACTTGATAATTTAGTATGTATTGAATTACTATGTAAATATTATGAGATTGGCTTGATCAAGTACATGAGTAGATTATTTTTCTTGAAGAAATAAGGCACACACATATGAATACTCTTTTGTGTATTCAAATCTTGATAGTAATGGACTAGTTGTCCTAAATAACCAAAAGGAAAATGTAGTGTATGTTGGTGAATATTATAAAGTGGAAAGGGAAAATGTATGTCATAATGAAAAATGAAGGTATGGGATGAACTTGAGAATATGCTTTATTTTGATAAGGTCTATGAGGAAGAGAGTCTAAATATATGCGATGAGAAGGAAGTTGCTCATATATGTAAAGTTACATCTCATGAAAACCCCACAAATCAAGAGAAAAAACTATGCACAAGTGTTCAAAGTGATAAATCAATCCTTGTGAGTAATGGGTATAGATGATGTGCATATGACTGTTTAGTTTAAAGACAAGAATATATAGTTTCTCATTGGATGCGCTTTCCTATTTTGTTGATCTTGACAATAATGATTCTAATGATGTTATTGATGCAGAAGGCTACTCACATGGAAATGAGATGGATGGGTCCCCACTTCAAAGTGGTAAATTTGATAAAGATAATGCTCTAAATACTTGTTTACATTAGGATAATTTTCATGATGATAATAAACATATTATTAGATTTATGAATGCAAACACTCAACATACATATAGTGAGTAGATTCTTATGGTAGATAGCTATAATGAAATCTTTTACTTTGATTTTCATAAAAAATATAATAATTTTGAGTATAGACGTTGTGAAGAAATTTTAAATGCTTACAAATAGGAGGAATAAGATGGCATTATTAACTAGTTTCTTTGCAACAACAAGTATTACTTGGTTTATTGCTTTAAGGGCCATAAAATAGAGAAGTAAGGAAATGGAATTAATCCTTCACATGGGATGTCTTAAATTGAAGATATGCTTGGGATTGAGATTATTCTATTGAATATGCATGAGACAAACAAAACCTCCTATATTATAAATATAAATATTGATTTTCTTAGTGCTACTATGTAGAAGTTTGACAACTATATCAACTCACATGATTCTAGCACTTTTAAACCAAAGAGAATTGTAGCCCATGCTTTGGATGAAGATACATATGAAACTTTCATTTTCATGTGGAATTTACATGTTTCCAATTAATTACACCTTATTTCTTTTCTCTTTTCTTGAATTTGAAACAATCCTTGAGAATTATTGGTGTAATTAAATGTTTTGTACCTTGTCCTAGGTCATAATTACACCTTAGTTAAGTTTACTTAGGGACCACATAGGAGTTGTTGGAGAATTTCCACCTTTGATGGACTTATCTTCTTATTACTTTATCACCTCCACCTTTCATGGACATATCATGTGATTAGGTTTCCACCTTTTGTGGTAGATCCACTATTTGTGGTCGTTATCACATTATCACCTTTCCACTTTAGGTGGAGTGATAGCTTTTCATTGTTGTCTCATGTCATAATATTACGACACTTGTCATAATCTTATGCACTCCTATGTTCTCACCTTGGCTATATAACCAAGGGGTCTCTCATTGTACACACATTGAATCATATCATTGACATTGAATACAGTTTATTCTTGTCATATTATTTTCTCTCTTCTTTGTGCTTTCTATTTGGTCCATAGATCTTGGCATCCATAGCCAATTCTAACATGGTATCAGATCATGTTTGATTCTAACAAGAATTATGATATTGATTGAAAGAAAGATGAAATTTTCTTTCTCTTTGGCCATCATTATTCAACTTTATGGATATCTCTACATTTGATAAATTCCAAGAAAGATATAAATGTTAATTTTATTAAGTTAGATCAAATTGAGGGAGAATTTTTTTTTAATGAATTATTTAAATGCGAAAAGTTTAAGTTCAACACAAATCTACCTATTCATATTAGTCTTCAAGATGCTTCATACACTATTTTCAATTTTTGGTTCAAATAAGTGATAAGTTTGTTGAATTTTATAACTATGGAATCCATGACGAGAAAATCTAAGACAGTAGAAAATGTTGTGAGCTTGTAAAATTTTCTCCAAATGTACTAGAATTTTTATTTTTTTTATGTAGTAAAGGATTATGAAAATAGATTGTGTATCAACAACAAACAATTCAAGTGCATGGTTTAGGCAACTTATCTCATTATTTTCTATGTAGGTAGTGGCAATGTTTTTGGGTTAGGAATCAGTGTGTCATTAGAGAGAATGATTTATGATAAAGGTAGGTATTCGATTCACATTTTTTAGTGGCTTTGGGTCACCAAGAAATTATTTTAGGATGGTGAATTTAGAATTATGTAAGCTGGTCGACTTGTTCACCCAATGGATAAAGCACTAGTTTGCACCTTAAATTTTGGATCTCAATATGCCCACAAGGGGTTTATTGTCCCTAACAAGAGTCATTGTTGGAATAAAATTTGCATCAAGATATTTTATACATTCAACCTTGAGTTGATGAGCGACAATCATAGTTCTTAGAATGGTGGGTTGGCCACATAATTAATATATAAATTTCTTCAGTTTAATAATTGCTATTTAAATTTTTGCATCATAGATAAAAAATTTATAGTTTATCAATTACTCTCATTTCCATTTTTGAGTCGTTTGGTCGAGAATTGAGCCTAAAATCACGTTTTTTGTTGTCATTGGCATCTCTACATAGCTTGCACTTGAAAGTTGAAATTTTGAATTAAAGAAATTGAATGGGTTTAGATAAACCATAATTAGATTTCAATTTTGATGTCAATCCAATTATACAAAAATTGAGTCTATGCCGAACTTTTGATTAATTGCTCAAAATCAATGTTTTTGATAAAGTAAGTTGCATTTATCAAATAAAATGATTTTGAGAAATTAATCAAAAGTGAGAGGCTCAAAATCAATGTTGTTTTCCAACAACTAAATGATAAATCTACACTTTCTAATTTCCAACAATTGCATAGTGTGAGGCAACATAATGTGCACCTTCTTATCACTTTTTGGCTTTGTCAAGTAAAATCTAGGACCATGGTATAGTATTGTCAAATTCATGTTTGACCATTTAATTTGCCACATCAATTTTAATAAATAATAAAAACAATTTAATATTATTTATGATGTTTGCATTCCTTCGTAATTACAAGATGCGCTCTTCTCAGAAAGAAAAATCATATGAAAACCTTCATTTTTGAACATATGAATATACATTAAAATGAAATATATTTCAATTTAAGAATTTGAACCCAAAAAATGAAAAGGAAGGTGGAAGTTTTAAAAGACTTATAAATATTTTAGTTTGTGATGTTGTGGCTAGTTGGTTGCCCATTGGAGACCTGCGCTTGCATGCACCTGTGTCGGTTGCTTCAGGGTGCCCACGACCTGTAACAGGTCGGGGCTTTGTTTTCTTCTTGTTGTGTGGGGGGTTTGGGGGGAGAAAGGTGTGGTGGGTGGGGGGTTGTGCGGTGAGAGGGAAGTGGGTGGTGGAAGCGGTGTGGGTTTGGATGAGGTGGAATGATGAGGGGGCTGGGTGTAGGGGTTCGATGTGGGGTATGGTAGAGGCTTCCAAAATCCTGGTGCTTGTTGGGTCAAAGCCATCTTAAACTTTTTTGGTAGTCATGCATGCACAAAAGATGGATTTGTCCTTTATGGGTGAGAGCTCTAAGCTCAAGAAAGTGAACGAGTGCTTGTCGTGTAGTCAAGATCACCCTATTCTAGTTATTTCTCTCGAATCGGTTCAAGAGGACATAGCTTATTAGAGCCAACATGTTTTGATTTGTAAGTTCTTGGGTATTTGTGTCCCTCTATTGGTGTTAGAGTCTTGGATCCATCGGACCTGGTAGGTTGAAGGTGATTTCGATCTTTTGGTGGCTACGAATGGCTATTTCATGGTTGATTTTTCTTGCATCTCGGATCGTAATCATGTTTTTGAGGGAGGGTCATATTTTTAAAATCATGTTGGCTTATTCATTAAGCCCTGGCATGGAGGTTTTAATGTGGCAAAGGATCTTCCTACACGGTTTCCTGTTTGGGTCCGTCTACCATGGCTGTCGTTGGAGTTTTGGAGGGAGGATATTTTGCATCAGATTGTTGCTTTGTTGGGGAAGTCGGTTTCCATTGCTCATAATACTTTGGATAAAAAGGTATTCTCTTATGCTCACATGTGTGTTGAAATTGATTTAAATAACCCTTTGCTGAATACTTTGGAAATTTTTATTGGCTACACCTCATGGATTCAACCAATAAATTATGAGTCCCTTCCTTTTCTTTGTCGCTTTTTTCATAATTATGGTCACCTCCAGCACCAATATCCTTGGGCACCCAAAGCGGAGGGGTATTCTTCTTCTCCTTCTTTTGGACCTTCGGTGGAGAAGGGGGATAAAGGGAAAGCGCATGTGGTTGAGGGTGGGCCTGATAAGGATGGCTTTATTCCTTTTAAGCAAAGAGCTAAAGGGAGGGGTCAGAAGCGGGACTATAAGGATAGATAGAGTGATCATGGTTTCAATCAATTTGAGGTCTTGGATAATCAAGCTTTGGAGGAAGGGATTCTTGTTGAGATTTCTTCTGGGGCCACTGGTATGGATGTTGGGCTAGAGCAGGCAATTGTTTTTTCAGAATATTTCTCTAGCTTTGGAGTAGGGGATTTTTTAGCCTCCTAAGGCCTCTACAGATGTGCAAGATGATATTGTTTTAGCGGATTTAACTAAGGAGGTGTTCTCTTCAGGTAAAGGTTGGGGATCATCTCCTTCTTTGGGGGTGTTGCAATGCCCTCTCAAGAAGGGTCATTTTGAAAATTCTTCGAAAGCTAGTTGTAAGAAGGATGTGGACAAACTTAAATCTACTAGGGATATGTTGATGGAATTTGGTTCTGTTAAGACCCTTGAGGCCCACTTCTCTCAACCTTGCTCATGATTATTCTCTCATGGAATGCAAGGGGGTTGAATAACACTTCTCGTCAAAAGGCTATTCAAGATTTGATTGTTGTTCATTCTCTAGATATCTTTTGTGTTCAGGAAACTAAGCTTCGGGTGGACCTCATGCTTCAACATGCTCCTCGTATTTGGTTTTTTGGCTAGTGTCAATGTATTGGGTATAGAGGAACCTTTGGAGGTCTGGCTCTTTTCTGGGATCCTCGTAAGGTTGTTCCTCGTTGGTGGATTTCAAGCCAATCTACTATTTTTGTGGTGGCTTTGGTTTTGGAAACTGGTGAGACTATTTTGGGTAGTAATGTTTATGCACCGATTGACATCTATGGTAAAATCTAGTTTTGGGATAAGATCAGGTATGTTAGGTCTTGTGCACCCTTTCTGCCTTGGATCTTAGCTGGTGATTTCAATTATGTGTTGAGCTTGGAGGAGAAAAGGGGAGGGTTGCCTAGGCTTGGTGTTGCTTAAGATCTATTTCAGACTAATGTGGACTCTCTTGCTCTGGTGGATGTTAAACCCTCTAACAAAATATTCACTTGGAATAATAGATAGAGTGGGCCTAAAGCGATTTCCCAGTGGCTAGATCGATTCCTTGTCTCTAACTCTTGGGTTACAGGTTGCTTGGTTATTTTCTCTAAGATTCTTGACTTGTGTGGCTCTGATAATTGGCCAATTAATTTTTTGACTTCATCTTTCCCAAATCCAAATAATCCACCTTTCAAATTCTAGCTTATGTCGTTACATGATTCATCTTTGGGTGATCTTGTTGCTTAGTGGTGGTGGGATGGTGTCCCTGCATATGGTACAACTATGTATTCTCTGGTTAAGAAGCTGCAATATGTTAAGTATCATCTTAAGCGATGGAATAGGTAGAGTTTTTGTAATTTTTGGGCCAAGAAAAGAGAAGCACAAGATCACCTTGTTATTATTACTCACTAGATTTGGGATTTTGGATTCTCGAAGGCTCTTGGGCATGCTGAGGCCCAGGATTTGAAATTGGAGGAGGAGTGGGAGCTTTGTGAGGATATTTTTTGGAAACAAAAGGATAGGATTGATTGGCTTCAAGAGGGTGACAAGAATATTGTGTTTTTCCATCATTTGGTGCAAGCTCGTTGGAATAAGTGTTTTATCTCTTCTCTTGTTAACTTTAGGGTCTTTCAATCTCTTTGCAACAAGCTTTGTCTAGTGAGGCTCATCGATTCTACTCTAATATGTTCACAAAGGATTCACTTCCTACAAAGGCTGATGAGAATATGGTCCTTTCTTACATTCCTTATTTAATCTCTAATGAGTTGAATGCTTCTCTTATTCACCCGGTGACTTTTTTGGAAGTGGAGGAGGTTGTGTTTGGGATGAATAATGTGAAAGCTCCTGGCCCTGATGGTTTCCCAATTGAATTTTTCCAAGATTTTTGGATATTGTGAAGCTAGATTTGTTGGAGGTGGTTCGGGAGTCTCTTCATAGTAAGCAGATGCTTCGTGCCCTGAATGCTACTTTTTTGGTTTTCATTCCTAAGAAGGAAGGTGCTGACAGGCTTAATCTCTTTAGACCTATTGCGCTCTATAATGTGGTGTACAAGATTATTACGAAATTGATTACTGAGAGGCTTAAATCTTGTTTTCATGTGATAATTTCTGAGGAGCAAGGTGGCTTTGTGGCAGGTCGTCAAATTCTGAATGGGGTGGTGGTTGCGTCTGAAGTCATTCATTCCATGGCAACCTCTAAGGATAGGTCTATGTTTATCAAGTTGGATATGGCCAAAGCTTATGACAGAGTTAAATGGAGTTTTCTTCAAAAGATTATGTTGGCCTTTGGTTTTTCCTCTAATTGGGTGAGCTGGATATTGAGTTGTGTGACCTCTTCCTCTTTTTCGGTTATTGTGAATGGGGAACCTTCAGAGCTTTTTGGGGCTACTAGGGGCCTTCATCAGGGAGATCCGCTCTCTCCTTATTTGTTTATTATTATGGCGGAGGGGCTGGGTCGGCTTCTTAAATTTTAGGTTTCACAAAGATTGATTCATGGGTGGCAGCGGGGGATGGGCTTGCCAACACTTTCTCATCTCCAATTTGTGGATGACACCTCTCTTATGGGTCTGGCTCACATTTGAGAGGCTAAATATTTTAGGCAAGCTTTGGATATCTACCTTGCAGCTTCGGGCTAAAAATTCAATGAGAAAGAGTCTTATATCTTCTTCTTTAATACTCCTCAGGCTATCTAGCGATGGATTGCAACTATTTTGCAATTTCAAATTGGTTCTCTTCCCTTTGTCTATTTGGTTATTCCTCTTGTTGTTGGTCATCAGCCTAGGTCCTCCTGGCAGTTGTTGCTTGATAATCTAAGGCAGAAGGTTACTCATTGGACTCATCGATGGTTGTCTATTGCTGCTAGAGTGAATCTTCTCAAGTCTATTATCCAGGCCCTTCCCATCTAAAGGTGCTTTGTTCAAGTGGCTCCACTATATTTCCTTAAGGAATTTGATGCTCTTTCATGTCAATTTCTTTGGAATAGTAATTTGTTATCTTCAAAGTGGAGCCTTATTAAGTGGGAATCTATGTATAGACCAAAGCAGGTGGGTGGTCTTGGTTTACGCTTTCCTATTTTGAATGGGAAAGCTCTTGCTACCAAGCTTTACTAGCGATGGTGTACCAATCAACATCAGTTATGGGCTCGTATTGTCAACCATAAATATATTTGGGGGGTTTCTTCTTTTGAGGTTCCTCGCTATCCTCTGGAAGGGAGTGGTTCTATGATTTGGAATACTTTAAAAGTGGGGGCGCAGCTGATTAAGTGTGCACTTTTTTGGATCTGTCATTCGGGGTCACAGGCTCTTTTTGGTTAGATTCTTGGGATGGTCACCCTCCTATTCTCTCTTCTTTTCCTCAACTCCAGTTCCTTTGTGATGTTTTTATTGCGGCTGGCTGGGATATTGTGGAGCATTATAAGGTGGCATAGCATGGTGGATTGGTTGTAAGTTTTCACTGGAAGCATCCTTCTGAGTAGCCACCTGGAGGGTCTGAGGGGGATAGGCATGAGCTTTCCTAACTTCTGGCTTCTTGTGCTTGTAATTCTTTGATGGGACTTGATGTCTTGGCTTGGGATGGTTTGGATTTGTCTAGAAAGTACTTTGTGTCAGCTGGTTATAGGCAGTTGGGTAGGCAATTGTTTGGGGACATTGAGGTCCCTTGGTGGAAGCAAGTTTGGCACAATTTGTCCTGGCCCAAGTGCAATTTCTTCGTGTGGTTAGTGGCCCAAAACCGGTGTCTTACTTGAGATAATTTATGTAAGCATGGTTTCCAAGGCCCCTTTATGTGTGGTTTATGTCATGGATGTGAAGAGAGTGTCTCCCATCTCTTCTTCCAATGTTCCTATTCTAGGGAGATTTGGCATTTCTGGTGGGGGGTCTGGAATACGGCCTGTTGGCATGCTTCCTCATTGGCAAAGTTTGAGGAATGGTGGGGCAGGCCCCCTATTTCTACCTCCTTTCTTTAGGCTGCTTGGGCTCTTGGGCCATCCTTTATTATCTAGAACATGTGGTTGGAGAGGAATAGGCAGATTTTTCAGGATTCATTCTTGATGGCCCCTCACTTATGGTGGAAAATTTTGCATTCTTTAGGGGAAACTATTGCAACTAAGTGTGATATGACTGTGTCGGTGGACCCTCATGATGTTGGTTGTTGTAATCGTCTTCATCTTCCTCCTCCACAACGGTAGCTCATGCACAATAGATGTAGATATCCTACCTTGAAGGTGACTAGGGAGGGAAGATGGACCCCTCCTCCTCATGGAGTCCTAAAAATCAACTCGGATGGCTCTTCTCATGGAAATATGGGTCATGCTGGCATTGGGGGTGTTGGTCGGGATAGCTCTGGAGATGTTCAGTTTATCTTCTCTATTTATAAGGGTTTTCATACTAATAATCTTATGGAGGCTCAATTTATCTTCTCTATTTATAAGGGTTTTCATACTAATAATCTTATGGAGGCTCAGGCCATTTTATTGGCTGTGGAGCAGGGCAATCAATTGGGATGGAGAAGGATCATATGCGAGTCTGACTCTCAGGTTGTGGTGAATTTATTGAAAAGGCGACATTTAGATGATGTGAGATGGCAACTGGTTTTGATTGTTGAACAAATTCTCACTCTTTGTGCTTCTCTGGAGTATATTACTTTCACTCATATTCCTCAAGAATGGAATGGTGTTGCTGATTGCTTGGCTAAATGGGCTTCTGATCATATTCATGATTGGAATTTGGTGGATCGAGGTCAACTACCCCTGGATTTGTCTCATCAATTGGATCACTAGGTATAACTTGATAGGGCTATTTAATGCCCTTGCTTTGTATCGTTTCCTTATTTTAATAAAAAATTTACCCCTCCTTGATGTTAAAAAGACATAAATGAAATAATGTGACATTTAAAAGAAAATAGCCCATTGCACATTGGCAAGTTGGATTGTTTTCCTTTTACCTTGAGAAGTAAGCGATGGTTTTTATTTCATCATTTTTCTCTTTCTCTTGCAACATATATGGGCTCAAATGTACCAAATATTTGAGAAATTTTAAGTTGTTTAAAGGACAGACCCTTTAAAATAAAGTGGGCAACATTTATAGTTTTATTACCCAAATTGCCATGGTGGAAGGTCAACCAACATCTTTTAGATCAGCAAGCGACTCCCCATTTGTTCTCTAGCTCAATGATGGCTTATGCACTGTGTTATTTATGAAGAGGGAGGAAGCATTTGAAATAAAGGCATGTTTTAATTAGGAAAATACTCTAAAGTTGATGTTGTATGATTACATTGATTTTCATTGCCACCTGGCATTATTTTGCCTTGTACTTCTTCTAAACATAGCATTACACAACAACAATACGTAAACATGAATGGAAGGGAGGTGTCATAGATTCGGCCATACTTTTTATTGAAACTTGCCTGTCTTTCAGCCAAAATGGAGGCGCCGTGTATAAATTTATTTTCTCTGTTGAGTGGAAAGCTGGTCACCACAACAAGAAGGGGTAGAAGGCATTTTGTTTTCAACTAAAAAAGAGGCAGCTTTTCTTAACAGTGTTTGCCATTAGAAATTGAGAATTTTAGTAGCAAGAATGAGGTGCCATGCATTTCATCTAAGTATTTTCTTTTGGAGGGTATGAAGCATGGGAATTGGAGGGGATTTCTTTGTTTGGTTGTATAATTTGTAGGCTATTATTTGTTTTATTTGCCATGGATAGAGTAGAGTTCAATTACTTATGTTTGTTATTTTATTTGAAGATGTTAAGAAAACATGGAAGAACATTACAAAATTGGTTCCTGTCAGAATGTTTTTTTTTGGGAAAGGATATAATGGTTTTATTTGCAGCCATGAAGGAGATAATTAGGAGCTAGAAAATGACTCAGGAATAAGTAGAGAATAGATGGAGTTTTTAGAGATATAAGTACATGTAAATTGTTTGATAAAATGTTTTGTAGAAAATATTCTTTAGAAAATAAGATTAGGAAAATTCTAGAAACAAAGATCTTCATGAGATGGTGAATAATAGAGTGATTAAATTTTTTATCATAAGAATGGAATATAATTTTACTAGGATAAAATAAAGTATTTTGTAATCAAAATATTTCACGAGAATGTTAACTTATGTAAATTTTACACTATGATGGTTATTGGAAATTTCAAGCTGAAAATCATTTACAAGAAATCTTTGAAACATTTGGGAGAATTTTGCGGTCTAATTGAGCTGTTGTGCCCATGTGTATTTGTTGATCAAGGGACCAAATAGTGTAAATTGTCAGTTTTATGTTCAATCTGAGCCTCTCTTCTCTTTATTTGTAATATTTGTGTATTGTCTAGGGTTTTTCTTTCTTGTGGTTCAAGTTGCTATTGGACCCTCTGCGTCAATTTAGGTTTTGTGTCTATAATTAGTTTGGGATTTTAGGTGTAATGATCCATGTAAATATTTTGGGGAATGTGAATACAATCCTATTCTAAGATTAATTTCTACAATCACATTGTACCTTCTTAAGAAATCAATATAGGACATTGTTTGTTCTAATAATGTAGTCTATCTCCAATTCCTATTGAATACTTTAGGGAGTTTTACAAATTTCTAAATGCATATTTTCTATATTCTTTTTAAAATTAGCTAGCTTGAATTCAATGAATGTAGTAAAGCTTTGATTAGAATTTCTAAATGAATATTTGCTATATTATTTTTTCTAACCTAATATGTGGGGTGTTTAAAATGGAAGTGGTAACTAAGAACATGTTATATTGTTGAGAGTAGGAAAGAATTTGAGGATCTAAGCTTTGCAAGATAGAGCCAAGTCAAGTAGGCTCATCTAAAACTAGGATTTATTATGTCATTGTTGTTAATTTGTTTTGACTTGAATGTGTTCCTCTAGAATTATGAATCGATCTTTGTAAATTGCAGTTGATCCACATCTCAATTTTATAGATGGTAAAAATCTACATAGAATATAAAATATTTTTTTCTTTTCTTCATGGAGCTTATAGGTACAAAAAAATAATCTAAATTATTATTGATTCATCATCCATTTGGAATGTTTGAAGTGGTGATAAGTTATTTTTAGTACAAATTATTTGTTCATAAGGTTTTTAAAGGTATAAAGGATCATACACCTAAACTTGTAAAATATTAAATCCTTTGCTCATACATCTATGAATTGTCAATTATCTACATGTTTAAGGTCTTCAATTATAAATTTAAATAAAAATAGCATAGTTTCAATTAGCAATAGTAAATTGGGCTTATGCACTCTATCATTTGGCCCTATTTTTATCTTTGTAGCATTGTCTCTCAAATATCAACATCATTCCTTAAATTCATGTATTAGGATCAACCTCCCGAGTATTATAGAGTTCAAAATGTAGAAGGTAGGGTCTAATCTTGTTGAATTGGTCTTCTCTTTTCCTTGATTTAATCATACGTTTATAATTCTACCTAGATGCAATAGCACAATTCAACTATTTACCCAGGTTCTTCCATAATATATGTCACAAATGATTTAATAAAAAAGTAAATCTATCTAAAGTGATAATTTATGGCAGCACATGTAGCCTAACTAATTCTTTGAAGAAAAAGCCTACAATCTTGGGTGTATAATTAGACTTTTGAAAAGGACGCCATTTTTTAAATTACTTAACTATAAAGATAAAATCATTACCTCTTTGAGTTTCAGGAATTTAAAGAATAAAATCTATATACAATGTTGTTCCTAATACCTTTTTTGTATTGATAATGGCTTATACATTCCTATATTTTGGGAAACTCCTTTAGCAATTTGACAAATCACACATCTCTCAACAAATTCTTGAGATCTTGGTGTAAACATGGCTAGTAATACCCCTTTCCTAACATCTCCAATGCCTTTTCCACATCACCTCCAATTCCTCCACTATGTAGCTCCTTGATTATTTTTTCTGTATTTGAGCTCTGTGGTATACATGCATGTTTCCTCCTAAAGGGATAACCTTTTTGTATAGAATAATCCTAACATGAAACTTTACCTCCAACCCAAGGTTCCACATATCTAAAAAATAAACTTGTGGGAAACAAATCCTTCATCACATCCATCCCTGCCAATTCAACTCTCATGGTAGACAATAATTCTTTCCTTGTACTCAAAGCATTTGCAAATTTATTTGTTATCTTCCCTGTGTTTAAGAATAAAATAATAACTCTAAAAAACATCCAACCACCTCATATGCCTTTGGTTCAGTTTTTTCTAGCTATTTATGAATTTATCAATGCCTAATTATCACTATATATAACAAACTCCTTTGGAATCATATAATTCTTTCACTTATGCAAAGCTTGGAAAATATCATAATTTTTTTTATCATACGTTGAAATTTTGTTCTTATTCAAAATTTCACTAAAATAAATAATTTGGGATTACCCTCTTGAATTAATATAGCACCAATGAATTTACCATTACTATCACAATCAACTTGTTAAACTTTCAAGAAAAATTGAAAAGTGTCAACTCTAGCTCTTCTATTAAATTTTTCTTCAAGATCTAAAACCTCTTATGAGTAGAACTATCCATTCAAACCCTCCTTTTATCATGTAATGTGTCAAACGTGCACATATCCCACTAAATTTTCCAATGATCTTCCTATCAAAGCTTACCAAACCCTAGAAAAAATTGATCTTTATTGTACTCTATGGTATTGTTAACTCAACAATCACTCAAACCTTCTCAAGATCCATTCTCAATTCATCTCATGATATTGATAGATCCCAAGAAAACTATCTATTTATATATGATAGTCTATTTCTCCAAGTTTGTGTACAACTTCTCCTTCCTTAGTTTCAACATAACTTTTTGCACGGGTGTACAAGATGTTCCTCTTTTGTCTTTCTAAACACCAAAATAGCATCTAAATAAATAACTGCAAACTTACCCAAGAATATTTATAGGACTTCATTCATCAACCAAATAAAGTTGATGAAATTTTTATCCCAAATGACATGACCAACCAATCATATGGTCCATCTTTTGTTCTAAAATGTGTCTTCTACTAATCTACTTCGTGAATTTTTATTTGATGATAACTATTCTTGAGATTAATTTTAAAATTGAAGTAAAATGCTCCACTAAAACACTTCATCAAATAATCCATGTGTAGTAATTGAAACATGTACATTAAATGGTGAGCTTCTTTATAACATGAGTTTGTACACATCTTCCATTCTCCTCCCTTTTTGGTGTAACTATTGTAGGTATAATGAAAGGGATTATAGTTTATTTTATCTTACCTCTTATTACTAGGGCTTCAACTTGTACGTTCAACTCAAGATTTGTATGAGGACCCATCATGTGCAACAACACCTTATTATGTAAACCAAAACAATAGGATGAAACAAAATTTGTAGAAGAAAAATGATGAAAAAGAACCTATTCATTAGGTTAAATGAATGATGTGTATCCCTTGGTGAGTAGTGCCAAGGAGGATTACCTTTCCTTGGCTAGAATTAATTCTAATGAAATTATTAATATTGCTTCTTAGAAAAGGTCTCATCTAGATGTGATGATTTTAGAGAAGGTACGTAGCGAGAAGGAAATTTTCAATGAGGGCTTGGTTAATGCAATCTAGAAAGCCATTAGCCCAACTCAAGGGATTCAGCATTTTTCCATCTCGCCTTCCACAATTAAGGAAAAAAGAAAGGTGGTTTCAAAAGAGACATTAACTAAAAGACCTTTCAACTCTTATGTTTCAAGATTCACAATTAAAAATGAGAGAATAACTAGGAAGGAAAAATTCTTTAATGAACCAATGAATAGAGCTATTGTTAATGCTCAAATTTCCCTAGAACAATATTTCTTTACGCTGTCTTGAACCACTAGACTAATATGTTTATTGAGTGGAATACCTTAATTATTTTTGCTTCTTATATAATACTGAAAGATTATTATTAGTTTGCATTCTTAATATTATTAGATCCTTACTGTTGTGTCTCCATTTTTTTATTGGACTTCATTAATATAACCATTCCAACTTTTATAAAAACACTCCAGCCCTTTTAAAATCTGACCTTTATTTTTAATCAAAATATGTTCACTAAAAAAACAAACAAGCAATCTATTGATAGAGAAACTGCTAAACAATAACACATGAATGAGAAAGGTTAAAATATTAAAAGAAAATCAGACTTCTTTTGGACTCAGTAATGGCAGATGAATGCTTTGATCTTAGAATATTGTATGTGTGGAGACAAAGTGTTATGGGGAGGTACAAATAGAAAGAGCACCAATAGCTTTAATGTAACAAGATAATTGGTAGGCACTGCATAAGCTATCCTCTTCACATAAATGCTCATTAGAATATCCTCTATGAGAGGGAAAACAATACGGTGGCAGTTTTGTTGCTGATTTGTAATATGTTTTTTTATTCGCTTCATTAAAAAACAAAAGAGTTTACCACACTACTTATAAACTAATAACATATTGATGTTTCTTTGTCATTATATTTACATAGGAATTGCACAGTATTGCATTTCCAAGTCATAAATCATAAACATGAGAAAGTATTGCATTTCCAAGTCATAACCATGATATTTTTTTTACATTTTTTTAAGATTAAAAAAGTTTGAAAAAGGTTTTATTCTTTGACATTATTGAAAGATGTTACTTATATTAATTTGACAAGACATTTTGATTTTGGGTCTTTTGTTAAAGAGAACAAAAAGAAAATAATAATATTTGCTATAACAACACTATAACAAGTCAATAACACTGTAACATCACATCAAATTACCATCAAACAACAAAATTAGAAAAATTAAAAGCCACCACTGCTTCCCACTTAACTATATTATAAACTGTCATTTTAATGAATTATTAGAGCCTAAATGCTTGTCTCCATTAATTAGAAACATGATTAAGACAGCAGAGGATAAAAAATGAGAAGCTAAGGTAAAGGTATCTTTTTTGGGCCCATGTTGAAGACTCTAAACTATTGTATGGTCTATTCTTGATGACACCACAATATTCTTAATCACATGGGGCTTCATTGTTTTGCACTGCTACTTTGTTTTTTCTTACAAGAAAAAATCTATAATGTCAAACTGTACTCTCTTTCCCTCTGAATTTTCTTTTTAAGATGGCAGGTAATTTCTTCAATTATAATTGAGAGTCTTTGAGAAATACCCTTTTGGCACAGCTGTTGGGCACTTGAAGACTGAATGAAGCTTTTCCCACTCCAAAAAAGAAATAGTGAAATATGGTCTAAGAGAACTGAGCGCCAAAAAAGCTGGATAAAAAGTAAGTGTCCTAACAAAAGAGCATCTGCCTATCATGTCAAGCATTGGGTTGGTCATAATAATGTAAATAAAGAGGTGGTCATATCCTCTCTTTTTAACATCTGCATGGGTTAATCATATCTATTGTTTTTTTAATTTTTAATGTTGAATTTTGTTTTTCAAGCATCTTGGAGACCTAGCCAACACAGTGTCTAATAAAAGGGACAGCAAACTATTCAGTAGGAGTTAGGGGAAAAGCCACTTAAACTTGAATAAAACAGAGAAGTCATAACAGAATTGTACTTGTGTCAGTGTAATGTTTAATATGCTCTAGATCAATTTATATAAGTATTGTGAGGAAAGAAGCAATCTCAATCTCAAAGTTCTCTTCTGAACAAAGCAATTGTTTTTTATTGGCTTCAATCTGGATTTCTAACCATTGTTTCAAGCTTTCACGTGCACTCATACCAAGTTGCAAAATTGGCTTGATATACTAAGAACAAATCACCATTTTTAAACAGAAACTGAGCTTAATTTGATCAGTCACATGAATCCTTTTTAATTCTTTTACTACTCAATTAGTCAGGCATCAAGTGTTAAATAAAAGCTTATAACAATATAGATAGTTTATAAAATTAAGGTACCAGTTTAAGGTGGTGATTTTGATAGAATATATAATATTTTTTAGGTAATGATGGTCTAGTTGAAGGAGACTTGTAATGCAAGTAATTGATGGGTATATTTAGTTAACATGTAATCAATTATTAAGAACAGAGATGTTGATATGTTGTAATTGTTTTATTCATTTTTTTTAAAAAAAGATAAAATATTTTGAAAGTATGTTTTAAAATCAAACATTTTAGATGAAAGAAAAATGTCAATAAAAAGAATTTTTATTTTTTATTAAAATATATATTTTGCTTCAAAAGAGTAACTTTGTAGTTTATTGGATTTAAAGTAAAAGATACATGTTTTTGTTTTTACTGATAAGATAGCTCTATTGAATCAAAAACTGCAGCCACATTCTTAAAAAGAATATTTGTATGTAAAAAAAGAATTCTACATATGTAACTGTAAACAAAAAAAAAAAAATGATTAAAATTTCGTCTAACATAAATACTTTTTATTTATATGTTAAATATATGACAAGTTTCTCATTTTAATTTTTACTTGCATATAATTTATTATAATTTCTTATTTAGCATTCTTCACTAAAAACCCTTATTAAAAATATTTAATATTTTTTACAAACAAATATAAAATTTTAACTTATTCTCTTTCCTTAGAATCCCAGTTTTTTTTTTTTTTTTTTATTAGACTGCAGGAATCGGGTAGCACGACCCCCTATAAACTGCAGTGCGCCTGGTAAACTTTTTAACGTGACCGGCGACGCTAGCACGACACGCCCTCCGGTACCACGGGGGTGGGGGAGACTAGACCTCGTGACCAACCTCCTGCAACAGGAAAGATTTAGCCAACTGAACTAGGACCCCAACCCAAAAATACAAGAACTTAATTAGAATCCCAGTTCTAAGAAGATTAAAAAATTTAATAATTTAAAAGAGAATAAATATAATACATGTTAACAATTATTCATCTAAAACAAAATGCCTTTATGTATATGTCTAATAAGATTTCACACTTTATTTATTTTCATCAATTGAAATTCATGGATTGTACTTAAGCATGCAAGGTAAACCTCAAGAAACTATATTAATAATTAAAAATAAGAATCACTGCATTGTACTATTTAATTATTCAAGGAGTGTACTTAACTCTAGAAGATAAACTCAAAGAATAGAAATTGCATTCATAAGGGAAAGTAACATGATTGGGTACTGTACTGAATGCTGACAATTTACTTAAAGAGTTATTATAGAAGAAAGTGACTTGAGCATTTAACTCTTTCCCATTATCTTTGGCAATATAAACTACCTATCAAAGAGCTTCGACGTGTAATAACAAACACCATGAATGTATGAGTACAACAATCAATGTGATTGTAATTGATGTATACCTAGGGGAGAGGTTTTTTCAAGTTTATGTACATTTTTTAAATTAACTAAAATTTGCAAATAATATTATAATTATTGATAGGATAATTTTAAATTGTTGTATAATAAATTAATAATATTATATTCATAGAGGTCTTATTAAGAAAATTAATGTTTTTTCAAAGAATAAGAAAACGCATAAATATGATTATTTAATATGTTCAATTTTTACTATTTTAAAATTTGTTATTTAACCATTCAAAATATTGTAGAAAAATAACATAAAAAACAATGAAGAAAGAGACACTAAAATTGAGCTATAGTTTCATATCAACCAATCAAAAACACATACAAATATTTAAAAAACTTAAGTGAATGAGATATGCTACAAAAATATCATGTTTTTCATTTTTTCATTTATACATTTTTATTAAGTTTTTCCACCTACAACAAGATGGCTTACGTAAGTTAATGTTGGTGTACTTTCCTAGTTAAATTAATTAACTAATTTTTATTTTTATTTACAAAATTTGTAATTGATTGTTCTATTTAGCTTGATTCTAGCAATTATATATATTTCAATCTTCAAAAAAGGATAAATGCAAAATAGTTTCATCATGCAAGAAGATTTGGTTGAAAAACACTTAAGCATCTAATATTGTAGACAACTAAAGTTGTCCACACCTAACCACACCAAAAATTATTTTATTCCAAGCATTAATTAAATAAATATTAACTATTTATTTAATTAAATTCAACTTTATAGTCCTATCATACAATAACTAAATAAATGCAAACCATTTTTTTATTTTCTTATTTTTCCACATCAATCCAATTAATTGATTACAATGAATTAATTAACTAATTAACCCTTGCTCATTTTTAAGTATGATAAATTTAATTAACCATGTCTAGTCTCACTTATCCCTAAAATTCTATAGCAAAATCTCAACCCTTGATTTCATTTTTCAATCCCAACTCTTCAGTTAAACATGTGATATCTCACACATGCGAGAGAGCACTTGTCAAGTCTTCTTTCCCCATGTGATATCTCACACATGTGTGAAGAGTCACATGTCTCCATCCCTTATCTTCATGTGATCTCTCACACATATGATAGGATCCACTTGTCTCCATTCCTCTTTCTTAAATGTTCTTACATGTGTGAAAAGACACTTGTCATAGATCCATCTTCCCTAATTGTTCTCACACATGTGTAAGAGAACACTTGTCATAGGTCCCTCTTCTCCATTCATGTGTGAGAGGACTTAATTTCCTCCATTGAATTTAGTCAAACCAATCCTACCCCTTTATTAAATATATGTCAATATGGATCACATATAATATCCATAAAAAATATAAATGGACATCTTCATCTTAATTATGGATTACATAGGGTGGTCCAAAGCCTCTATGTTTTGATAAATATATCACAATTATTTTCCAAAATTCTTTTATTAAAGCAAGTGTTGGGTGGATGACTACTAACAATTAAAAGTGAGATCATGTGAGCTACACTTTACTAATCTAGTTTTCTTTTGTTTTTATAATAAATAACTAGACATCATATCATATATTAAAACATGTACCTTTATAACCAACCCATGTGATCCAATAGGATCTAGCATTTGTGTCTATACATCTTCATCAATGATGGATCATATTGTGTGGTCCAAAACTTGTTTGTTGTGATAAATAAATCATATTGTATACACCTAAAAGTATTCCACCTATTCAACCTTTAATAATCCATCACTCATTTATTAATTATCAAATACCATTTATCGTTTAATTATTATTCATAATATATTAATTACCATCTATCACTTAATTTCCATTGATGGTATATCTATTTAATTAAATAATATATTATTATTTAATTAAATTCAATCTGATTAACCATTTTCAAATCATAATTTTCATTTTTGAATTATCAATCAACTCCATCATCACTAATCAATTAACTTAGTCTCTATTTAGAAACTTTTTCTTCACTCCTCAATCAACTCTGCTTCATGTTAGAAAAAAAAAATTTCAACCATTAGGCATCTTAATCTGTAAATGAAAATTTTATGTGCATATTTATCCAATTATCAAAATTAAACAATTAAATATAATTTCTTCATGATTTGAAGCAGTAATTTTCCAATTTCAAGTCAAGTTGACTCCATTTATTTTCTAGTTATCTCTTGTCATCATCATCATCCTCATCTCCTAAGTCTATAGATGCAGTCTCTTCTTCATCATTTGGATCATTTATTCACATTCAGACAAGTCCATTCTGTTGAATTAGTCACTATTCATTTTGTAAGTGTTATGTTGTAAACATTGCATCCGCATCCAGAAATAGTGGCATATCATCTTCCTTTTTTGAGGTTTGCACTAAATTTTATAGACTAGGATTTGAATTTGATTTCGCTTTCATGCTTCAAGTTTGTTTAATTTCTAGTTTAATGATTTTTTTATACATTTCCAATGAACCCGATGTGAACACTAATAGGTTATGTTCTAACTTTGTTCTACTATTTTTTTATCACATTTTTTATATATTAATATATATTTGCACGTTGTATATAATAAAACCGCCACATACATTGTTAAAATTACCATATATTTTGGTTAAAATCATGCACATTTCTTGCAAAAGGTGCACTCTATTTGCTAAAATCATGGATATTTTGATTTTTATGATGACCAAGTGTAGATTATTTCCAAAATTAAAAAGTTAAGATCAAATTTCATTTGATTTTGTCTAAAACTAAGCAAATTCCTATGGGGACTAATCATCTTTTCTAGTCTATTTGGAATAGCTAAATCTATTTCATAGAGATGCTAGTTGTTTGAGCCAATTTAGTCAAAAACATAAACTATTAGTCAAAAGCATTAATTTTATATTCAAAACCACCTATCATCTATGTTCAAAACTGTCAATTTGCTGCTAAAAAATTATAGTTAGAAAAATCCTATTAACTTTTTCTATAATTAAAATGATTCTCAATTTTTTTCAAGCATAAAAAAATTGGTTCCAAGTCAAATGTTGTGGAGTAGTTCATTATTTCTTAAAATTGTGTAGTAGAAACTAGGTAAAGTTAGTCAAAGTGAGTTTTTTCTTTTGAATCTTCAAACAATCATAACTTTCATGTATGAACTCTTATTTTGATGGTTTTGTTTGAAAATTTATTAGAATTTCATAAGGAACCTAATGGTGAAGTTTATCTTTCAATTTGAAATATATTTTCATTGTATTCTTGGCTAATAACTTAATGCAACATTTATTCATAGTCAAAGCATAAAAAACATAAACCATACTTTTTGCAAGCCAAAGAACAAAAATATCAAACTTTTGACATATTGGTTTTGTACGACGACTATTAGAAGATACGTTTATAGACCATTTTATTTTTTGTCTTTCTTGTTTTATGTATTTTTAATATCATTTCTTTGTGTGATTAAAATGAACAATACATATTTCAATTTATTTAATCAAAGAACAATTGTATTTTAATCCTAGAGGGTTGTGTGTGTATGCTCTTCTCTCGCATGATTGTGTGATCTTGAGAATCAAAAACACCACTTATTCCTTTGTTAGGGGGTTATCTAGGGATTTCATCACCTTAGAGGATAACCTCAACTCCATTGTTTTGACAAAGTATAAATAGTTGGGGGCAAATCAAAAGACAAGCCTCTTAAAATTTGTGACTTTGTCATTCAAGCTAAGCCCCCAAGAACTTTAGACCTTAGGGAAGTGAAGGATAAGTGTGGGTTACCCTCTTCTCCTAGTTATTTGACATCATTGCACTTTCAAATTCACATATTAGGTCTCACATACCCTTGTGGAATATTCAATATTCCCCTAAATAACATGTATATCCTAGCTTGAGTCCTTTGGCCATCTTTTAGTGTGGTGCAAGGGATGTGTATTGTACCCTGAAGTTACTCATGATGTACCTCTATGTGATGAGATAAAACTAACCAAGGTAAATATTTTAGCAACATTTGGTAAGGGATATTTCACTTTTCTATGGGGCAATGATCCCTAGATATCCATTCAAAGGTAATAAAATTAGCCTTTGTCTTGTGGGCCCACACTAAGAGTCACTCCCATCTAATTAATTTTAGGATTGTTGGTGTGTCTTCTCTATTTTTTATTGTTAGATTAACCCAATGGGAACCTTATCATTTTTTAGCCTTATATTTTTTAATCTATTATATTTTTAATAGTATAGGCTTCCAAAACCAAATAAACCTAGAAAAGTTGAAAAATCATAAAAACCAAAAAAATAGTCAATAGGTTTATGCCACCACTTACTAGGTTCTATACAAAGAAAAACATGGAACAAAGTCTAGTACAAATCCATTTGCAATGAGTTAGTATAGTCAAACCAAGATTTTACAAGATAACCTCAGAGTTGATGAGCAAGCCATGGTAGATCAACTTGAATTCTCTCCTAGGTTTATTGAGTTTATGTAAGATAAGCTTACTCAAACCTATCTATATCACTTTATAGGTTTGAATATAACACATTTTCTATGGAAACTTATAGAAGAGGGTGCTACACTCTCCCCTAGAGTTTATAAATCCAAATTAAGTAAGATTATTAGGATGGATACTATAGTTACATCCACCTTTGAAAACACCTTATATGACTTGCCTCAAAATATAACTATAGTTTTATCTAATGGAAATCAACCCAAAACAAATAACTTCACCATGCAAGATCCCATAGTTACATTAAATATCCAAATCAATCACGCATAAAATTGTAATAAGTGGCCACCATTCCCTTTAACACTTATCCCCCACTAGAAGAGGCGTTTCCTACTTTTTATAGTTCTACATCATCTAATCCTATTAATAGGACCATGAATCTACCTATCCTACAAAAAAAACATTGTATAACCCCACTCCCCTTAGGGTTCAATTTAAATTAGCTAATAAAAATAATTCCCAAACTAAAACCTCATTCCCTTCCATGATATCCTTAATCCAATCATTACCACCTTTGTATTTACCTCAACCATCAACTTCTCACCTAGCTATGATTTCATCTTACCCTTCACCAAAACAACCTACAATATCCTACCTTTCACCTCCTACATCTCAAACTAACTACCAACAAACCTCATCTCAACAACAACATTACACACAACCCTCAAATACATCACAACACATTCAACCTCTAACATATCAACCACCCTTAAACACATTGCAACCCCCACAACAAAAATAGTATATGCAACCATCCATATATCATCTAGTAGTGCTCCTCTAAGTGTCACATTAACTTCCAACATTGTCCCATATAGTTACCCTTCAAAATCATCCCATCCCTTGTTTAACCTAATACCCCATAATTCACATTTCCTTCACTCTTATTCTTTGTTGATTCATCTTCCACTTCACCTATAATTCCAAAAACTCATCCTACAAACATTCATTCATATACCCAAGTTATTATTACTACCACTACCGCCATTCCTATCACAACTATCATGACTTATTCTCCTACCATCCTCCCATCCCCTTACATACCTTATCATTCATGTATCCATCACAAGATCTCATCTAGTGGCCACCATATCTCCACCATTTACCACTCCCTACCAATAGCCCCTGTATCATACACCCTACCATACTCCAACATACTCTAATTCTCCATGATTTTCATCCACAATGATCTTACCATGATAGATTTCCTACATCAAATCCAAGTAGTAAAACAAAATCTTGACACCATAACAACCAATTCCAAGGAAATCACATTTGATCTACATCATGATCCCTTGTACCATGTCATCCTTATACATCCATTCCCACTCAAATTCAAGGAACCTCACCTTCCCTTGTATGATAGAAAGGGATATCTCACTATTCACACAAACACATTTACTCCGTTCACCTTAATTATGTGTATGAAAATTACATGCTATATAATTTTTTCCCATGATCACTTAAAGAGTGTGCATTATAATAGTTTTATTCATCACCACATGGTTAGGTATCACCACATTTGACGTTGTCACTAAAGCATTCATTAATAATTTTCAAATTCAAATCTCATAGGAAAAGGTCTTCACTAATTGCATATACTACAAACTAGGACCACAATAAAAAGTGAAAAAATATATCCTATGATTCCAATATATCATGGAAAAAATGAATTAACACTTTCCTAACATTAAAACCACAAGGATATTTATGAAAAACCCCATTCCCATCATCTAGAAAAAACTATGTTTCAAAATTACAAATTTCTAATTTATCTACTACCCTTATGTATTAAAACAAGAGATAAAAAAATAAAACCCTTACTAGCACACCACAAACAAACACATCCAACCACACACTCATGAAAAATTAAAAGAACCAACACAACAATAATAATAACAACCTAGTACTAGCACCTTGAACACCATGAATTTAGTCAACATGAATACCAAAGTACCTCAACCTTCACCACCCTTATCATCTCCTCTTCCATTACCACCTTTGACAAACACATTATCCCTAAAACCATGACCTTTCAAAAAAATTCACAAGATTGGTAGATTCCTACCAACATATCATGGATCAAGCCCATTTTTCCAATTTATTCCAGTTAGCCTCAATCCAAATCCATCTCCTTTTACCTTACTTCACCTTCCAATAATATAACCTAAGTACCTTTTATCAATTCCATATAGTCCTTATTCATCATAAGAAAAGTGTATTTCCTCAAAACAAAAAGTATAAGACCTAATTGGAAATAAACTCGGTCAAGTGGCCAATATTAATGACAATAGAAATCTGTCCATAGCTCCACTCAATTAAAACCTTAAAATATACATATACCCATTCCTTCACTACTTGAATAATATCGAGCCAATATACCTTACAAAATATCCTCATGAGGGTCCCAAAATTAATAGTTAAAAATATGATTTCTACCATAGAGACACATCATTCCATAGATTACCCAACCTTTCCTAAACCAATAATCACCTTTAAAGCACAAGAAGTCCCATGGTTTACTATACAATAATGGACTCATCAATAGAAATTATTGTGAAGGTATCCTTAAAGACTACAATTCACCATTCAACAGAGTAACAAAAGAATAAATTTATGATACAAGTACTCATCATGACTCATATTAATTTTTTGGAATGTCCTTAAAGTCTTATAGTAGAATGTTCAAAGAGATTTTAAGCACCATCATTCTTAGTACTCAAATTGGACCTATGTGTACCCATATCATAGCACATGTGTTTCTAATCTTTGAATGATTATATCTCCTCCTTGGATGGTCATGGATAGATTAGTTTCGAGCAATAAATTTCCTCCTATATAAATGAGTCATGTTCAATTGTTGTTCACCATTCAACATAGTAACAAAATAATACCTTTATGATATAGGTAATCATCATGGCATTGCTGGTGTAGGTTTTTATTTTCCTAGTGTGTTAATTTATTTTCCATTAGTCATAGGTTTTTCCTACACTTTTATTAATCTTTCTTAGGATATAAAGTAAGTTTATTATTTAATAACTAGGAGATAAGGTGATGAGGTGTCCCCATCCTTAAAGGGTGGAACATTTACTATTTTCATCACTTTATCTAATATCGGTGGTCAATTTCTAGTGGTTGGTTTTTCACCTCCAATCTCTCCTCAATTTTATATGAACTCACTACCTAGTGTGTATTTTTAATCTTGGAAGCTCTTAACACATGTAATGCTCTGCCAAGTAACCCTAAAGGAAGTTGCAATTAACAACTTAAGTGAACCAATTTTTTATTTATTTATTTATAAAGTGTAATTAACATACACACTCACTTACTAATTAACAACAACCTCTAAGGCTACAAGGTTGGGATTACTTAAACCCACACAAACATAACCATAGCATTTAATAAATTTATGAAATAAGCATCATGTGTCATAAGGATACAACATAACATAATAAGATAAACAACCAAGATACCATTTCATAATCATTTACTTAATCCAATAGTTACATCACTCATTCCCAAAATGAGGCAATAGTACAAATCTATTACAATTACAAAATCTCACCTCATAAACTTAAGAGGGATAAAATAACATATACAAATTGAAATATTACGATGCAAGAAATTACAACAAGAACCGCGAGTTGTCCATCTGGATGTCTCACCACCAAGTACCAAAGATAAATGGGGACCCAATGGTGTATGGTGCATGTTCCACCCAACCAAGTGGTTCCCGAAGGACCACCCCCATGCTAGGAGATAGTAACAAAGTAACATGGACAAATATCTACAACCACTAACCAAAGGAAGACTCATACTGGTGTAACCAAATATATGCAATAAACAAGTACAACTCAAACATCACTAACATAGGTTACATTGCTTCCAAACATAAAATAGATCAAGTATGTTCAGAGAACCATACACATAACATAAATACTAACAATTGTTGTCCTAGATAGAGTGTCATCACACAGATCGTAATAAGTTACCCTCAACGGATCTTCATAGGCTCTGGTGTTCCTGGTGGCCTCTACCGAACCTCAACCCTCATACTTACTAATATGGACTCAACTACCTCTTGTACTGACAAGATAGATGACTTGACCATTTCAGGCCTTCCCACTCACACCAAACCTAAACAAGAACTTGCGACTATGAGTGAGGCTAGAACTTATCTTTTTAGTGTGTAGTACTCCCCAAATTTTCATTACAATTTTAGTTATCACTTGATTAAACTACTTCCAAAGGTTACCCAAATCTTACCTCTTATGGGCTTTGGCCCCTAATGGAAGCTACTCTTCTATTCGACAACACACAAACAAACTAACCACCAAGGGAATCACAAGTGCATACAACCTAGGTATCAAAACCACTCCATCTCAAGGAGGACAAATAATAGAACTCACTCCAAAAAATGGAGGCAACCAAAACACATAGTCCACTCCTTCCAAAGGAGGTACAAAACATCCCCGTTCCTGGAAACTGGGTGAATACTGAAAATACACCATGTACTACCCAAGGAAAAAAAATTGGTTGACATAAAGAACCAACAACCCTCATCCTCTAAGATCCTATGGAAGACTTACAATATCTAGACTATGACTTAATCCCATATCCCAAAATACAACTTGACGACATAGCTACAAAAGCATTCAAGTCATTAATCAAATCTAATATTTGGATTTCTTAAATCCATACTCATCCAATAGGTATCGTTGATAAGTCAAAGGCACAATAACTAGATCATTTGAAATAATCATATACCCTATTTTCTCTTTCATTATTGGGAATCTTAAACAATTTAAACTCACATCCCTTTGCAAAATACGAGGAAAATAAATCTAAAAGGCAATCACGAGGATATTACTATTTTTGGATATACTAAATCCATATCTCTTCCATATTCCAATCACAATGATTTAATTACTCTAATATAAATAAATAAATAAAAATAATTAATTTCCTCGTCAACATAATCAACTCCTTTACTTTTAGAAACAACATAAATCCTTGCATGTAAATCCTTTCAATTTTCTAACCAAAACCTTTACCTCTTTCAATTTTCTAGTTAAAACATGTAATATCTTCAATATAAAATATGCAACTTATAAAATATCTTTTTCCTTGTCTAGTTGACCATACATTCAAATCTTATATTTTAAAATCTCCATTCAAAACTAAATTACATGCACCTAAATAAAACAAGATAAATATAAAATATGCTCTCAATAGAAACTACTCATGTAATATATACATTAAATGTATATCCTTATATTTAATTGTATATTTACATTCTTTATAATATCAACTTTTTTTTTTATAATGTCCATTTGACAAACTGAAATAAATAAAACCCTATTAATAATATTACAAATTACTCATTATCTATTCTAATCATTTCATATATATATATATATATATATATATATATATATATATATATATATATATATATATATATAATATATTATTAAATTCACATTAAAATAATTATCATATATTTTAGAATGTTAAAAAAAACTATTCACTAAACCCATTTACATTTAATTGATAGGCGGACGGAATCGAAAAAAAAACCTTTATCGAAAATCCGAATAAATTTATGAAGGATGTCAGACTGTACTAAGTACAGCTGGCCTCAATACCTTGGGCGTCAGTCTGTACTTAGTATAGTCAGCCACCCTTATATGGGACGCAGGGGGCAACACTCCCTGTGGGTAGCGCGTCCCCCAAAAGGTGGGCACACTGCCCACAGGCAGCGCTTTCCCCATCGAGGGTATGTGGGTGATGGGGGTTGACCTCCCCACCAACCACCAAAGAACAAAGGATTATTTTTTAAATTTTTTTTCTTATTTTAAAATTAAAAAAAAAATACGAACTTCCATTCCTTCTCATAGGTTTCCATCGGTCGTATGGCGACGAAAAATAAATATTTTAATCAATATTTTAAACAATAATATATATATATATATATATATATGGATTTAACTTATTAAACAAATTGGGGAAATTTTGGGAAAATATTCATCTACAGGTGAAATTATGCAAAATTTTCCAAAGAAGAACAAATTTCACAGAGTTTCAACATTGATTCTTTTAATCCATTTTCTTGATTTCTTAAACAATAAAAGGACAATAAAACTAAAAGAAAACTAAGTTACTCCCAAAATTTTTCAAATCCTCTAGTTTTCTCCACCCAATTTCTATAGAGGTTTTATAAATAAATTGATTTTGTACAAAGGTTTAAATTTTCTAAAACAAATCCAAATGTGTTGTTCAATCTCTAGGTTTGATTTAACAATCAAAACTACAATTTCCTCAAATAAATTAAATTCTACAAAGGTTTTTACAATTTCCCTAAAGAATTTTCACAGGAAAAACAAAACTTCCAAAATCTAATAATTTATTTCAATTCTCAAATAGTAATCTCTATTCCTAAATGGATTTAACAAGCAATTCTTTCTTCACTACAATTTAAAAAGCACACCAAGAACAATACAAAATCACAAAAGAAACCCTGATTCAAAAAGCTATAGGTAATAAGAAATTTGATTCAGAGCCTCCTCCAAAGATCTCTCAATTTCTCTTCAACTGTGCAGTAAATTCAAGCAAGCAAACAATCCAAAAGTACAACCAAACTTCAACAGAATTTTCCCAAATCAATTCTACAGCCAAAAATTTCTTCAAACCCTCCTCTGTGCAATTTTCCCAAAAATATCCTCACACCTGTGAAGAATCTTTTTCCTCTCCAAAATTCTCTCCATGAATGAATTTGCAACCAACTCTTCCCATTAATTAAACATGCACTTGAGTCATAAATCAAAAATATCTTAAACAACCAAATCTAATTTTGCATGCAATATTGAAAATTAAAATATCCACTTAATTCCAATTTTTGAAAACTAACTTTAAATTTAAAATGCAATTTCAAATATCTTTCAATTTTAGCTTTTATTTAATTTAATCCAAATAAATTTTAATTAATTAATTTTAATTATTTAATAACTAAATTCAACCCTTTTGAGATTAAATTTAATTAAATAAATAAATTTATTTTAATTAAATTAAATTTTATTAATAACTTTAAATATAACTTCCAAGCATAATTTTAATTTAATATTAAATAATCACCACTTTTAACCAATGCAATCATTCTAAAAATTGATTAAATAATCACACACTTTTCGGAATCAAATAACATTAAAATAAGGTAAACTATGACTCAACAACCAAAACTAATGACACACTAAGGCTAGGGCGTAGACTTGAGACATGTTACCTAGCTATTATCACCCGTTCAACTTAACTGTTGGATTGACATGCTCAAACCTGTGGAACCAAGTGGAGTCGATGTCATGTACTTGCAAACTTGAGAACCAAGTAAACAACATCATATAATATATCCAGCATATAATACACATCGTGAAGAAGAAATCATGGATTCGTAGGGCGCTCGCAAGCGAGTGATGCAAACCCATCCCCTTCACCAATACAATCATCATAACTGATAGTTCCATAATACTTCAAATAATCTCATATGCAATCACATGTTATATCACTAACATCATTACACCAATTAAAGCATGTAAAATAAAGCATCACATAAGATACACCCCATCACATAAAATAGAAGTTCGTCGCTCTATAAATAGTGATCAAATACACACACAAGATAAAGTATCTAAATATCCAAAAACATAAATCAAAGAAAAACAAGGACACATTGTCCAATCTAGAAAGCAAAACGGAGGGTGTTACAGCACAATATTGTCTTTCTAACATTGCATATCTCTCAAAGTCACTAGTTTGTATTGCTTATGTTTTCTAGTTTATGTAGCTTAGAGTTTCTCTTATAAAGTTCCTTGGGTTATCAATCTATTTTATATTTCTAATAGGAACATTATCATTTTTTGAATGACCTTAAAGTGTTATAATAGAATGTTCATAGATACCTTAAGCACCATAAATCTTCCTATTCAAATTGGACCTATGTGTAACCATATAATAGCACATGTGATGCATGTATTTGAATGATTCTATCCCATCCTTGAACAACCACAGAAAGATGACTTTCAAGGAATACCTTTTCTCCTACAATCAGTCAAGCTTGAATATAAAATCTCCATCATAGCAATTCCAAGATCTATGTTTGGACCAATAATACATAATCTAAAATTCATAGTAGGTCATTTTATATGCAAACCAAAGTCAATATCTTTACAATGCATGATCACATGTAATGAAACCATTTCAATTACATCAAACATAATCACCAATTTAATCAAAATAATCCTAATTCTCTTTATTAATGAGTTCATTCACTACCACTCACAATAAAACCATTTATTTACCATGCCAATGATGGATCGTCATACCCATCACAAGTTAACCCTCACTCATAAAACCATCATCCCTCAACACATCAAACATTTTCTCATCCATAATAGGTCCCTCCTACACCACTTTCCAAAATTTTACCAACTTTCATCACTCAATAGAAATCATCTTCCCCTTGACCTCTAATTGATTTCCTAATATTCAACTCTACCAAAACCCCCCATCCTATAATTACGTTCACCCCATAATCATAACAACACCCCCTATAATTCAAATTTCAATGCATGATATGGTAGTAGATCACATCATCCAATATTCCATCTCTTGCATCAACTTAATTTTCTAACCACAATGATAACCCTCACTTATTCATGATGATATTTCACTTCCACCTTTTGACATACATTTGAAGGAGTGAACTCCTATGATACACTGTCCCTTGAGCCCCTCAACTTGAATCCATATCACCTATATCAAAAAATCATTTCATCTACCATTTACCTTTAATACCATATGCAAACTCACTTCATAATGTCTCATATCCATCTCACATGATACTAGATATTGTCTTTGATATCCCACCAATCATTATTGCATTTTTCCCACACACTATAATGGATGATCTACCCAACACCTCATTTTGAAATGATGAAATCATGATAAATCTACTTCCTCCTTGGATTTTTAGGCTTTAGCCATATTTTGTATGTATTTTTGCACTTTTTCTACTATATGCTATTATCTCCCCTTGTATTTCCATGCACTAAGTAGAGCTAGTATTTGATGTCCATTGTGATGTTCCCTAACCATTTGTATATGTTTATCCCAAATTTCCTCCTATCTATTGTCATGTAGTATCTATCCAAAAAACAATGGGAATGATGCAAAGTACCAACAAACAACAACCATTATCCAAGTTGACCCAAAATTTTATTTATTCCCTCCACCTATTTACATCATTTCATCTTTTTACATCCTTCTTCCAAGTACATACAATATCTTAAGACTATGAGAAATTGGTTTCAATAATGACATCCTTTTCTTATACACTAGAAATGACCAGAATTTTCTAAATCCACTCATCCAAATATGTTCACTTGCTCAACATTTGTTTTCCACTATTCGTATCACATTTCCCATAAGCCATTTATAATTAGCACTTGCTATGTTGTGTTCTTATCTATAAGATCATGTAAAACTTTAGAAATTTGAGCCCTCTGGTTTTTCATAACACTTTAGCCATTCAATTTGGATATGTTATACATAATGTACAACATCAAGTCCATTTGCATTATCTCTATCTATTCATCTTGTTATCCAAAAATCAATTGCAACTCTTAGAACCTCATTAGTGGAAAATCATTTCCCATTCCTTCCTTCCTTGAAAAAACCAAATCCAAAGTATGTAATTTAAAAAAAACATAAGAAGAATCCATAATTACATATTCTATTCCTTAATGGTGATCCCTTACATATTACTAGTTGCATGAGCTTAAGTCATGAGGATGTCATTCATTAAATCAAAAGCATTATCTATATCTACTTGGTCTACTCTTTAAAAAATGATTCATTGCACCTTAGTGGTTGCATGAGGTTAGATCATGGAGATGGTATCAACAATAAAAATCTCCAAAGCATGCAAATCCCAATAGATGAAATAAAAATCCACATCAAATAAAATCAAAGGAGTTATCAAAATCAACAAAAAAAAAATCTTACCAAGCTTGAGGATTCCCCATTTATTCCCTTCCTAACCAATTCCCAATCCCCATTCACTTGTTCATTATGAGTCATTTTATGATGAGTCTCGAGTTATGATGCCTTCTTTGCCCATTCTATTAATACCCATGACCTAAGACATGCACACATATAGATCATTTAGCATATTCACTCCATATATACACCTCTTGATCCCCATACAATTGACTATTTCCATAAACCCCAAAGTCCGCATAGCATGGTTATAACTCAAAATAATTCTTGGCAATCCATCACTTTATCTTATCTACCCAAGCTCCTATATAACTTTAAACACATACCACATTCCACTACATTCTATTATATCCACAAAGCTATCATATAATCAAGATTGGACCAAATGAATAAGGGACATTGTGGATGAGGGAATAGTCATAAAAATTACATTCTTTGCCTCATAGACATTTTGTCAAGCCTTGAACTAGAGGTAATCAATATTTTTTTGCTTCTTCATTTAAACAACTGTTCCATTCATCTTCATCCTCCAAGGATTTGTTCCTATCATCTTCATCTTCCCCTTCAAAATGCCATGGTGGAAACCCACTAAATTCCTATAGATTGATTTCCAACTCTTCATTTTAAAATTATGATATTTATTTATACTATGGGTGAGTGTTTGTACTATGAATAAATGTTGTTCCTAGTAGCATGCATAAATATTGGACTAAAGAATATTTGTTTGGAAATAAATAAGATATTTTTTAATAGAAAATAATGTAACAATTATTATAAACAATAATGAATTGATGTTGCTTTATTGGTTAAGATGTATGATATATAATAACTAGACATAATAGATATGCATACAATGTTCTTCGCCCATCTACGAAGTTATGTGAAGAAGAGATTAATAATATTTGGTATGCACCTAATGTATTGACTTCTTGTAAGAATTTGTTCTTCATATCAATTGTCATCCTCCTTATATCTTTTCCATCAATGATTCCCATATGTTGAGAAGAGATGTCCATAGATCTATTAGCGATAAGACTTACAAAACCCACACAACCAATTTGAACAAAACAAAAAAAATCATTGTCAGTAAAAATGCATCCCTACTAAAAGTATTAGATATTCATATAAAAGATGGACACATCATTCCTCCCAAATACATTAGGCTTGCTTTTGGTTTGAGATTTCTTCTGGACCCACTATCAGTAAACCCTCGTCAACTTCAAATTAAGTCAAAACACTTTATTTTGAGAGATTATCCTATTTGTAGACGTTGTAACAATGAACGAGAATTAGAAAAGCAAATATTACTTTTAGATGTTCCGTCTATTATGAAGTTCGTAATAGATTTTATTGCCTCTTTAGATTTGTTTGAATATCCATCTCCAACCTCAATTCCAAAACACAAACTCATTATAATGTTAGAACAATAATATATAAATTTGCCACAATCCCTAATTTCAATACTAATCAAACCTATGTTTTGAGGACCGTCATTTTGAATTAGAGCACTCTTGTTTTGCAAACTGTCAATTTGAAATTAGGATTTAGTTTAGTTTGCTTGCCTGAAGTGGGTAGTGTGATGGACCAGTTTTGTCGAAACCTGCTCTGAAAGTCCATGATGTTTACTGGTGTGGCTTTCCACGAAGAAAACATGAATAGAATATTCCAATCCTGAACTTTACCCTTAAAGATTTCATAATTATTATGGAGGAGAAATATGCAGAAGTGATGATGGCATGGCAGCCCTGTAAAATTGCAGCTTTATGTTTTGTTTGTAGTTGCCCCACACTAAAGAATTACAGTCCAGTTGACACGGCTGATATGATAGCTACCTTCAACGACTTGAAACAAAAAGCAATAAATACTGAACTTTTTTCTTCTGTTTGGATGTTTATGCCATTAAACATGGTTGTAGATAAAGATTATCATTGCTGAATCTTGGAAAAGAGCTTATCATTGCCATAGAAATAAAGATTGATCAAAGAAAGTGTTAATGAGGAATATTCTACAATTAGACTGCTATCTACTCAGAAAATATGATCTTTCTCAATGAAAGCCTCCAAATTTGCATTGAATATGTGATGTGTTAGAGGTTGAGTAAGTAGGTCTCAATCAAGTACATAGATTTGTTCTTTGAACTTCGACTTCACCTTATGCAAAGTAAAACTATGTTATATTACACTATGTTATATTACTCTTATGTTATGTTCCTTTCTAGCATTTAAGTGCTGACAACATTTAGAGATACCTTAGAAATTCTATCATTCATTGCAAGGAGACAAGTTTTCTTAGGCCAGCCAATAGAAAAGTATATAAAAATTTGACGATAACAAGAAAGGTATTAGAATGATGTCTGTAGATTCCCTACTCTCTTTTAGCACCAAAATTGAAATGTGTCACCATTGATTACTCTTTTAATTCTTTAGAATGTGAGAGAATATGCGTATTTTAATGTCCTTGAATGAATGCATTGGATGTCTTTAAATACTAGGACATAATATCAAATTTCACACAACTTATAATTTGTCAACTTAGGACAAGAAATGAAGGGGCCTAGTTAGCCAATTATTGATTTTAAATTTTAAAAAGGAAAGGGTCAAGTTTGAAATCATGGGGTTGACCCTACAACTACAAAAAAAATCTTAGTTGGTTAAATGGTCAAACTTGGGTGGCCAACAACTATAATATGGTAGGTTTATGGATAAATGTGATAAATAATAGATAGGTTAAATTTATAAGAATGTGTATGTAAGGATAAGGTGGAGGCTAAACATGTGTGAATGTGTATGTATAGGGATAGGTAGAAAGCTAGGGGAATGAGCCCAACTTAACACAAAATTAGTGTTAGTGTCAGCATGGTATTGTGCCTAACTAGTTAGAATGATATGCATTAATAATTTTTTGTCTTATATCATAGAATTAAGACACTTGTCATGATCTTATTTTATCATAGGGCTTCATCTAAGGTTTCATCGTATAGTATTTCTTCATTGTATATTATACTAATTTTACAGGTAATGAATTCCTTAGCTTCATATAATTTCCATTTTCTTCTCTCTTGTGTGGAAGGTTATTTTGGATGAAAATGATTCTTGGGATATTATGGGATTGATTAATAAATCTTTTATGAGATCAGAGTTCAAAATCTATAATTTCCTTTCTTTTTTATTGAGATTTTTAACAAAGATCTTTCAAATAGTGCATCTTAGTGCAAATATGACATCACAATTGCACTTATAAGGCTCAAAAATATATAAATCCATATAAGACATGATAGAGTTTGGTGCCAAAAGCTTTAGAGGTTTTTTTTGTTTATAAAAATTGAGACAAAACTATACAACAATACAAATCCATACACTCATATACTCACTATATGGTACTAGATAAATCATAATCTAACAAAAAATATTCCTTTGTAGTTTTTTTCATCATGCATACATCATCCTAGTATGATTTTACAATAAAAAATTAATAAAAAGTTATGTTTTAGCAATTAGAGTACGGTTGGCAACATCAACTACTAGCCCCTAGTTTTAAGCACTTGGTCACATGGATGACAAACATCCAAATTATGCATGTACTTTCTTAAGATATAAAAGAGTGGTTTTATAGAAAAGGACATAGCTTGGGCATACTGTGTTAGATTTTTGCAAATAAATAGGTCTTGAAAAGTTAATTTCAAGCACTATGTAGCCACTCATTTGGTTTTTCTTGGTTTCCCTTGTATTTATTATTTTAGTTTCAATTTTTTTTTATATTTTGAATTGTAATTTGTATATATTACAAAATATGAGGCCATTTTATTTTGTGAAGGTTAAAATATCACATGTTTTGACATCTAATCTATATACAAGGAGTATTCCATTATAAAATTATGGATTTTTCATTTATGCTTCCATAATAACCTAGAACAAAGGGAACTATATATCTTGACAAGATAGCATCCTAAAACATCTTAGGAAGCTTCATCTTTTGTCATATTTATATGTACTTGTCTTGAACTAGGTTCACCTAACCATACACAAGCATGGGATGTCAAGAATGATCGTTTCCTATAATAATGTGTGAAAGGGAAAATGACTAATTAAATAATAGTGGGACCTACATTAGGTGAGTTAAATTAACTAAATAATTTAATCATTTAGTTAATTTAAGATAAGGTTGTACTAGGAAGAATTTAAGTATCTACATAAATAGTTAATTAAAAAAATATCTTAAAATCTCTCTTATTAATTTGTTTAAAGATAAAGAATATTAATATCATATTCATTGTATTAAAATATATCTAATTTAGACTTTTTTATTTTTTAAATAAATTAAAGAAAAATCAAGGAAGATTCAAGTATCTAAATTTTTTCTTCATCAATGGATTAAAATCAATACTCTTTCTTGAACATTTAGATGGATAATAATAGTAAGTTATATAAAATATTTGGTAGATTTCATTACAAACAATATAAGAAATTATACTTAGGTTTTTCTTTTATTTTCAACGTTTTATTGTTCTTCATGAAATTCATCAAGGATTTCATCTATAATAGTCATCTTTTATTTTTAACCTTTCTTTTAAGGAATCTATCTTTTTCTATGAGTATACTAAATGGTATGTGTTGGTAGAGGCTATAGAAGAGGTGTAGAAGCAATTAGAATCTACTACAAATTGCCACAAAAGTAATACATAGCACAAGGCTGACTAGACAAAATAGGAATATTCATAATTTGTAGTGACATGTCCCTATTTAGATGTATAAGATAGTATGATGATGTAAAAAGAGAAATAGATAGGAAAGAATATTATAAGCAGAGAGATTGTATTAGATATTGTATACAAAAAGAGACTAACACACACACACACATAAAAGAGAGTTGATCATGGTCATTATTTATTTCTAATTTGTATGTGATGCATGTGCAAACATCATTATAGTACCACATAGTGATATTATTTACCACTCATTCTTTGATTATTATCCTATTTTTTTCAATAGGGTATAAATACCATACTAAGAAATTCTAGGGCTAGAAATATAGTTTATGACCCCAAATTTCATGCTAACATTGGATATGTTGTCAAGACCCTAGTAAATCAATAAAGAAGAAACCAAAGAACTAGGTGACACTAATAGAATGAATAAAGATACTATAAGAAAGGGAAAAAAAATTAACACTTACAATATATCCCTAAGGTCTTAGCCTAATGAGAGGGGGTTAGGAATCTAGGGGATGAAAAATGGAAAGGGGGGGATCTTGAAAGAGATCCCTGAAAAGATGTGAATAATTAAAGTATATATATTATAAACACTATTGGATGTATAAAATGACTAATGAAATACCAAATCATTAACACCCATTTCCAAGGGAGATAAAAAATATTTAGAGAAGTTAGAGAGGTAATTAATTATCCAAATAATTGAGCATAAAAGATAGAGTATCAAAGAAAGGTAACATAAAAAACACAAGAACATTAATAAAGGTATCACAAAATTATGGAAAGAAAATAAATTGAGTTTGAGTGCACCAAGAAGGGTGTTGTTGAGAAAACCAAGGGGGTGCTATGGACAATAAATAAGAGTGCATTGGCATGGGTGTTGTCAATATCAATAATATAAAATTACTGAAATTCAAAAAAAATAGATTCATATCTTGATGAATCATAAGAAATGATAATAGAATTAGTAAGAAGTATAGAGAGATATGAGGTATCTAGGAGGAATTTGCAAAAAAATTATGGGAGCCTTTAGATGTTAACTCAATTACCACATATGAAACCTAATTGATCTAATATCTAGATTATACTTTATCGAAGGTTAGATAAATTATTGAAAACCCCCCAAAAATTGTAGCCTTTAAGATTTCATGCAAATTAGTTAGATCAATTGGTTAATCGAAGTATGAGAAAAATAAATAAAGATGGGTTATGTGAAGAAAATAAGACCATGTTCAACTAAGGATAGTAGATATCTTCAATAACTAATCATGTGTCATTAAAAAATGAAAATTATCCCCTAAGACAAAGTGCTACTTTGAGGAATTACAAACCAAGAGTCATACTCTTTTCCATATAAGTCATGGAGGATTTTATTGAGTACCAATGAAGATTTAAAACAAGAATTTGAACCACAAAAACATATTATTCAAGATTGTGATGCCATATTGGGAAGAGAGTATTTTGATATTCAATCACCTAGAGATGAGGGTAGAGAGAAAAAATGTATATAGAAGAAAGATTATGAGAAGAAGGGCCAATTATTAGATAAAAATCACCAAAAACAAGAATACAAGACTAAAACTAAAATGGACTCACCAATCAAACTACCAATGTTTGGAAAATATAATATTGAAGTTGTGAAAGATTTATTTGTCTTAGAATCAATTTGGTAAGCAAAATAAACTATTAGAGATCATGCTAAGTTATTTGAATTTTTGGTAATATTGTGAAATGATGCACGTAATTGATATAGGAATACATGCCCACAACATGATAAATAATGGGATGAATTTAAGAGGGAATTTTAATCAAATTTTTAATCTCTAAAATTTCTAAAAAATGTGAGTAAAATGAGGGAGTTGGTACAGGAGGAAGGTGAATCAACAAAATATTATGACTAGTGATTCAAACAGGTGTCTAGAAAATTAGAACCACTAATGCAAATAAATAATGCATGGAATGGTTTGTTTCCAAACTAAGTCCAAAAATTATAACAGCTTTAAACGATATAATTTTTGGAACATACTAAGAAGAACTAATGCTATCATACAGCATAGAATCCCAAGCTTTGAGAAGAAAGGAACATGCTAATGATAATAAAGAAATAGAAAGACTAAATATGGAATTAGAATAATTAAAACGTAAACAAGAGATACTTTCTAAATGGGATACTAGTCTACAAAGCACAAGGAAAATATTTGGTGTACATATTGTTCAAGAGAAGAACATATAAGAAATGAATGTTCAATTATCAAAGGTGAGAAGAGGGATATACTTGTTAAGGGTGGATGTGAAAATAGCTTCAAGAAAAATGAATCAGTTAATTGTGGTATTTTGGTGAATAGGATGATCATGAAATATATGATTATCCCTCATTTCTCTTTAGACTAAATGATCAAGAAGAAGAACATGATCCATGGTGCAATCAACACCACAATAAAAAATGAACTATGGTGGTCAATGTTATGGGGATTATAGCTCGAGACCAATGTATAATCAAGACCATCGATATAGAGTCCTTATATAGAAAACACAAATAAATATTAATACACTCCAAAATGCACCTTCATAGAGCCAAAATGAGGATAGTGTTGCAAGTAGGTTGCAAGTGTTGTCATTGATTTCAATAGAATGGATCTATTGTTGATGATGTTGTCTTTATTATCAGTAGAATGGCAATATGTTGATCAAAATTCTTTTGTCTGATGTTGGATGTTATGAGTTGCTATAACAGTTGTTCTATATTTCTTATTACTCATGTATATGTGAACGATATTGTGAATGTTGTATTCAGTGTCTATTGATGTATAAGGTTTACAAGGACTTCGTGAAGTCCCTAGGTCTCCAACACACTTACCTAAGAAAGAGGGACAAAGGGGAAGTGGATTCCACACTTCTCGCTTGCTCCAAGAGCACCCAAGAGACCCCAAATGGCCTCAAGATGAGTCAAATTCCTAAGAGGGAACACCTAAGAACACACTAACCACAAAAGGATTACAACACCAATCCAAACCATTTATTAAACATGATGTTCATTTTAAAACCCAATTGAAGATTCCTAAGTTTATTTTATTTATAAAACATGAAAGAATAAAAGGCATAGAAGATGACATTTTTTCTTGACACTAATACTAAGGCACATACACATGATATAATAGGGGTACCAATTAAGTGGTACATTATAATCCATCTCTAAAGGGAGGTACAATGATTTCAATTATGATACACATGATAAGGACTCAAATGTCCTCTCATAATCATTTACATTAGATATACAAACTAAAAAAAACATGAAGAAACATTTACTATCAAGATGCCATCTTCACTTCCATCCATGATTGTCCAATCCCTAGTGGTGGTTTTCATGCCACCCAAACTTGTGGAATCCAAAGATCCACTCTCACCATGCTAGGAGATTATCACAGAGGTTCAAACACACTCACACTACATAAAATGGGGGTTTTTACACTCATCTCAAGCATAAATAATACATGCGGCATACACAACATGCAAGGTCAAACAATGAAATCATGAGAAAGAAGTATATAAGATCTCATATGTACAACTCAAATGACATGAGGACTAGATCCTAGAGAGGTAGTGGGGAATGTCATTACAATGGCCTCAAGACTCATCCAAGAGGAATCAAGCACACCTCTCACAAGAGACAAGGTTAATCAACTATACAATTTCAATGCCCCTTGAGTGGGTATGTATTCCACACTCTTCCTAAGTCTATATAAGCACTCTAGGCATGATGAGGCACCGTTATCATGGTTCATTTGAATTCCCATGTGTTTTATTAGTTATCACTTAATTAATAGACTTTTGCATGAGATATATTAGGAACCCTTTGTGCCTCAAAAAATATTGGAAGCCACTCCCATACTTCTCTCTAACACCTACATCCTAAGATCATCACATTTGCCCAAAATTGAATGTGGCATATAAATCAATGCAAGAATTTGGATTGATTTTTTTCGCATAATCTTAATATACATAAAATGAAAAACCATGAAGAACACCTCAAATATCCTATTCTAAGACATCTGAATTGATTAAAAAAAAGTAAATTTTACAAATTTTCCAACAACACAAAAATCTAGCAAATTCAAAGAATTCCATTAAAATAGCTTGAATTTTTACATTTTCTAAAAATATTTTTTAAAACAAATTGAAAAGTGCCCTTTGGTTCTAAATATGAATACCAACAATTTCATTTAATAAATTTATCTTTCCGTGTAATTTAAAAATATTGAGCATTATGAGGGCACAAAATAGTTAAAATTGAAAATTGTAGACAATAAATAAATTCTACATTATAATGCAATATCTAGAGTTTATTGGGGATATCTTATGCTACATTAAGGATGAGCATGGAATCAAAAAGAAAAAGAATAAGAAAGGAAGGAAAAATGAAATCTTACCTCCATTATGTTTGCAAAAACAAATCACACACAACTTGCAAAATTTCAAGAGAGAGGAAGAATCCACACAATCCAAACACCCTCTTCCTTTTCCTATCCAATTCAAAACAAATCTCACTCTTTTTCATTCCAGATTGAGCCCACAAATTCAAATCTTAAAACTAGCTTGGAGAGGGTTTTGAGAGAAAAATCATTCCAAAATGAACCATCTCCTAAAATGGCTAAGTGTTTTCCCTTTTAAACTCATTTTCATTTTTTCAATATTTTTCAATTTAAAATTCAATTTAAATTCTTTTTAATCTTCTATTGCACTTTCACCCTTCAATAATTTAGAATTCAATTAACATTCTACCCCATTACATTTCACAATTTAAATAACAATTAAATTGTGTAAATATGTAACTCATATAAGTATTTTTATGAAAAAGACATGAAACTTAAGTAATTATTAAATCATTCATTCACTGGAATTTCATGAAAAATATAGATTACAAAATCACTCCTAATTTAAATTCAAGCCAACACTAGTCAAATATAACATAAATCGTATCGAGTGAAGAAGGAATGGGTATGACAAGAAGGTATGACCTAGCATGAAATCTCTAATACAACTACCATTGGGGATGAATCAAACCTGCAAATCAAGTGGAGAAATTCCTTGTACTTGCAATATGTATATAATAGTTTAAGCACAATATATCTCCTCGAGTGGGGTACAACATCATAAAGAATAGAAGAAACCATCCATACATACTATGTTTAAATAAATTGTTGAAATAAAAAAGGCATAGTCTAAAAAATTCCAAATCCAAACATGAGAGAATTACACACCCAACTGTTGAACACACCAGATATTGAGGAGGGTGAATCATTATCAACAAAAAATTAAGCCCCTCTAGAATTTAAACTCTTTAGCATAGATCAAACTTCAGATCAAAATATTTAAACAAATCAACAATAATGAGAGATATAGTATTTTAACCGCTTAACAAGTTCAACAAGCCTCAACAATGAAAGATATAGTATTTTAACCGCTTAACAAGTTCAACAACCCTCAACAATGAAAGATACAAAAATTCTATCCTTAACTAGATCAGTAGTAATGAAGATAAAAAATGGAACACACATCCACATAATAACACCAAATTTACAAGGAAAACCCAATGAGGGAAAATGTGGTGAGAGGTAACTCCCAATATAGAAGCTCACTGATTACAAAATTACAATTAGGCTCACTACCAAAGACTTGTAGGCTAAGATGCACAACCTTAGAGTAAGATACAAGGGACTTGCAGAACTGAAGCACACACAACTCCAAGGGAAAGATACAAGGACTTGATAAGATTCACTATCTCAAAGTAGGATACAAGAAGATTTAGAATTTACAGAAACATGTCAACACTACACTCTACTGATTGAGGCATTAAAGCACATCTAATCTATCTTTAACACACTTTCACACTTCCTCTATGACATATTCAATTATATTCCATACTCACACACTTTCAAACTTCCTCTATGACATATTCAATTATATTCCACACTCACACACTTTCACACTTCCTCTATGACATATTCAATTATATTCCATACTCACACACTTCCACAATTTGCAACTGATTTGATCTTACATTTATATCCTTCGCAACATCACATGGCATCAATTAGGTCAGCCATAAGAAAGATAAATAATGATTTCAACAAGTTGGCCACAAAACATCAATGCAATCCTATCCAAAGGATAGAGAGGACCAAAGGAAACCTTATTACATATTCCAATATGATCCCAAATAATTCACATGTTGGTGCACTTCAAACCAATTCAGAAATGAGGAAACATGTAGATGAAATGTGAAGCACATAACCAATCAGATAAAAAACACACTTCCAATTAAATTAAATCAATATGATCCTCAAAAAGATAGGGCAGAACCCAAATCCACCTTAAGAAAACTTCACATGTTGGCACAAACCTTAAAGCACATAGCACAAGCAAGATAACAAGCCCTACCACCAGATATCCAATAATTACCCAAAAGACCAACTAAAATAGAATGCAGCACAAAAAGGGATCAACTATTGATGTGCATATCATAATGGGATGTTCATTGAATATCCAACAAGGTCTCCAAATACTTATTTTATACTGTCATGCCACCAATAGCTACCACAACCCAAATAAGAACATAATACTTCTTCCTAGATACATAGGATTCACAACCATGAGATATAACATTAACAAATCAACTTTTTAACCACTTCAACACATGAAATTAGAATTGAGATATTGCACAAGAATTAATAGCACATGCACCAAGCCATAGGAGTAGAAACATCAATATGGAGAAATGTTGAGCATTTTTTTCGAACCATTCCAAACAACCAACAAGACTGCCATTTTTTTGCAATTCACATAAATCTCCTCGACAACATTGGTGACCTAAAAAGATAATAGTGCAACATCCATAGAGCATAAACACTAAATCCCAAACCACAAGACCATATTTCTAACAATGGAAGAATACAAAGAATTTTCCAAGATAGTCTTCACAACAACGTTCTAAAACAAAAAACTTCTTACTCACTTGTGGAGGGCAAAAAAAACTTGCATCAACACATACTTCTTCAGGATCAACAAGGGAGAGAATACATGTTATACTCCATCAACAACATCTCTCCAATATCAACAATAATTTTAATCCTCATCTTAATGCTTCTAATCCTCATCTTAATATATCATCATGAAAACAAATTTTGTGACAAAAACCATACAAAAAACTTCTTTATATGACATCAAACATGGAATGACATCCAACCATGAACTTTAGAAATACAATGACATCCGAAAAATGCAACAGTCTTCCCAAGTGTTGACAACCAATACCAAAAATCTCTCAACCATACACAACAATATTCTCAAATGTTGATATCAATGACAAACAATGCCAAACATACATCAATCTTAGGTGTTGACATCAGTGATAACCATAAACAATTCACCAGGTGTTGACATCAATGACAACCACTTCCAACACCAACTAGGTACAACAACATGAAGAGCATAAATTAATACATTCACATGTCCAATAGTAATGAATAGTATCCACAACAAGAATAATCATCTATATATCTAGGAACAACAATATTATGATGTACACTAAGCACATATTGTAGAGGAGGGGGGTCGATTGCTCAATACCCCATGTTAGATGAGGGTATAGAACAATAAGCTACTCTCATCTACCTCGAGCTAAGGGATTGTTTAAGATAGGTTTGATGTTTAAAGGCGTGAAGAGGAAAGACACATGATTTGCATCTTTCCTTCTACCAACCCGAGAGTCTCAAGAAGTCAGGTGAGCACATTTCCAGAGTTTGAACTACAACTTAAGCAACTCACTGCCAGGGGACTACAATGAGGGACACAAATGACAGTGCGACGTGTTGTTTTTTGGGAATAGGATGATATTTAATTGCAATCCTAAACATATTTCATGTATCTCCTAAGTCCTTGAAAAGTGTTCCCCAACAATAGGATTAAAAAATAGATTAAATTCGAATGAAATGAACATGTAAATTGACATTTTTAATTATTCCTAAATAATAGGAACATGTGGGGGTGTCCAAGAAGAGTTCCTAAATACTAGGAGGACATGGGGCACCCACATGGAAGGTGGAACCCACCTTGTTTCAGTTAACTGTTTGGAGAATTGATAACACTTTAGTAATACATGTTTAGGTTCCTACAAAATGGAGATTGATATTTACATGAGTGGAGTGGTATTATTAGTTCAATATCAATTCAATATCAATTTAGTTTAGTTTAGTTCAATTCAGTTTAGTTTAGTTTAGTTTAGTTTAGTTTAGTTTAGTCTAGTTTAGTTTATTCAGTTTAGCTCAGTTCAGTTCAGTTATGGTTCAATTATCTTCAGTTGCATGTAGTTATTTTGAGTTGTATACTAGTTGAATTGACTAATGACTTCAGTTGCATGGAAAATAACAGGTGGATACTTTTAGCTAAGTGGGGATGATCAATCATTCATAATGTTTGCATGAATTTGTGGAGATATATGTTTCAGTTAACTAAGATTGACTTGGACCCACTTTGGGCACCCAAGTTGGAATCTTTCAGTTAAAACCTTTTGCATGAGAAGATATTTACAAGGCTTAGTCAAGTGGGACCCATTCTTGAGTGTGAAATTTGAGGTGGAGTTCACAAGATATATTTGTGACCAAAGTTCAATTAAGTGTTCAGTTTAGGGTGCCTAAATTGAGGAAGACTTTGGTTTGACTTCTATTTACATGGTGTAACTCTACTTGCCAAATCTAGGAATAGGTTTTTGAGAGGAGCTTTATGCTCTTGTAATTGACAATTCTTAGGAGTTTACAAAGCTCATAGTTGTCTAATTATTGCAACAAGTGCATAAGAGTTTCATCAGAGTTTATTACAGGTTGTTAAGAAGCATTGTTGAAGAAAAAGGAAGCATATCAATCAAAGATTGATATAGTGTTATTGTAATCTTATTCTAAGGTTAAGTAATACAAGCACTATTGATTCTGGTGGAGTTTTTTTCCTGAAAGGGTTTCTCCACGTATATGTTGTGTCACTTCTATCTTATGTCTCATTCTTCTACAATCTTCTGTCTATTTCTACAAATGATAAAATTGATCTAAACAGATTAATCATACACTAATAATTGTGACAAAGAATACTTAATTAGATCTACAATCACATAGTTTTAAAAAATTTAAGCTACAATATTACCTTCATTTTCAACATTGGCATCTCAATGGGGTATTGGCACCCCGTATAGATAGGAAGTATAGAGCATAGTCTAAAAGATAAGGAAACCTACTAACAACATAACAAATGTGATTTAATGTAATAACAAAAAGAAGAAAGTAACTAAATAACTAAACAACAAGAAGAATACTTTAACTTGATCTAATCTACGAATTGAAAAAATAGGGTGAGGAAAGAACACCTTCCTACCCATGAGTTGATATCTTTGAGATATTCACATGATGAGAAACCTAGACACACAAGATGGAAAAATGTTGGGACTATGTATAGAGGACTGCCAGAGTCAATCCCCTACTTTGGTGTTTGCACCTCTAAGGACAACTAGTATAGAAGCGATAGGAGAAATGTGACAAAGAAAGATATCAAAGTGAAAGTACTAAGCACTATGCTAAAAAAAAAATGTTATGAAAACAATACGATAATGCTAAGTAAATGGGAGATGGAATGATATGACCTTCAACCACATGCACTCAAGGAAAATGGGAGAAGGAGCGAGCTTGAAAGCTTGCAAATGTTGATGTTGTTGCAAAAATGAGGAGATTGAGTGCATAATACACCAACTTGCAGCTCCAATGGAGGTGAGAATGTTATTAATGAAGTGTGTAGAAGTGAGAATGATCAAGTAGAATTCTAAGAAGATGAGTTGAATGAATGAGATAGGCATTTGAAGATGAAATTGCAGGTAAAGGATTCGTTCAAGGTCAGTCAAGGGAGAAGAGACGTTACTCTTCGTCACTAATGGAGAATTTTAATCCCTCTACGGATTCCACAGGCATGAATCATGTCAAGATGGAAATGCGGCACATAGAATTTTGCACATTGTGCTAGCATCCCTAATAGAATATCATCCACCAACACAAAAAATAACTACCAAGTGGATGGGAAGCAAATGAATGACATGGAATTGCATTATCAAACTTGATTTTCTAAGGTAGGAGGTACGTAAATGTGGAATTTGCAAGGGGTGCAAATTCATGCCATTACATTTTTCCCCCACTTTAGCAAGCATAAGTGTCAGTGAATGCATGGTAAAGTAGAGTGGAAGTTGAGAGATGTATACCTAAATCATCGAGGAAGCAGACTGTAATATGACACACCCGAAAGTACAGGAAGAGGAGATGGATCCACAGGTACTTGATCCTAAAGAGAGTTGAACAAAAGGATCTACAAGTGTTCAATCCTACAGAGGAGGCACCATAGGTGCTTGGTCTTCAGGGAGGCTAGATGTGAAAGACTCCATAGAGTCTGATTGGCCCTTATGGTGCTCGGTCCTACAAGGCAAGCTCGAGGTACTCAATCCTCCAAGTTTGATTAAAAAAGCAGCTTCACAGGTGCTTGGTCTTGTAAAGCAACATGTTAATCCAAAGAAAAACATGTTAGATATCAAAAATCCATGCAGGAAGACTAACAGTCATGTGGATAGTCAACAATTGAAGGAGAATCTTTCAAAGTGGTCCCTCAAGAACCCTTCAAAACAAAAGGGTTCTGATCAAGAGACACTTTGTTTAAAAGGAAATGATATTTTTGTAAACAATTCTAGCATGAAGGAATCCTTTTGAAATATATCTTTCATCAAGGAATTTTAAAGGAAGAATACTCCCTCACAAGGGTAATTTTTTAGACTTCTTCTTTAGAAAAAGTACTCTGTCCTCAAATGAAAATTTTCAAATTCTTTCTTTACGAATATGTGACGAAAGAAAAATTCCACTAGGGGTCCTTATTGAAGAATGCAGTTTTTTGAAAAAAAGGGGTTTTCAACAAGGGATTCATTGGCCACTGAATACACCTTTTGAAAATAAAAGCAGTATGATAGCCCCCCTTAGGATGGTACATGTTGAACATAAAGGCACATGACATCCTAAGGAGAGAGAGAAGAAAGTGATGTTGTGGACCATGATACATGACGGGATGTAATCATGGAAATATTGTCTCACATGCGAGGGACAACACATAGGAACCACAACATCACAAAGCAAAGAAGAGAGAAAGATAAAACGATAATGTAAACAAAAATAAAGAAATTAAGAGACTAGGGGATCTAATATGTCGGGGTCAAAACTGCTCATAGATATATATAGATAAATATAATATAGTAATATGTATGAATTTTCATCAATCCCCTACTATATCAAACCATGTGAAGAAAGGGTACATGAAAACAAAGAAAATAAAAAAAGGCTCAACATGAAAGGGAGGCCTAAATTCCCCAACACTTTGCATTATCCCCAATTATTAAAAATCAAGGCACAACAAAAGAAGAATGATGTAACAAATAGATGAAGTTTATGAAAAAAAAATCATGTATCCAAGCACCTACAAGGGTGACAAGGGTCCTTTAGGAACACATAAAACAAGCATTGGGGAAACACAACACACACACAAATCTAATATATAGATAAAGAAGAGGTGCCCTCCTAGTCCTCATCAACCAAGAGGTCATCGTTCTCCAAATATAGATAATAATAAGGGGAAGGTGGATGAGCTTGCAAGGGTAGGATAGCAAGGGGAGCACCCTTTGACTCTCCTACGAAAAGAGTCAAGGAAGAGGGCCCCTCAAGGTCTTCTTCAATCAAATCCTGTGAGGTAAATGTCATTGATTTTTTTAAACCACTGACAAATCTAGGACATCGTCTACTAAGTTGAACATGCACTTGATGGGAGTTCCATGTGTTGACTGAGTGGGTGATGAAGGAGGCACCTGAGATCCCTATCAAGATCACCGAAAGATTTAGGGGTGGTCAAAAAATTAGGGGACATTGGGGCTACCTCCATCACTAGGATGGCACAAACCAACACAAAAATATATATTGAAGAAGGTGATCCCTTCTTCCGACCCCTTTAGAATCAGGTTCATCCTCAAGCTTGTGCTTCATTAGAGGATGCAAGATCCCCATAGATGAATTGGAAGGTGAGGAAGAAGTATAGAAAGTCACAATGGACATCACTGAGGTATTTGACATATCCATGGGCTTAGGAAAAGGTGGGAAGTCTAGAAGGGACATCAAGAGAGGAGGATCAAATCGATGAAAACTTACACCCTTTTAGAGTGAGAATCATCCACACTCATGGGGGGAGATGGAAACAAGATCAAGGTGATGGGAATTGAAGCACACGGGGCAGAGGAGGACACAACATAAGACACTAAAATAGGAGTTTTTGGATCCCCTTCCTCCTTCTGAAAAGTAGCCTAATCAATGGATAGATCCTTCATTTGACGCTTACACTCATGTGCAAGGCAACTTCTTCGGCTCTGAGAGCTAAAATCTACAACTTGAGGAGGAGCAGGAGGCTCCTGTTTTGTCATCAGAGTATCCATCACAACCATGACTAGTGAAGGTAGTGACTCTTGAAGGGAAATAGGATGAAGAGATGCAAAAAAAATACCACAACTAGCAAAGAAGAAGACTCAAGTGCCTCAATGACAGGCATCTTCCCATTTTCCACCCTAGGGGTAGGAATAGTAGGAGGCCATGGAGACCGAGACACATGAGCTACTCTATGGGGACCCTTCCCCTTACCATATAGGATGTGTTGAGGCACTATGGGAAAGATAAGAAGGTCAAAGACCTGAGGCTTGGCCTTCCATGCACCAATTGGGTACCATCAGACTCCCCAAGAGACGCATAGGGATAGAATTTGAGGGCACTACAATAGGATGAGAGGTAGAAGCAAGTGAAACTACAAAGAAAGAAGAAGGCTCATGAGCATGCGAAGGCTTCCTCTTTCACTTTTGTGAGGAATAGATGGTAGCCTGATTCCATGCTACAGGGTAGGTAATTCTCAGCTGTACCTTTCCCCCAATTTATACAACATAATTTTGGTAAAGTAGGTTTATTATTTGGGGAAGTAGACCTACCGGGGCTAGCCAAAAATGATCTAGTGAATATCCCCCATGAGATACCATCAGTTGATATCTGATGTCATGCACAACATGCATTGCACCTTTGTGAGGGGACTTTAGACACTTATAAATAATGGAAGTGACTCTGTTCATGGAAACTAACCAATGAATTCCTAGCTTCACCTTGTATAAGTCCACTTCTAGAATAACATCAAAGGTAGCATTCACAACCCTACGTCCCACTAGGACGAAAAGAGTTATAGAACTGTAAGGAGCAAGAGAGAGACCATCATGGGTATTATTGTGGCTTTTGTTTCTTCATATTCATCCCTTTGCAGAGATTTTAGAAAAAGAATCTCCTCCATAATAATGTTCACGTGACTTGTAGGGTCCACAAGGAATCTTGTCACAATGTTACCATTGAGAGGAGTGGGAATATATAGAGGATAGGATTTTTTATTCATGGGTAGATCTTGTGATGTAAAAGTTGTAACATCTAGTGAACTAGTCATAGCTTGAGGGGGAGGAATGTGAGTAAACAAAACCATATTTACATAATTTGAGGCCTCGAGAGAAGCATTACAAGGATCAATAATCAAATTCACAGAGTGAGATGGAAATGGGTCAATATAAATCTACAATTCACTATTTTCCTTAGCCACAGACTTGTTCGCATTCTACTTTTTACCATCAAGGCAAATAGTACGTTGTCAATACGATCTTGTATCTCATGATGCAGGTGCAAAAATTGTTCAGTATCATGCCCATGGACACGATGGTATTGGAATAATGCAAATGTTCCGTCATACTAGTCGGGGTAAGGCTCTCTAAGAGGTTGAG
>CM021109.1:519930828-519982581 GCA_007115665.2 Sequoiadendron giganteum
CTTTTAATAATTTCTTTAGAATAGAAGAATAAGATTCAAACAACTTTGTGAACTATTTTTTGTGCTTGAGGCCTTTGTCATTAGAGTGCAATGACTACATTTGCAAAAAAAATTCCTTTGCCTAAATCGATATGATAGACCTTCCTTCGAGATGGGATCATGAGGAAAATCCCCCGAGTTGAATGATCATCTACTGATATTCCCACAACATTGCACATAGATGCATGAAAGAAGGATACTTCATTAAGGAAAACTTAACCTACCAAGGCCTCTATAGGTTGCCAATGAACACCTTTTGTACATCCGAGTTGAGTAGCAGGTAAGAAATTTTTGAAAAGAGTGCTTGACATCGAGCAATGAAATCAATAATTTTCTCATTCTCTCCTTGCTTACATCAGATGAGTTCCAAAAAGACCATCTTCAGCTCAATGTTAGCTTGGAATTTCCAGAGAAACTGATTAAAAATTTGATCGAATGAAAATATGGAGTTGTTGGACAAAGAAAAATACCACTCTAGTGTTGTATCCTTGAGAGATCAATAAAATAATTTGGCCATCAAGGCATCATGGTGAAAGAAGTCTATACACATTACATTGAAGATTGACACGTGTTTGAGGGTCACCTTTACCACTACATTTTTTAAACATAGGAATTTCCATCCATTGAGGAATGGGAGTGTTTAGAATCACTACCGACAAAGAATTATTTTAGAAGAAAGGTTGAATGATAGGTTGGGCAGAGGCTTGGGACAAACTTGCCAACTGGTTTTGCATTTGACCCATATTTTGTAGCAAGGAATTCAAAATAGGGTCAGATGAAGAAATAGGGCTAGTGGAGCTGCCACTAGAACCACCACCAAGACTACTACTAGAGCCACCACTAGATCCACCGCTAGGGCCACCGTCATAGCTGCCACTAGAGCCACCACCGTAGCCTCCATTAGAGCCACCACCATGACCACCACTGGATCCATTATCAGATCCAATTAGGGAACCAACTATACCAAAACCACCAACCCCCATTCCACTAGAAATCCCAATGCCAAGGATACTATTGCCCCCAAGAGGAAGAAAATTGAATCTTAGAGTTATTCTACTTGATTTGACAATAGGAGGCAGAGCAGTAGCAGAGATCTTGATGGAAGGAACTATTTACCTAGCATACCGATGTTGTAGGAATCAAGGCACTAATCTATCTTTCATAAGCATCGAGCACATGACCTCGGTTAATACTTGACCTAGGGTTGTAAGAAGGGACATATGATTTTGTTAAGTCGGTAATGCCACATAGGAACTCTATGCACGTTTGATCCTTGTCTAGCATATATCTAATTTCATTAACAACTATAGCGGCCCTAGCTGTGTTTTTATCTTTCCCCAAATGGTTCATGAGATATAAAAGCCTCCTATCTAAAACCAAGAGGTGATCTGCGGGAAAAGTGACAACGTAATCCTCATCTAGAGGTGGAACTAAAGGAGAAATAGGAATAGGGACACGAGTGCTTTCATCGAAGAAAATTGTCTTTACTGTTGATACCATCTCCTGGGAAGCGAGAGTTGTAGTGACCCTTGCAACGTCCATCTCTAAGTGTCGTTGTTGCACACTCCTAACAACATATCCAAAATTTGTAGACTGAGTTATGAAGCTCATAAAGCATCACAACACACAAGTCCACAACTTATGCTAACACGAGAGAAAGAACCTCAACACAAATAAATAGATACTATAAGGTTCAAATCGAGTTCACCAAAATGTAGATGGGGGCCAACTACTGAGGACCCTAGGTCATAGGAGGGTCTAGAAAAATAGGTTGCCTTGATCTACCTCAAGCTAAGGGATTGTTTAAGATAGGTTTGATGTTTAAAGGGGTGAAAAGGAAGGAAAACTAATCTACCTCTTTCCTTCTTCCAACCTGAGAGTCTCATGAAGTTAGGTGAGCACACTTCCATAGTTCAGAGTGCAACTTAAGCAATTCAGCGCTAGGGGACTACAACGTGGGACATAGACGAGAGCACAGTTCACTGGAATCTTCATGGGGAATTGGCATATGTATGGATAAGAAGCGTAAAGCATAGTCTAAAAGATAATGAAACCTACTAACAACCTAACAGATGTGATTTAATGCACTAACATAAAACATAAAGTAACTAAATAGCTGAACATCAAGAAGAATACTTTAACTTGATATAATCTATGAATCCATAAAAGAGGGTGAAGAAAGTGTTCCTTCCTACCCACGAGTTGATATCTTCGAGGTCTTCACATGATGAGAAACATACACACACAAGACAAAAAAATGTTCGGGTTGTGTATAGAGGATTATCGCAGTTAGTCCCCCGCTTTGGTGTTTCCACATCCATGGAAAACCAATATAACAAAGATAGGAGAAATGTGATATAGAAAGATATTGAAGTAAAAGTACTAAGTACTATGCTAAAAAACAATATGCTATGAAAAAATATGATAATGCTAAGTGAATGGGAGATGTCATGATATCACCTTCAACCACCAACACAAGGAAAATGGGAGAAGGAGTGAGCTTACAAGCTTGCAAATGCTGGAATTGTTGTAACAATGAGGAGATTGAGTCCACAAAACACCAACTTGTAGCTTCAATGGAGATGAGAATGTTGTGAATGAAGTGTGTAGAAGTGATACTGATGAAGTAGAATGCCAAGAAGATGAATTGAATGAATGAGATAGGAATTTGAAGATGAAATTGGAGGAAAAGGAGTAATTTAAGGTCGATCAAGGGAGAAAATACATTACTCTTCATCACCAATGGAGAATTTGAGTGCCTCTGCGGATTCCAAAGGCATGAATCCTATTAGGATGGTAGTGTGTTGCATAGACATTTGTGTTCTGCACTAGTGTCCCTGACATAATATCCTCCATCGACACAAAAAAAAAACTGCCAAGTGGATGGGAAGCGAAAGAAGGATGTGGAATTGCATTATTGAACTTGATTTTCTAAGGTAGGAAGTACATAAATGTGGAATTTACAAGGGGTGTAAATTCACTTCATTACACATCCACATCACAAAGGCATCTCACTAAATCTCATAGTTACAAAATACATCAAGTCCCTAAAAGGCACTTGGTACATTGTCATCCACACATCTCAATGTAAGAAAATTCAATGACATGTTGAGGAACCACATCTTGAAACATGCAATTGGTTCAAACACACACCAATCATGGGAAGAACAGGGCCACAAACAAGATTAACAATGAAAATCTAGAGAAAAAAAACATTGATATACCCTCAAAGTAGCAAGAAAAATCATGACCTATGCATCCCTTGATACATAGTCAGAAAAATGTTGATCCAAACACCTCAAGGTTGTGTAGACACTGAAAAATGTCCTAAGTCTATGAGCATCATTTTTCCTAGTCATCATCTTTCAATAATTGAATAATTTTAATTATTCAATTATGTTCGATCATATTCCTTTATTAATTAAATAGTTTTTAATTATTTAATTGATTCACCTTCTCATTTCTATCTTGATCAATTAAAATTATTTAATTGCATCACTAATACCCCTTTCTTCAATAATTAAATAAATCATTATTTATTTATTTATCTTTTATCACATGTCTATAGTCAGATAATAATAATTATTTGACCTTTTATTTTTCTATAATTAAATAATTAACGAAATTATTTAATTATGTGTCATTCTTCTCCTTTAAATAATTGATCCTAATCAATTATCCATATTTAATTTATATCTCCTCCTTTAATTAAATTTATGAATTTAATTAAATCTCCTTTTTCATTTCCTCCAAATAAATGATTTAAAATAAATTATTTATTTGCCACTTGTCCTTCTCCTCCATTTTCGAATAAATAATTTAAAATAAATTATTTATTTGCCACTTGTCATCCTCTTCCATTTTCGAATAAATAATTTAAAATAAATTATTTATCCCTCTATTTTGGTCAAAGATCCCCTGTCATTATTTCATGTCATAGTCTGCATGTCCTGCATGTCTGTCATCAGTCATAGCCGTCGGCGTCATATCTTTTCCATGCATGGCATATTCTGGTTGCATCAATTCTCAACCGTAGATCTTGGCATCTTTCTAGAAACTCGATCTTGGCCATCCATTTCGTAACTTCCCTCTCATGAATCCTCATCCGTTGATCTTAGAATCTTTCTGGAAGATCAATCTCGTCCGTCCATTCGAATGGTTGTCTATAAAAGAAACCCTTCTCCTACATTTTCAATTGAACAGCTAATTATCTCCAACTTTCTTGCTTACTATTTGCAAGTATTTGCACAACTTCATCAACAAATCTGAGGGCAATATTGGCATAAGAAGAAATAGGAGAGACAAGAGAAAGAATCAACTTCAAAGGGGAGTGTTTTATTTCATTTGCTTTCATTTTGATTTCTCTCTTTGTTTGTATTCTCTTGTTTAGATTGGGATAATAGTTTAGAAGTATTGACTGTCAATTAATCTATTATATTTTGTTTTCCCCATCTTACATTGGTGAACCCGACGTGAATCGAATAATATTGCAAAAAATCGTTTGTTTTCTTGTTTGTTTGGTTGTTTTGCAGGTTACAACCAAGAATTCATACGAAATCCCATCATCTTCTTTTGAGCACAGAAAAATGGGTGCATAAATTCTTTAAAAATGATCATTTGGGTTTTGTAGCCCTCATTTTCAGCTTTCCGAAACTTCAAACGGTTTAAAATTTTGTTAAGATTTGAAAAAGTTATGGCTATTTTAATATTTGCTATTTTTTTAGTTTAGCTGTTAAAACCCACGTTTTCTTTTGCCTATAACATTTTTTTCATGCAGAATCTTGGAAAACTAATTTATGGGTTTTGAAGGTTTGAGTTTTATCTTTCCATGGATATAAACCAATTGAAATTTTGTTAAGTTTTGAGAAAGTTATGATTATTTTAATTCGCTGGTGTCATTTTCTTCTAATCTCTTGTTTTTAGCATGTGGCACAGCTTGGAGGGAGTCTAAAAAAATTGTTTCTTTAGAAACAAAAATCGAACTTTTAATTTTTTTAGGCATAATCAATTTTCTTTGCTTTCAAAAACTATAACAAATTGCATTTACACTCATCGATTAAAATGAATATGCATTTCATGTCATGGGCTTAAAATGAACACAAATTGCATTTCCACTCATTGATTAAAATGAACACAAATTGCATGCACACTCATGGGTTGAAATGAACATGCATTTCATGTCATTGGCTTAAAATGAACTTTTTTTGTTTCATATCAAGTTAAATTTCTAAAATGAACAAAGTGTCTTGTGTGTTCTCCTCACATTATCATTCGGTAATTAAAATTTATAAGTGTCTTCAATTTTGTGTTACCCTTTAATGCAATAATCGAAGTATCCTCTCCCCTTGCGCATTTATGCAATCCTGGGTGTAAGAGAAACGGTTATTACCTCTAGAACTTGGGCCTTCCTTGGTGGGAAAAAGTACTCACCCCAAGGCGACTCAGACCGGCAACGAAGCTTTTTGGCCAAGCTACCCCCGACCGGTATATAAATGTGAATCCTAAGGGAAAACCTAGGATTACGAGTGTGGATGTGTCATACGGACCAAGTAGTACTCCCCAAAACCCTATTGAGCGTAACCTCTTCAGGCTGGAGTGCCTCCTAAATGGAGCTTAATCTTGTGCCCCATGTATGGCCACTCGAACGAGGGTCCCGAACTAAAAACCTTTGTGTAGTTGCCAAAATCCTTCTATTTGCTAGCGCAGCAATGGTCGTTGTGAAGGCATCCACATTCTCGCAGTTCTTAGTAGAGGTGATCAACCTGCCATGGGAGTTTCATGGGGTTTGGAAGCTTGGTTGGCCTGAGAAGTGAGTGCAATGTAAGGGGGAGCCCGTGCAACCGAGCTTTTGGATTCACACGCTAAGAATAAGTGCAGTTGGGGAAACCCACGTGGAATCTAGCGAATATTGTCCTTGCTTAACCTAGAGTTGTGCTTGTCTTCATTGTGCATGTTTTCAAATTTTCAAAGACAAGATATTGTGTTTGCCAAGTGTTTTTTTAAGACATTGAGACAAATAAACACCTTTCACAAATCTGGAAACACACACATTCAACTTGAAACAATTCCAAATTTTGCAGTCTAAAACCCAAGACCAAACTTGTCCAATTTGATAACAAACAACCTCTATTGAAAACCAAAAAAAATAAAATTGCTCAAATCTTCCATTAGTGACATCTTTAGTTTTCATTCACCCATAGGTTCATCCTTTCATATCATATCCTTGGTAATAGGGTCATTATCATTCCACCATTCCTTAATCTTGGTATTAGGTACATTGGCACTTTGCATCCTTATATCCTTGAAAATCTCAAAAAAATAAAAAAAATAGCATAATTTCATATCCATTTTGCATTAGAACCTTGCATTGCCATCCAAAGGTCACAAGTTTTTTTTATGGTCCTCACTAAGTTTTCTTTATCCATCATAATCCAAATTCATGACCATGTCTTCACTTTACCTTGATCTTCTTCATAGTCAAGCTGAATACCAATCAATCCTCAATCGTCAATACCAACCACTCACATACCCTTCTTACCAACAATCCATAAGCCTTAGTCCTTCATCCATCTACCCTCACTATTAAGAGTCCCTTAGCACAATCCATGCCATTGATCCCCCAAAAATGTCCATTAATCATCCTTATCCTAGCCTTGACAAGGGAAACCAACCTTCCACTAGTCCATTCCAATCCTCCACATCTTATTCTAATCCATCATCCACTAACCCATTTTCATCCACTCCATCCCAAACTACAATACCATCTAATAAAAGCACATTAATTAATGCTCTCCAAGGACAACTAGCAAAGGAACTTGTTCAACTCCTAAATGAAAACAAACTTAGGAAATCCAATCACATTGTTGATCCTACACCATCCAATCATTTGTCACCATCATGTCCTCCATTGCCTACCAATACTGAAAAACATATTGCTATTGAAACTCCATTATTGCCATGTCAAAATCTCAGGCCTATCAAAGAAAATCATATCCTTGTCCAAAATCAAATTCCATTGCCTAAACTTGAGGATACATGTCAAAAAGAAAGTCCAAAGCATGACATCACAACTTCACTTTCATATCAAGATCGAAGCAGTCCATCTCATGATCCCATCCTTAAGTCCATCCAAGAAGTCCTTCTAGATAATCATGGCATCCAAAATACACCTATCCTTGTTCAAGAGTCTATTCACAACCATTTTTTCCAAGATACACCTATTTTTGACCAAGATCCTACCATTGAACAAGAAATCCAAAATGATCCTCTTATTGACTTTTATGCCATTCATGATCAAACATTCGAAGATGATCCCATTCAAACACAAAACACCTCCATTCCCCAAAATGAGACACTTGCCTCCTTTGGACACATAGATAATCAAATCAATGATATGGATAACATCAAAGAAGAACATAAAGCAGCTACTATTGATCATGTCAAACAAGAACATAAAAATGATACTATGGATCAAGAAGAACATAGAGAAGCTATCATTGATCAAGTCAAAGAAGAAGATACACAATCTACCATGGATCAAATCAACATCCCAAATGGTCAAGAAAAAACAAGCATGAAAAATGATAACACCAAAAAATCCTATCAACTGGGAGCATCTACTTTTGTCAAAGCGGGCTTTCTTAGAGATGAGAAAATTTTGAGTAATGGTTTCCAACTACACAATGATGGGTTCGCATCTTGCTTTCAAAACAACAAATACCCCATCGCAAACAAAATATGTCAAAGTATGCAGTATCAAGGAAGAGGACTAGGCCTACATGAGCAAGGCATTTGAGAACCAGTACAATTTTATGAAAATCCTAGACATCAAGGTCTTGGTTATTCTTCAATCAAAGAATCAAATGATGTTAGTGGTACCTCCTTGATATTGGGGGCAACTTTATCTAATATAAACATCAAAATGGGGGCCATGAGTAGTTCGTGTCATAAGGTTGTTGCCAACAATCCTTCCATCCAAACCATAAACCATCATTCCAACATGAATAAATCTTCCATTTGGAACCAACAAAAAGAAAATTATTATAAATCCAAAATTCAAAATCAAATGTCAAAGGCCATTGAATCAAACAAAAATTCAAGTGGACAAATGAAGTTAAAATGGATCCCAAAGAAAAATGGATCAAACAAAGAAAATATTTCAAATCCAAAAGTCAATCAAAATATGGAGCCACAAGAAAAGAGGACTCCCACATATAGTAAATGTCCACCTCCTTTAAAATGGTCATCAAGAAAGGAATATAAAAATTTTGGTTCCAAACACTATCCTAATCAAAATTCCAAACTCCATCATCCACCATCCCAAGTTTGGAAAATAAAAATTGCTACATCCAAAACACCAAATGTTCCATCCACACCTACCATCATCCATCATAATCTTGCATCTCGTCTAAAGTCTAAAAATCCTACTTCACAAGTCCATCGCATCTTGGCAACAACCCTTTATCATAAGGACTCCCATGGTACTCTATCACGATGTGCGTATTTTGATAAGGCCAACACTAGTATCAGAGAGGATCACAATGACATCGATCAGTTGTATGCAAGTGCTATGATCTTGACAAGACAATTACTCCATAAAGGTCACTATTGGCATATCATGACACCAGTATCTACATCAACACCATCAAAAGATTCAAAACAATCAATAGTCATCCAAACTATCAAATTGATATAAAAAGTCAAAAAATATGTCACCTTGATGAAAACTTGGCAAGCAGGCGTCTTGTGTGACATCATCAAAATGAAAAAAAAAATAGTAAAGAGAAAAATTTCGTCCAATAGTGAAAACCATTTTTATGGCACTTTGGATAAGTACCATGATGAACACCTGGCAAACATGCGTCATGTGTAAGAGAAATTATCTATGTGGATTATTACACTTGGGGGCAAGTTGTCTCATCTCCCATGCCTTTCTCATAGCAATTCCATCTATCTATTCAATCCATATCATTTCCATCCATTTTTTTCCACCTACCTTGATCTTGATACGAAATGGGGTACAAACATAAATCATACTTTGGAAATGTTTTGGACATGTCTATCCTTTGGTCATACACTACCCATGAAATATCATGTCATTTCCTTCATAGAATTTATCTAAACCCATATCTTGGAGAAAACAAATTGTTCCTATGCGAAATACTCCTTGGAGATCATATCCTAATTCTTCCATCCAATAATCCTCATGTCTCTTATCCTTTGCCAAAAGCAATCCATTATCTTTTCATGCCTATTGTTAGACTTGGTTTCCCTTGTTATTGGTTTAAAGATTATAACTCACTTATCCAAGTGCCCTCCATAATCCCATCTAGTTCTAAGGTTAGTCATTCCAAATGCAATGAGTCTAATCCATACAATCTTGCTATGCAACCTAGCACATCATCCAAAACATTCATCGGATTTGTTCCTAGCCTTGCTGCAAACTTTGATCCTTTAGTCACATAATCATCATCCCCATGTTGTTTCGGGATGTGTCTTTCCCCTATCAAACAACATTGTCATCATCATCATCACCTATCAATTGGTTTTCAGCTTGACTAGGGGAAAGATCATGTTTGTCCTTGGATTCCTGTGCATTCCTTCCTGGTTGATTATGGATATCTTTCACATGCATTTTTCATGATCCCTATAGTTATCATCCATAATAAAGTGCCATCCTTTCCATGAACCAAAAACCACCGACATTTAGCATCCTTCGCTTTCATATCCACCTATCGCATTCGTCGCTTCCCCTCGCACATAATAAATTTTTCCTATACTCAACTAGGGGCAATTCCTTGACTTCCATCTTCATGGGAAATAATACATGGTATCACCCCTTTAAAACCTTCAAAATAAAAAAAAATCATCAAATGTCCTGAAAAAATCATATAATGTCCTGAAAAAAAAAAAACATCAAAACATTTCAAAACCCAAAAAAAAACCAAAATATTTCAAAATCCAAAAAAAATCAAAACATTTCAAAATCCAAAAAAATCAAAAAGCTTCAAAAATCCCAAAAATAGAGTCTGAGTCTGAATCAGTTTTGTTAGAGTGGTCGAACTACGTTGCCTCTGCATTTGCTACGTAGGCAAGACTCATCTTAAATGAGCCCCCGAGGCATTAGGTCAGTCCCTTTAGGTTGTCCAAATAAAATCATGACCTAGTATTTTGTCAAATAAGACAAATTCAAGTCGTGTCGAACTACGAGGTCTCTGTGCACTGCTACGTAGGCAAGGCCATCTATCGATGAGCCCCCGAGGCCCCCTAGGTCAAGTCCTTTAGGGTTCATCGAGTTGGGTCGTGTGCTTGATCTGAAAGCAATCATCATTCAAACTACATCAAGAAACAACAAACAAATTAAATCTTTCATCAATCAATTATCTTATCATCAACTCAATCAGTCACTAGTCTTATATCGGAATGGGGCATTATGTCATTTGTCTCATTTGGTCTTATCTCTTGTCTTTTATTAGGATACGTCCTTCCTGGGATTAGACTTTCTCAACCTTGTCATTTACCTTACGCAGGATGTGTCCTTGCAGTTAGGTATCATGTCAAGACTTGTCACTTGGTCAACTTTATCAAATGTGTCCTCTACCTAAACAGGATGTGTCCTTCCGCGGTTGGGTATCATCACATCACTTGGTCATATTCATCAAATCTTTGTCAAACAATCAAACAATCTTGTCAACTTTTCAATCAATCTTTCCTTAATCAGGATGTGTCCTTCCTGAAATCGAGCATTATCATTATTCAACTTTGTCACACCACTCAATCTTATCAGCTTGGTCAATCAATCTTGCCTTCATCAGGATGTGTCCTTCCTGAGGCTAGGCATGGTCAATTAAATCACTTTATCGATCCTTATCAACCTATCAATCAACTCGGTCATCTTGGTCAACCTAATCAACCAACCAAACAATCATCATTATCACTGGAAAACACTATCTTGGCAAACACTTTGTTGGTCTGGATTTTCTTATCTTTTTGATTGGTTTTGGGTCATGTTACTAGTCTTTCGAGGATGTCCTATCAATGGATTTAGAGGGACGATGATGGATCATGGCCTCTTTTCTTTGATTGCTGCCTGTGGTTTGTCTTGGCAAAAGGACTGGGACAATTGGGTCCTAAGTATGAGCTAGGGCATTCCTTGTCTTTTTGAAGATTTATCTCTCCCAAATGGTCACCTTGCACACTTTGGTCTATATCATACCATGGTGTTTGTGGTCCATTTGTGACATTTTTGATGCCCAATGATGATAAATATAACCATGTAAGCGTGAAAGTTGGTTCCCTTATCATTTCATGTCTATCTTCTTTCCCCTTTTCATGCTAACATTTCTTCTATCCTTCATCCTTTAGTCTTATCTTCCATTTCAAGAGCACATTCATGTTCTTTGAACCCGCATGTCCTCTGAGGGGGCATACCACAACCCTCTTGGTCATCCTTCCCCTTTCTCTTTACACTGGGGCATATTTCAGAATTAAATTTCTTTGACACAATGCGATGAACTACATTATGTCAAAGAGGGGCAAAATGTAGACACTGAAAAATGTCCTAAGTCTATGAGCATCATTTTTCCTAGTCATCATCTTTCAATAATTGAATAATTTTAATTATTCAATTATGTTCGATCATATTCCTTTATTAATTAAATAGTTTTTAATTATTTAATTGATTCACCTTCTCATTTCTATCTTGATCAATTAAAATTATTTAATTGCATCACTAATACCCCTTTCTTCAATAATTAAATAAATCATTATTTATTTAATTATTTATCTTTTATCACATGTCTATAGTCAGATAATAATAATTATTTGACCTTTTATTTTTCTATAATTAAATAATTAACGAAATTATTTAATTATGTGTCATTCTTCTCCTTTAAATAATTGATCCTAATCAATTATCCATATTTAATTTATATCTCCTCCTTTAATTAAATTTATGAATTTAATTAAATCTCCTTTTTCATTTCCTCCAAATAAATGATTTAAAATAAATTTATTTATCCTTCTCCTCCATTTTCGAATAAATAATTTAAAATAAATTATTTATTTGCCACTTGTCATCCTCTTCCATTTTCGAATAAATAATTTAAAATAAATTATTTATCCCTCTATTTTGGTCAAAGATCCCCTGTCATTATTTCATGTCATAGTCTGCATGTCCTGCATGTCTGTCATAGCCGTCAGGCGTCATAGCCGTCGGCGTCATATCTTTTCCATGCATGGCATATTCTGGTTGCATCAATTCTCAACCGTAGATCTTGGCATCTTTCTAGAAACTCGATCTTGGCCATCCATTTCATAACTTCCCTCTCATGAATCCTCATCCGTTGATCTTAGAATCTTTTTGGAAGATCAATCCCGTCTGTCCATTCGAATGGTTGTCTATAAAAGAAACCCTTCCCCTCCATTTTCAATTGAATAGCTAATTATCTCCAACTTTCTTGCTTACTATTTGCAGGTATTTGCACAACTTCATCAACAAATCTGAGGGCAATATTGGCATAAGAAGAAATAGGAGAGACAAGAGAAAGAATCAACTTCAAAGGGGAGTGTTTTATTTCATTTGCTTTCATTTTGATTGCTCTTTTTGTTTGTATTATCTTGTTTAGATTGGGATAATAGTTTAGAAGTGTTGGTTGTCACTTAATCTATTATATTTTGTTTTCCCCATCTTACAGGTTGCAATTGGGAAGTGCATTACAATAATGTAATAACATGGGGTATAATCTTGAGTAGTAAACACATGCTCATATTGTTGGAAAAATTCCTAAATAATGTCTTGAAGCTCTATAAGAGTTGCTTCCCCTCCTTAATTTTCATGATGACTTGAGATGTATGATGAGCTTGTAGAGCCTAAAAATTTCCTTAGAAATATTATCTCCAACATTAAGCCAATAAAGTTGAGCTTTGATTTGGGCACCATGAGTAGAGTGGGAATATGCAGCTTGCTTCTAGTGATGAAGCATGGCTACATGAATCTAATCTTCTAAATGAAAAGGATGTAGCTCCAAATGACAATGAATTTTTAAAGCTCTGATGTGGTGGCCTCATATGACCAATGATGGAAATGAGAAATTTGGTACCCACAAATGTGGAGGAAGTAAGAGGTATGATTGATAACATCATTTCACTAAGATATCTATCATGTCTCATGCATAAGTGTGGCTTTCAATTCCAAAGATAAATGAATATGATCTGATTTGGCCTTGTAAGTGAGTAACATGTTTAGAAAAAATGGGTCTTCGTAGACTTGAGTTTAGAAATTTATTACTCATACAAAACTATATTGGAAAGTGGTCTAAAAGAACAATGTCCGAAAAAGGTTCCACAAGAAAAGAATAGCAATTGACAAAATAAAAGAAAGATTAAGCTTGAAACATGGCTCTATCAAGATGGTTAAGGACCTTTTCATTTTAAACTCCAAGGTTACTCAATGTGTATCACAGTATAGGATCTTGGTAGTGACCAATATTAGGATAAAAAATCTCCAATTAATTACACATAAAGTACTACACCTCTTTCACCAGTTGTCCAATGCATAAGTAATTCCTCACATTTATCATAGGGGCCACTCAATCATATTAAAATCATTGAATAGAATGCAAGTGGTGAAAGGAATTAAATTTGCAATCTATCTCTAGAGGATAAATCTCTTGACAACATCATTAAAACATAAGTATTAATAACTATAAAGGAATTATTATTACTATTGAAAAGATCTTGTAACACTCACTTGGTGGGGTCACATTCTTGGTCAACTAAGTGTTGATGCCATCTAGAAGAAATAAAATTGACACCACGGCTTGATTCATGGTTGTTACATAAAAAATTAATAGAAGGTTAGATAACATGACATGTAGAAAGAAAAAACCAAAAAAGTTAACCTCTTGCAAACAAAGAATATTCATACTTGGAAATATTGTCAAGTGTCATGAATAAAATACTTTTGTGGGAGGTCCATCAAACCTCAAGAATTCCAAGAGATATAATTCATGAATGAGTGTTGAGAGCTATCTCCTTGTTATCGAGTTCATATAGAGTTGAGTGAGTATTGTACAAAAAATCTTCCTTTGATCTAAATCTATCTATTTAGATGGAAGGTTGGATAGAATGGAATTCCTCTGACACATATTATCCCTCTTCCATTTTCCTTGGTGGACTATATGATCTCCACTACATAGTTGGGGGTGGGGAAGTATGTCAGGAAGTGCTTGATTTTGGGATGACAAAAATGACATCATTGATGGTTCTTGAGAGAATTTCACCTCATTAGACATTTCCCCATTAGGAGAGACAACAAATTTACCCATGTTTTGAGGTTTTGAAATTATAATTCGGGTTTTCAAGGATTGACCTCTAGGGCCTAAGAATGACTTAAGTAGTTGGCCATTATTACCAAGTTTTTTTTCTTTGTGACTCACCATTATAGACCAACCCTCTTCTTTTTGAAAGAGGTAGAGATCTAGAGCTAGGTTGAGTGATAAGTTTAGAATGAGGAGAAACCAAAGAGCGATCCTAAATATTATGCTCAAAATATTGTCATTAATAACAAGTATTGCACAAATTTAGATAGAGAACATGTTGATTGTATCTCATTTATCCAATATAGATGTTCATTGTCTCCTTTAAATCCTTAGTGACATCTAGTTCTACATAGACCCTCTTCTAGGATTAAGTTGAGAAAGAACTATCTAGTTTGACACACATGACAAAGCCAAAAGTGGATGTTGTTTGTGTCAAAAAATTCTAGCATGGCAAGGGTAAACTCTAGCCAGATAAGGACACATAGACCTTTCTCATTGTAGATGATGAATGTTATAGTTCAAAGCGAGGAAAGAAGTAAGGAAGAGTAGACAAACTAGGGGCCATATTTTAGGATAGCTTCAACATGCTTGGCTTTTGTAAAATAAAAAAGAAAAAACTTTGGTAAGGTTTTGCACGATATAAAGGTGAAATCCATTTGTGATCTAGGAATTAGTGACCTATCATTTGAGCATGATTTCAAGGGGGGGCCTTCCCACAAAATAACCTATTAAAGTAAATTTATCTAACCAACAACATGTATTATCAAATTTTGGAATGGCGAGAACCACATATGGGGGTGTTTCAGTAGAAATATCTCAAAGAAGACCTTGGGAAAAAAATTCCTAGGTCTCTTGAGTGAGGGTTCCATTGTCATGCATTGATGAACCTTCAACTTCAATAGTAATTGTGGAGTTAGAACAAGTTGTTGCCTTTTAAAGGGGCATAAGATGCTCATAGGTGTGGCAACCCAAAAGATGTTGTAATAATGTAGAAAAGATCAACTTCTCCTTTAGAAGAAGTAGTATGACATCAAGAAGATGCTAACAATCCAAAACCTAATAGAATTTCCCACCAAAAACTATATAACAACATTTTAAATGCTTAATCAAATCAATGAAATAATCAAATAATCATATTAAATATTTAATGAATAATATTAAATCCATTAAACTAACTAAATAAATAACAACATCAAACATTAATTATATTTCAACTTATTTCATAACTGATTTTCCCGCCCTCCCTATACCTAATAATATAAGAATTATAATACTTTTGACTTATTCATGAACCTTTTTAATACATCTTTATAAGATAACAACCAATATCATAAACTATTATGTTTCAAATCATTTTATGATATCTAGTCCACACAATTAAAATATAGTCCATACCACTAGTAATATAATTAGTGTTTAATAATATTAAAAACTTAAAAGTAAGAAGCAACCCAAAATCCCAAATCTATGAGATAATGATTTTTGAAAAACATAGAATTATATCAAACATGTGACACATATTATTATGTATATCTCTGAAAATTTCAGGTTTTTAATAAGTAGAGTAAATGTCTTGTTTGTTTGTTTTTTACTGGAGGGAAAAACAAGACCCAACGGCCCATCTTGAAGACTGTTAAACATTGTAGGGACCATCCTTGTTGACCCAACAAAGACTTCACAGTATTCATTATCACACCGGGCTTCAATCTTGATTGTTTTTGCATTGCTGATTTGTTTCTTCTCAAAGAAGCAAGGTATTTAACTTCCCTCTGTATCTTCCTTCATAAACACACTCTGACAAATAAGAAGAAGAAGAGTACAATCATGGAATTTACTGTTTTGACACAGCTATTGGGCACTTCTAGTGTGAATGAAGCTCTGCCCAGTCAAAATGCTTGAAAGAAAAGGTTCAAGTACACTGATCCTTCAATAAAGATAGAGTAAAGTAAGTGAAGCAACAGTAGAGCATCTATTATCATGTCAAGGTCTGAGTTGCCCCATCATGATGGGAACAAAGAGGAGGCCGTATAACTTCCAACAAGTGCCAGTGCTCACATGTGCCTTGTCTTCTCATATCACCTTCTTTACTGTAACTTGTACTGTAAATTACTTCAACAATGTTTTCATGCCTCCCACCTCACTGTACCAGGAAAAAAACAGAAATCTTTTTAGGAGGAAAGATAAACTGCAGTATGATAATATATGTTAAAAGTCGAATTTAAATCTTTTTAGTCAAAAATTGTATTAAAAGTTTTCTGTGAACATTTTAGATTATAAAATTGTATGATACATTTTTTTGTATGATAATAATTGATATGAATTGTTAAAAAATCTTATCTATTATGTATGGCATTAGACAAATTCATCACCATGAAAAAATCAGCTCAAAGAAAATTCACCATCAGTAATTCATCAGAAAATTCAAGTTTGTGATTAATTTTCTGCAGCAGTGAATTGCTGGTGGTGAATTTTCCTTGAAATAAATTTGTCATGACGGTGAATTATCTCACAGTGAATTGTTAACTGTGAAGTTTCCGACGATGAATTGCTGAGATGTGGTTTTGTCTTTGGGTTTTTGTAATGTTGTTCTATGTGGATGTTTCATGGTGTTTGTTTAGATTTCATTGTTGTATCTTTTTTAGTCTTTGTAAAAAAGGACGAGCTTTTTTGGAAATTCAATTTTCAGGTTTAATAGAAAAAAGTTATTTCCATATTTATTGGAATATCTATTCATTTTGATAAATTGAAATTATGATTATTGGTAACAGTATGTGAGAGAGTTATAAATAGTTGATAGGTATATATATTTATAGTTTGTCAATATGTGTTATATATTTATATTTTTTTAAGAGTCGTGTAGTATTTGGCCAGTACAATTATAATTTATGTCTATGGTCATTTTATAATAATTCCTTTACTTATTGTTTCTAGTTTTCTAGAATTACATTGGCTTGGTAATTTAATAGATTTTTTATAGTGTTATGAGAAAGAAGCAACTTCAATGCATTTTAGTTTATTAACATTGATGATGATTTCCAAAGATTAACATTCTCACAATATCATATGAAAGACAAATTTATAATTTTTAAGCCATATATTTTTCCATTAATACTAAACATTTTTCAATAAGCCATGCTAATAATATAATATTTTTAGAAATTAAAAGAAATCATAGAATTGTTGTATAAACACTATTAGATGTATTGAATCACTTATTCAATGCATTTGAATGTTTAATATTTATTTTTTATCACAATCCATTTTTATACAATTGCAATATGTTGTGTACAATAAAAACACTGGATACATAAAAGCGCTCATGGCATGAAAATACATGAATTCCATGAACATACCTTATAAAAGATCATATTAAGAAATCATATTATAGTTAGTTGTATGAATATGACATCATATTAATAATAAGTTTTATACAATTAAGATTGCATGGACACACTTGAAAAAAATAAAAATTCAAATTAACAATTAACAAATTGGTGAAAGGCTGTTATAAGACATTCAAATTGATAATTTGGTATTAAGACATCATCAATCCTTTGCAGACAATGATGACACCAAGATTATATTAACATCTTAGATGAAAATACTTGTGGTTTTCCTTCTTTTTACTAAATGACCTTATTAATTACATTATTTGACACTACCATGATAGGTCTTATTTTCTACTAACATAGACAAATAAGTGGCATGCTTCTAGTGAAAGAAATACATACAATAATTCAAAGTATAGCTTGTAATTGTAATTCATTCTAGATGAATAGTGATTGTATCTAATAATTTTTTAACACTTTTTATATAGATGCACATGTCAAGAATCTTCTTCGTAGACTCTTGATGTACTCTTCAAATATATTTAATATTTTGGATATTACAGATGACACAAGATCTAACTTTTCCACAAAAAATAACACCAAAGAATCGATCCTATAAAAAGTTGAATTTAGCCATCAAAGTTGACAAATATAGTATTTGTCTAATGGAAGCCACATATGATATTTTATATTTGTTGCAAGAATGGAAAGAATGAAGGTGTTTTCATTGATATACATTGGTTAATTGGTTGTTGTATATGTCGAGGATATTGAGAAAATTGTATTGAAGAAAGTTTGCAAGCGTTCAGTGGTTGCTCCAGGATTCGCTCTTATGTTTGTGTGGTTCAAATATGTTGATCATGGTTGTTAGAAGATGCTATATCTATATTTTTGGCTATTGATTCATTATACAGTGCAAGTTATGTTCACCAGTTGTGAACTATGGTTTTCTATGTTTTTGGTTGAGGTTCGAGAGAAATGTTGTTGGTCTAAATTTTTCTTTGTCAAATTATTATGACTTGTAGTTCTAGAGTTGAGTTGTTTTGATTGTATTAAAGATGGTTTCGGTATTTGGAAGTTTCATGCTTAATTGTTTTATGTGTTTTACACTGGTTTGGTTGACCTCGTGTTGAACACTACCTTTGGAGTTGATGAAGCGTGTTGGATCTATTTGGGTCTTTATGAAGCGTGTGTTTAGATCACCCTCATTCTAATTCCACCCTAGGATGATTTGAATTTGAATTTGGATGGCCGACTTTGGATATGTTTCAAAGTTGAAGATGGTATAAATACATGATGAGTTAGTGGTGAAAGTGAGTACAAAGAGAGATAAGCGCAAATAAATAGAGTAGATAGATGCAAGATTTATGCTAATCAATGAGTTTGTGTGATGTGAGTGTGACAGATCAATGTGAAGCTTAAATGCTGAGTTTTTGGATGCAGTGAGCAGAAGGTGTACTCTATCATTCATGCATGTCTACAAGTGGTTGAGAAAATTATGGTGGATTTCTCTATTGCATTGAGATTGTCTTCTCTCTATAACATATCTATTCTATCTTCTTTGTATCTCTGTGGTAATGACCCCTCTAGGTTGTTAGCCTTGTTAAATAGTGAGTCCTAATCTAGACAGTGATTCCTTGTTTTGGCAATGAGCCTTGTTTCTCAGGTAGTGAACCTCTTGTAATCAATTTTGATATACTCTATAGCATGAGTTAATCCACACCGTGGTTTTTCCCTTATTGGGTTTTCCATGTAAGTCTGGTGTTATTGTGTTATTGTGATGGTTTTCAATTTTTGTACTTGCACTTAATGTTTAATCATTTAAGCAGTTTTAAGGATTAGTTCCAGTGAATGAATTAAGGTTTAAATTGGTGGCAACTGATTCACCCCCCCCCTCTCAGTTGTCTTGTTCAACAATATGAACACCTTAGTAGGACTATAATATTCAAATTAAATGTTGTAGCACATAAAATTTAGATATAAAATACATGAATAGTTTGTAATTATGCAAAATTTAGCAAAACAATTAGAGAAAGAAGAAACTTTCATCTATGAGTTTAAATGAAAACAATTGACAAGTATGTAATGAAAATAAATATTATAAAAAAATCAATATCAAATCTTATCCTTATCCCCCCACAACCTTGTTGCTTTATGGAAAATGGTACATACAAGAATTTGTAAAGTAATAGTATAGACTTAGAGTCACATTCCTCATGGTAGATAGTTTTTTTTTTATCATCACATGGGTTATACTATTAATAAAAAAATCTAAATAAAATAAAAAATTAGTGAGGCATAGACAATAGAGAATATCAAAAGTGATTTGATATAAGTTTTTGTTAGGAAATTATTAAGTTGATCAAAATATTTCCAATGTGACCTTATGAGAGAAAAATATGCATACAAGCTTATAGAATAACTATAATGTAAAGATCAAAGATACACCACAAGATATATCTGGGAAAAATTGTCAAGAGGGAAAAACATCGCCTCTAAAATCATCCATACAAATATAATATATTCAACAATAAAACATTATATTAAAATTATATATTTTTCATGAATACTTATGAAACATCAAGCTAATCCAATGTATCCTCCATATATTCAAGCATAATGGGTAACCATGCAACCACACATCTCATGCTATACTTCAGATAACACTATAAAGGTAGCCAAACACAATAAAAACTATGTCAAATAATCAACTAACCAACACCAACCACTAAATATGTGATTTATTTTATAGATTCAAGCTCTCACAAAATAACCAAATGGTAAAGGTAAAATCATGTGACTCAAAACCACGAGTGCGCAAAAATATTGACCCCAACATATAATTTTTGGTACTTAGTTTTCTCAATATTAAATAATTTTATAATGTGTAACCCAGACATAAAATATTGAACCAATGTCACATACAACTTTACAAGTGGACCCAGATAAATATTTAAAGTAGCTAAGCACATCTCTAATATGCAACACCAATAAATTTTTATTTTACATAATTAAAATAATGTTTTTTTGTGCAAGTTGTACAACACATTTTTTTAAGATTCTCTCACTTGGTGTATACATGGTATAAGGGTACATTATATGAAATACATAATTATAACCATCCATGAATAACACATGAATATCGAACATAATCTCATTCTCTATCAAGATACTTATAGTAATATCCAATGCAACCACTATCTCAAGCAAGAACTCTTTCATCCTCTAAAATGATACATATGAAAGAAAAGGAAAGATTCAAGGTGAAGATACACTAATCCAATAACAAAAGCATCAAATCCATGTGACAAAAAAGGCTACAAACTAGTACCAAGGAAAAAACCCATATGATTAGAAATGAAAACCACAAAAACTGTTAATACATTCAATCATCCATACCTTCAAAGGTATTAAAAACCATAAATATAAATCATGCCAACAATATATTCAACCCATAAACCATCACAGTCATAAGATCCATGTATAAAACCTCTCAATGAAGAAAATACACATCTAGAAACTCCCACTACATAGGAAGTGTAAAAATTAAAAATAGTTCAAGGAATACAAATTCTACCAACCAACACTTATATCCAAAACTGAAAAACCATAGCTCAAGATTTATATCCATGAGAAGAAAAAGCATAAAACATAATGTATAAGAAAACAAGATGGGAATTCCTATTAGATTTTTATCTACTAAGTAGACCAAGAGTGAAGAATGGTATTCTCCCCCATGATACACAAAGCCACAGTGTCTCTATCAAAGAAAAATATCATTTAAGATCCATTATGAACTCATCCATATCTAGGTGAATTTTCCTTGGATTTCCTTTTGAAACCTCCAAAGGGTATCTATCTTAATAAATGTCTCTAAAATCAACATAAATCTAGCCTCACCTAAGTCTCCAAGTATCCATGAGAACCTACAATTGATTAATCTAGGCTAAGCTTCAAATACAACACTGCACTCTCATGAAGCTCCTAAGCACATGACCAATATACTCAATACTAATAGAACTATCTAGATCATTGTAAAAGATCTAATTGTAGAATTAGGAACACATCATGACAACATGATCTAACATCTCCTCCTAGGAGATCACATTTTCCAATGAGCATATCCTACTCCCAAGGGAAATTGTATCATGTCAAACTCCTAATAGTATCCAAAGTAAACGAATACACAATAAAAAAAATCCTCTCAACCAAGAATCACTTATCAAAATTTATAAGTAATAAGCCAACATCTCAACCAAATAATTTGAGTACTTGATGGCTAACCAAGATGTCAACATCTCCAATCACATGAAGATAGCCACCTCCTAATTGAAGATCAACCATTATCCACACACACTCAAATATAATATAATAATAAAGTATATCCAAGATGTCCAAGCCAACAAGATAAACCACCACAAAAATATTGCTATAAAAAGCTCCCACTAAACTAAGTAGCTAAGATATTCATTGCATTGTGTTAAAAATATACTAAAAGTACCAATAATTGACTATCTAGGCATTTTAATCATCCATTCTCTCATCCAAATTCAATGTACCAATGCACAAATGACCATAGACAAGGCCAAACAACTACATTCATATCAACACTAAAAATACCTATGGATATGGATAGTCCACATCCAAGCTCCCCCACTATAACCAATGGGTGACCAATAAAAAATGCATAAGTCCTAGATCCCAAACCAATGCAACATACAAACTCACCATCATACTAATAACCTCCAAACTGAGATAACAAAGAAGATAACTAATGCAGGAGCATCTAGGTGTTGGAAAATTTGAGGATAGTGTGTTGTCATTGATGTCAACCTTTGTTGATGTTGATGTCAACCCTTGTATATATCATATGCATTTATGTTGAAGGACAATTCATGCTTTGATGTCAAAGAGATCCAATATTGTCTTATATGTTAAATTTCATGCTTGGGATGCTATCATTGGTACACTATTGTACACTCTCATTTGAAGTTCATGTTTAGATGAAAAATGCCTTGGTTGATAAGGTCAAAAAATTTATAAGGCACAAGATTGGCTACACAAGAGCTCTGCATTCCTCAATAGAAGAATTTTTATTCTTGTGGTTTGAAGAGTAGCTCTGCACAATTGAAAGGTATGCATATTCCATGTATCCATGCATATGTTCTACCACAAAAAATTTTGGAGTTAATGTCAAAGTATGAATTTTCTAAGTCCCAGTGAATGTATGATAAAGAGAGAATTGTATGTCTCTGCATTTCACCGCTTACAATATTTTACCTTGTGGTTCTAAATTTAAGTTTATGAAGATGATATGTATGATCATTCCAAGTTTCAGAAATTTTGGTTTACCAATGACGGTTCTGTAGATGACAGTGTGTTGTCTATGTTTTGACAACCTGGTAGGTTGATCTGTTGGTGTCTAATTTATCCGTGATCATATTTTGGATCAATAATGTGTACAAAGTCTTTGTAATGTATGATGGAAGCTCTTTGGGCTCTCTGGTTGCTTCGCAAGTTGATTATACTTCTCTCTAGCTCTACAATTTGTCTGTTGTGGATATCTTGTTCTCCATGCGTTTGTGCTAGCATGAACTAAATTGGAATGATAAATTGAATGCATATAAATGTTGTTACATGATATATCGTTTTGTTAAAGGGGTTCCTAAAGTGGTTCTTGTTCTCTTTGGTACTGCCTTGGTCTGGAGTTAATATTTTGATAGTTTTCTTGCTTGTTGGGCTGACTTGTCATGATGCGTTGATTGCATCAAGTGTTTATATGTGTGTTATAGTTTTGAAGATAAGTTTCATGAAGGATATATCTTGAATATCTCTCAGCTTGGACCACATAATATTTATTTCTATGAAAAATGTATTTGAAGTTGACTCCAATTTAAATATTGTATATCTTAAATTTCATGTTTGTACCCAACTTGGAGAACCTTTTTGAAGGATGTGGATGGTATAAATATCTCTCAGCTTGGACCACATAATATTTATTTCTATGAAAAATGTATTTGAAGTTGACTCCAATTTAAATATTGTATATCTTAAATTTCATGTTTGTACCCAACTTGGAGAACCTTTTTGAAGGATGTGGATGGTATAAATAGAAGATACAATTTTTTGAGAAGGGATGTGAGTGTATTGTTAGTGTTTTTGAGCAAACAATGTGTGAATAAATTTCAGTAGAATATCTCTTGATGATGAAATGTGCCAAAGATCAATTTTGATAAATCAAAACTGAATATGAAGACTGGTAAGAATAATATGAACATGTAAATGAGTAAATTTGTTGAAGGCAGTGAGCTATAAGAAATATAGCTTATTGAAGAAATTGTGTGTACCAAAGGTAGTGAGTTGAAGGTAATTGATGTATTGAAATAATCTAATTGTATGTTAAGGTAGTGAACCTCTATAGTGAAAATTGTAATAAGCAACCTGGAGTAGTGAAATTCCTTTGGTTAAAGACCATAAACACCTATTGTAAAATTTATTATATTTATGAGGTTGGATTTGGATAGTAGATCCAAGTAGCTTTCTCATCGTGGTTTTTCCCTTGTAGGGTTTTCCACATAAAACTGGTGTTATGGTTGCATGCTACTATGTTCTTTTGCTTATCTTGTTTTAATTGGTTGATATCTATTGAATGAATGAATTTTTTAAATTATTGATTCACCTCCCCTCTCAGTATTGTTGTGTGTTCAACACTGGGTCCATAGGCAATCTTGCATCACCCAAAAAAATAATATTTTCTTTCAGTTTCAACTCAATTTTGGTTTAATTTTAGGTTATATTTTAGTTGGTCTTTGTTAGTCTACTTTTAGAGGCTTTTTAGGGCCAATTCATCCAAGTGAAAATATCACCTTGTAGAAGAGCTTAATGGGTATATGTGGTTCAAATTTGGTGAGAATTGGGTAAGAAATTACTAAGTTATGCTCATGTAGGCTTTTAGTCTATATTAATTTATAAACTTTTGGATTACCACTAAACCCGACTTATGCAAATGTTTTGTTTGCTACCAAACTTTGTGGAAGCTTGTTGAACCAATCATTTATAATTGGTTCCAATATTTTTACTACTTTTGATGTATTCACTTGCACATACCAGTATTGATGGGTTTTTTTGCATTTGTGAGAAATCTTGTCTACCTAACACTTTTGGGAATTCCCTAACCATATAAATTTTATGAATTTGTGGCCATTAGGATATGCACGTAAAATCAAGTGATTTGAACCTTTCATATTTTCATCAATCAGTTCAAACGAATATTTTTTATGATGGCATCAACATGAAATAAATACAACATTAGCAAGGACAAGGGTTACTTACCAAAAGATGATGTAATCATGATGTTACCTAGTACAAGTTGCATTTTTTCTAGTAAATTGAACATTTAGACTTTGCTTGGTCATTTGAGCATGTTGACTTTCCTTGGTACTTTGAACCTATGAAACTTCCACTTGCTACTAGTGTACAAAAATTCCACTTCTTGTGAAACTTTCACTTGTCATTGTGTGGTGGAAAAATAGTGAAATAGTTAGTTAAACTAAACACACATCAATGAAACGTATTACATCTAATGAATTTCAAATAATAAAGAAAACTATTATAACCATTCATTCAAAATCGTTCCATTGTCCTCTATTCTTGGTGATCTCTAAATTCATGCTCTCAGAATTATGTGTTGCACATGAATCTATAAAATTACAACATAAGAAACGAGATGCTATATGAAAATGCATAGCTACATGCCTACATCTACATGTTTTTGGTATTTTTTATTATAATGCTAAATGATCTATGATTGTGATGTTGTATTCAAATGATACTAAGATGATCGTAATTAAGGATGCAATTCTAAATAAAATGATGTAAGAAGATGCAAAAAATTAAGATACTAATGCTGAAATTGCCATGATAATGCTAATATGAACTAAAATGCCAAATGCTAACTAGAATGCTCTAAAAAATTCTCTCAAATTGCAATAAGTTTTTTGTAGCATAAGTTTGTAATCCAATTCTCCTTGAAGAGCTGTAGAATTACCTTCTATTTATAGATTTTTCCAAGCTTTGGATGAGGTGGCAAAGATGGACGATTGAGATCATGATCCTGAGGCATCGACGATGGAGCACAAAGAAGTTGGAGAGAATCATGGAAGTGGTTCCCTTTAAGAGAACACCTTGCCAAGTGTTGAAGAGAATTAGAGGAAAGGAGAAGCCATGTGTCCAAGGTGGTTTCAAATTTGTTGCAGGTTGTTGATGAAAATTCTCATTTTATAAATTAGGAATATTTAAAATCATGTGACACATGGTGGGGTGGCAGGTTAGATGGAAGGAAGTTAGAGAAATATGGAGACATGTACCAAATTTGAATTAAAAATTCAAATTTAAATGAAGAGGGGGATTTAACTAAATGACAAATTATTTAAATTTGTGCATTTGATTAATTTAAGAAGAAAATGATTTTTGAAATAGAAGAATTTAGGGATGAACCATATAAATAAATTTACCAATTTATTTATATAAGTAGAGGAATTAAGATTGATTAATTAAATAACAAGTATTTAATTAATTATGCTCCAAACCATTTTTATGTGTATACATTTTTCCCCTCTTTGAAGTGATGTGCGTAGACGCATTGCTTCAAAGAAAAATTCGTCAAACCAAGATGATAAAAAATTTGGCATGCTCTAGACGTTGATTTTGCAGTGATGATTGATAGATGCCCCCTCGGGAGATAATTTGGTGAATTTTGAAATTTAGGATTTTTTTTTAATTTTTAGAAAATTTTAATGATTTTGATGATTTCAGCACGTTTCAACACTTTATCTGCCGAAAATAGTTGTGAAATCTACCCCAATTGATGAAATTATGAATTTAGCTCCTTTCGAAAAATAAAATAAATCACTACCACTTAATTACCCATCTTAATAACCCTTTTAATAGGTAAAAAGTGAAAATTAAGCTCATTTGTGCATTTATCATTTGAATTTTTTTGAGCTTGAGCAAGTTGAGCATTTAGAGCAAAATGGTGATCCCAATCTAGACTCATCGATTTGAGCGTGTGAGGCGACACAAATGCCCGACAACATACAAACCTCTAGTATGAACTTAAAAAAACCTCTCTTTGTGAAATTTTAAATGATTTTTCTTGCTTTTTAAAATTTTAAAATTGTACGCCAAGAGTTTCAGCGCATCCATAGGATAGATTAGCACATAGGTCACCTGGTTTAGCGCATAGGTGTAGAGATTTAGCGCATCCATGACCTGATGTAGCACATTGATTTAGGGTTTGAGCACATAGGTGTAGAGATTTAGCGCATCCATGACCCGATGTAGCTCATCGATTTAGGGTTTTAGCGCATAGATGATTAGGTCATAGACTAGATTAAGTTGTGCATCCATGTGATGAAGTAGTGCATCCATAGAAATGGCGCATTGATGGGATATTATGGTGCATTGGTGACAAACTTTGGCACATACATAAAATTAGCACATAGATGCACTATTGTGGCACATTGATCAAATTCTCTAGCACATCTGTGTTCTAGCACATAGGAACATTTTTTTGGTGCATCCATGCCAGAATGAATAATTTTTTGCTTTTCCTCATTGTTGATAGTTTTCGATCGCTTCAACCTTTGAGTTGATGTTGATTGATGATGTTGATAGATTAGATGATGATAGATCTCATGATAGGCGATATTTGATGACTGTTTGATGATGTTTTTCCTCATGATAGGAGAGGATCAATGATAGGTTGATAGATTGACCTCATGATAGGTGAGGTGTAGTTGATAGATAGATTGATTGATTGTTGATTTTGCAATTTTTTCTAATGATAGGAGACTAATTTAGGAGTATTAATGTCTCGGGAGTGACTCCCAAAGACGTGGGATATGATCCCATAGCTAGTATAGGCTGACATGGATGTTATTAAGAGATGCAAACTATACTATCTGATTCAAATGCCCCAGGTTAGGATTAACCGAGCATTACTGACAACACTAGTGGAGAGGTGGCATAGTGACCACAACACTTTCCACTTGGTGACTGGCGAGATGAATTTCACGCATGAGGATGTGTACTAGATTCTTCGAATTCCCATGGTTGGAGAGGTTGTTGTGTATGATGCCATTGAGCAGGGAGATACAAATGCCTTTCACCGGATTTTTCATGATGAATAGATTAGTGGGTATGAGCTGCCATGGCAGGAGTTATTTGAGAGCTATGCCCCATTACTGCCTGTACTTGTTAGATTCGTGGGTGGTTTCCTATGTCCTGACCGTAGGTCGAAGGGAATTTCTATGGGTTGGGGTTCGACACTAGAGAAAATGATACTACAGGGGACCTGATATGCTTGGGGTTAATGCATGCTCGCCCACCTTTATCAAGATTTACATTAGGTATTCTACCATGGAGCTGCTAGCCTATCAGTCGAGGTTACATTACTTCATATCTGGGCATGGGAGCACATAGATGTTACCTAACTAGTTACTGACAGATATCGGTCGCTTGGGAGGCCTTATGTGTATGGATACAATGGGCCAGTTGTCCAACATAAGCTGGGAAAACTAGAGTATTGGAGACGGGTATTGGTTGACCTTGATATAGTCACATGGTGTTCGTACGTGGATTGTGAGCAGTGGGCAAAAGATCCTCTAGAGATTCCCTATGTGTGCACCGCCATATTTTTGATTGGGCATACCCGGTTCATTATCGAGAGATTTCTTATAGGCAAGGTGCACAAGCAATATGGTAGGATATAGGGTATGCCACAAGGAGTGGCCCATTATGCTTGCAAATATCAGGATATACTAGATTGGGGGGCCCTACTATCATATGATGTGGCTTATCAGGAGTACTATTCTTTACAACCAGTGGCATGGGACTACCATCCCAATATCACAGATACCATTATGTGAGATGATTATTCAGAGTATTTCCTTACACACCCGTTTCCCAAACTTTCCAGCCCAGATGAACCAGTACCGACCTTGGATGATGATGGGGAGAGGCATCTAGACAGAGGAGAGGCAAGGGTGATGGAGAGGAGGAGGGGAGATCTGAGGGTGGGGATGATAAAGGAGATGATGGCAGGGATGGGGATGGAGGAGGTGGTGGAGATGGAGGAGGCAGATTTGGTTTTGCTATGTAGGATGTGATGATACCCTGAAGGAGGAGATCCTTGGTGGCTGTGCCACAACATGTGCAAATTGGGGTGCCTTCTTAGCAGCTTAGCAGGCACAAATCACTGTATTATAGGAATAGTTAGTTCAGGCCCTAGGACAGATTTCTACATTACAGGGGTAGATCCAGACATTGCAGGGTTAGTTAGCCTAGACCTAGGCACATGGATAGTCACAAGAATAGGTAGTACAAATGCAGGAATAGGTTGCTACCTTGACAATGAAGAGGGATGCAACCCAAAGGTAGGGGGGGCAGGAAGTGGTTGTAGTCGATAGGATCTAGAAAGTGGTTAAGGGAACCAATATAGGGGACTTAGTCAGAGAGCTCCATGAGTCTGCCAAGGAGGCAAAGTATTATAGGGGCAGATATTATGAGGAAGTTCCCACAAATAGATGGGTTAGCTACGCTCAGTCACGATCTGGTTGGACTTAGTCCAAGACCACTAGCAAGGGTGTCACATAGCCACTTCCAGGGGGCCCACCAGGCGGAGTTCCACCGGGCGGAGTAGGTTCATGAGGGGCAGGAGGTGTAGGAGGATCAAAGAGGCCTATGACATTTGGGGGTAGTACCTCATGACCCGACAATCACTCTTGATATATTGTATACTGATTCAGAGACATGATACTGCCACATTTTTTATGTTGTATCTCTACCTATTTGATATCATTTGTACACTTTGACATTATTATTTGAGGTTATATATGATATGTAGTGGTAATTAGTGATCTTCATGTTGTTTATGCTTTTATTATGGATGTTTATGATGGATGTGTTTATTTTATGGTGTTATATGATTATGGCATGTTTTATGTATGGATGCATTAATGCAATGATGATGTATGATTTTATTTTTTGTGGATGATGCATTTATGATGATATATGAGATGGATGTATTTATTGATGGAGAGTGGTGGGAGCCTAAGAATCAATTTGACATAGCTTCTCTCAAATATGCTCACTAAGATACCAATCTTTAAACACTCAACAGGGTAACTCAACTACCCAAGTTTGGAAATTTTCAACCAGACACAATCATAGGCATGGACAAGACTTGATGCCCTTGAACATGACCAAACCAACCAACACAACCCAATTTTATACTTGGAAACCACCATCTACTTATCGCTTCAAGGATAGGCCTTGCATCCCTTGTAGCCCATTCACTTAGGACATTCAGACAAAAACCAACCTAGAAGGTAGGAACCAGACAAAGGTCACTAGTTTTAGACACCTTAAACAATCCCTTACAAGTCCTCAAATCCCCACACCATGACAACAAAGATTAGATCCATAACAGGTCAAAAGACAATGCTACAAGGTAGGCCTAAACTAGGCTACTTAACTCAAGGAACTAGATACCTTGGCACACCCCAACATCCCTCAGCCAAAAACAAGTTCGTATACCCTTATCAAACTCATTTCACATGTTTCCAAATATCTTCATTCGATAAACCACTCACACAATGATTAAAATTAGACTTTTGCAGGGTTCTAGGCCAGTCACATAAAGATGTCAGGCCTATATCTTCAAAGATCTTTCCCCAACCTGCATTTCGTTCCCTAAAACCTTTAAGAGATCAAAATATACATGAGACTCTTCCATTCCACCAAAATCTAGCCTTGGTACATGCTAGAGATGGAAGATATGAGGAATTTTCACACAAAACCCTGGGTTTTGAGGGTTTCTGACCACTTCCAAGAAAACAACGATATCTTCCTTATTCCTTTATGGATTCACACCAAATCACTACCAAAAGAAATATATTTCACTCCCCTATCAAGCCATGTCAACCTTGCAGTTGTACAGACAAGCTACAAATCGTACCAAGCACAAGATCAATAGAAAACCAAAAAAATCAGAGAACAGATTTAATATTTCTTATTAGATCTTCTTCCAAACTTCAACAACATCCTGCCCCCGACCAAAAGGAGGCATTATATAATATCTTCAAAAAATTCCAATGTCCTCTAACCAGCTTTTGAATTAAGGGACCGTTGGGAAGCTTAATGGCCACTATTTTAACAAAATGGCTAATTATGCCAACTTAGGACAACATGTACACGAATGGTTCACACTTGACACCATTTCAAGCCACAAAATAATACAAGACACACTTAATACCTAAGGAAACATCAAAATATCTCCCTCCTACTCCTTGATTGCATCATGGCCATTCTTTCTCTCTTAAGTCCAGATGCACCAAGGTTACAAAAAATGAGCATGAGATCAAAGACTGCCATGAAGGCCTATGAAAAACATGAAGACATATTAAATTCAACATGAAATGGTCCAATGGACCTTATTATATCACAAGAAAAAAAACAAACAAATTCTAAAAGCCTCATGGAGGCAAGAAATCCCCAAGGTGCCCTTGCACCATACACCTAGGGTGGAAGAGATCTCAAGTACCACCTAAGATCAGTTGTTGTAGAGTAGTACCATGTTTTTTGATGTCCTCTTCACTCATCCAAGTTGCATCTTCAGGTGGAAGACCCCGCCACTTAACCAAAAATTCATTATATACCTTATTTCTTGTCCTTTTCACCTCCTTAGTGTCTAGGATAGCTTCAAGTTTCAAAGGTTCAAATGGTGGAAGTGTTGCTGGTTAAAATGACACAAACAACATTAAAATAGAATATTTCTACTCTATTTCTCCTGAAAGAGAAAGACAACATGTAGTGGCCTAACTCCCAAGGTCCTGGTAGTTGGTTCTCAACTATCTGATGTCACACAATTGGTTCATGCAACTATAATATTCAAGGGGCCTGTGCTGGTAATAAAGGATTCAAGCTATGACTCTCTTTATCAAAATAGTTCATGTAAATCAATGGGTTTTAAATAAAAGAAAAAGATAGATCAAAGAGGTAAATCAGCAAGTATGAATTAAATTTATCTAATATCCAGACATATACTTCTAACAATGAATGTTTTCTCAACTGATCACAAAAACCATAGCATGACACAACCCACAGTATAACTGTACCATCGTATACATCTTAGGTGCTTAATTCAATTCCACTATTCGCATATCACAAGTATTTCCAAGATTTCAAAACAACACACATTCATTCATCATCAAAACTATAGAACAACAGACTTCAATAACTTTAATTCAATGACAATTTAACAAAATAATCTTTAAACCTGGTTTCTTCTAATGGCTTTCATCACATAAGAAACTATCATGCTTCAGCACAATCACTAGCATTCAGGTGGATTATAACTCATTAACCTTATCAAACAACACAATTCAATGTAAACTCCATATTTCATAAACCTTCAATTCTATTAACTGTCAAAAGATCTAGTACAATGTATCTCTGCAAAAGCTCTATAAAATTCTATCTCCTAGCACTAGGTAACCCAATCCTATTCTCAATTAGCCGACCCTTACAATGTGATACCCATCTGGTATTTATAGAATACAAAAAGAAGTTTGAACTTCACTTCTATCTTAGGTTTTCCACCTTTTTAGGAACAATCAACTTTCTTGGAAACTCAGATCAACTTTGATCTTGATTTCTTAGATTATACATTTAGTTTGATCTAACAATAGAAGATAGAAATAGGAGAAAAGAAGTCATGCGACCTTAAGACTGTTAGTGCTGCATGCATGCAACATGCAAGGAAGAAGATCACCATGCAATATGCAAGGAAGAAGAACATCATGCATGCAAGATTTTATGCATGTGAAGCTGGATCTGGTATGAACTCATCATAACTGGTGAAGACTTGTTGTAGCATATCCATATCTGGCCCATCAATCCAGTCATCTTCAAATTTGATGCGATCCAACTCAGCTGCAGCAAATTCTTTCATACTTTTTACTTTGATCAACTCTCTCCCTACAGCTTTTATTTCTTCCTTCACTTCTGCAAGCCGATCTATCACTAAGTCTCCTCCATCATCTTTCTCTTGCATGAGTCCTTGGAATCTTTCATTCCATTTCTCTCTAACCTGACTTAATGGCATGCCATCTTTGGTCATTACATTCACATCTACAATTGTAATTACGTCCTTCTCTAACTTCTCTTTCTCTAAGGCCTCCTTTTCCAACCATTTTTCCTCCAAAGCTTTAAGTTTTGCAGCTTCGACCTCTTCTTCCTTTTGCGTCCTGATTAGCTCTTCAGCCTCTTTTTCTTTCCTTATCCTTTATGATTCTTCCTTTTCTATCCTTTCCATTTCCAAGGCTATGAGTTTCTCTGCCTTTTCCCTTTCTTCTTCAGCTTTTTGTTTCTTTATTAGTTCTTCAACATCTCTCTCCTTTCTTAGAGCTTCAACTTCTTGTTCTTTTTGTCGAGCCTCCTCTGCAAGCTTCAGTCTAGCAACCAGGGCTTCCTTTTCCCTTTGGTTTCTTGCTTTCTCCTCCTTGAGATCATGGATCTTCTGTATCAGTTCTAGCTTGTCATTTTTTGCCTTGACCTTGATCTCATGCTCTCATAGCCTCATTTGCTCCTCCATTTCATCTGCTGCTATCCTTGTTTCAACTTCTTTTACCTTTAATTGTTGTTGTTGAAGTAGAGCATCAACTTGTAACTTTGCCTCCATTTCCTTTTGTTTTTCCGCAGCAGCCCTTGCATCAGATTCTTTGGTAGCATCTTCAAATTGTTTCCATTGTTCTTCCTATGTAAGAATCTACTCAATAGTATGATCTAGAGGCATGTTTTCTTGCAAGTCCTTCTCTAACAAAATTTCATCCGAGTCTGTCTCAATTTCTACCAATTCTTCCTCCACTTCCTTTCCTTTAGCAGCTTCAGCCATGGCATAAAGTACTCCTTGAACTTCTTTACTTTTCTTTCTTGTGAGTGGGGCTTGTGCAAATGACTCACCCAATGCGGGCGTAGAAACAGCAAATTCAATTGGAACATCTCCCTCTAGTGTCTCTTCTTCTTCATCGACCACCTCAAGTTCTATTTCTTCAACATCAGGAGGAAAGAATTCCAATGGCTCTTTGGGAGGTGTCTTCCTTTTAATCCTCTTGTACCCTTTACCTTTCTTGAGGATTGGTCCCTGAGGAGCTTGAGTTCTCATCATCAACCATTGCACACTTCTATCCAAGACTGTTCTTTCAATTTTCTTAATATCAATTGTTTCTTCCTCATTCCAGTCTATTGGATCTAAGCTTTTAGTGCCAATATTCAAAGCTTCATATGAGGGATCTAATACAATTCCATCATCCACCAAAGTGTCAGGAATATTTTCTTTAATACCAAGTTCTGACATGAGTGAGACTGATAATCTCTCATAATTCTTCTTCCTCAAGTCATACTCATCCTACCGATCACACCAAAAATCCTCTAACAAATTAAAATGTCTAGTAAACACTGAAGGTAATAAAGCATACATCTTCTTCTTTGGATCAAAATATTTATGAGCTGTATACAATCCCAATTTCAATTGTATCAACTCATTACAAACCACCTTTGCTCCCTTCAAATGTTGACAATTGTATTCACCCAGTGTCATAGGAAATTTATGGCATCCTGTCTTGTGCTTCATTCCAAACCTAGCATTAACTCCAATGGCTTGATATACAAATTCCATAAGCACTATTCTATTGCTGCAGCATCTTGGAAGTAAATGGGGATGACCCTCAAAACCAAACAATTTGATGTAAATTTGGGGTATTGGATGTACCAACTTCCCCATTCAGAAATGAATGCCATAGCTTCTTGACTTAACCTGTATCCTGCATCTCCACTCAACTGGTTGATAACCACATATAAAAATGCATCATTGACTCTTCTGAAGTGAGTCTCAGCAACCTAAAGAGATAATTGATCATAGTGTTCCCATACCTTCCTTTGTCCATCCAAGGCACCCATTATACCTACTCTATTTAATCCTGGGAAAATCCCCAATCTTGCTGCAACATAAACCACATATGAAGTCATGAAGAAAGATTTGGTATGTCTAAACCTTGTGAGCTGATCATGTATGGCATCAGAAACAATCATTGACCAGTGAAACTGGTAATCACCCTGAAAGATTACTTGAATAAAATGAAAAATCCATTCCTTGAAGTGGAAGGCATCCCTCTTCCCAAACACTCTGGACAACATCAAAATCAAATCAGATATCTCCTTCTTGAAATCTGTCCTCTTTGGCTGGTTTGCCAGCTTGCTCAAAGATTTCTTCTTCGTACTTAACCATCTTTTATTTAAGTGAGACGTATTGGAATCTTTATGCTTGTTGTATTTCTCCAATGCCTCTGCCTCAGTTAGCTGCACCAAATTCTTGGGATCAAGAACATTAAATATGCTTTAGAACATTTGCGGAGTAAGATCTGTAATCACATTACTCTGTGAATCCATGCATAATCTTGTAGCTGGATTATAAGTACTGGCCACTGTCAATATCAACTCCGGACACTGAACTGATAAAGGAAACACAGTGATATGTGCAAGACCGGAGTCAACAATCCTTTGAGTTCTCCCTGTCAAGTTTGCCTGTTCTGCAAAGGACTCTTCATGTAATTCTTCAAAGTTATACTAACCTAGATTAGTACTTGTAATATCTAACCAGTCTGATTCCACCTTGCTTACTTTCACCACCAGATTCCTATGATCATACCTCAATGTATAAGGTAGCTGTTCCGGTTTCACCTTCTTGATTTTCGGTGTTGTCTTTGATGTTCCAGCCAGTTGATTCCTTCGAGCAACCTCTCCTGACATTCCTAACATCCCTCAAATCTCCTACAAGCAAACCTCTAATTAGACCTTTAGATAAATCATCATAAAACATGCTTTTAAAACATACCTGTTACACAACATCGGAGTCGGAACCAGACAAAAGCACAAAAGAATCTCTTTTACAAAACTAGCGGACTCGGAGAAAAAACCAATATAGGAACTTCACCTAATAACAAACAGGCTCGGATTCGGAGTCGGGGAGGTTATCGGAACCAAGATCAAAACAAAAATCGGATTTGGTTTTCTTCGAATTTTACTTTTCATATTCTATTTCCATTCCGCCTCCACCTCTAAATTATTCATTGTTACTTTGAAGAAATACTTTCCATTATATGAGGAGCCGGACATGAGATGAAAACGGAACTGATAACCTTCGCAAACAAAATTCTTAAGTTCAAGATCAGTTCCAATCCCGCCTCCGCCAGTTATCATATACTTCAAGGAAACCTTTTAAAACTCAGAATAGGAAACGGGATAGAAATGGAATTAATAACTTTTGTAAAACAAAACTCTTATGTCCATAATCCATTCCAATCCCGCCTCCGCCTATGCTAATCATGACATCATCAAATTTATTCATTTTTAACATAACTGCATGATTAAAACCTAGGTCGCTATAAAATGGCAAAGGAGCTTTAAAAATAACATACTCATATGACCATGGGGAATCAATGGCACTTCTAAGATATCATTTTTTAATCACTTAAAGTAATTGCAGAAACCAACGAAACCCTAATCTAACAAACCTAATAAAACTAGAGCACGGGTTTAAAACCCTGCCATTCTACTAAACGACGAAACCCTAATTTAAACAATAAATCTAATCTACCCTAACTCACAATAAAATCTCTAATCTACCTCACTATAAATTCTTAATCTAACTCATGCCATTAAAAACCTTTAATCTAATCTAATTGACTGCAAATCGAAAACGACATGACACAATCACAATTAAGACGTGAAAATGACAATGCCCAAAAATAGAAAGAAATGACACGATAAAACAAGACAACAAAGATTAAAGCAAAACAAACAAGCCAAAACAAGAACCTGCTCATTCAATCACATCGATGATCATAAAATTGCTTTAAAACACAATGATTGAACATGCGAGCAGATATAAAGCAAAACACAACGAACACAACTACAAATAAACAAAGAACAACAAAGATAAAAGATCTACCTCAAATGCAAACAAAGCCGCTCTAACTTTCTGAATCGATTCGCACACAATATCCCTTCTCTATCTCAATTAATTTGCTCAAACGAACTTTGCTATTGCTCTTCGCGCTCTTAGACTTGTAATAATAACAATAATGATCAGCTTTAACCCTTAATAAAGGTAAATATGTGAATTTCTACCTACGCCGGCAACCACCATTAATGCATTAAAACGCAGTAAAGGCAGAGTCGGAACTATAAGAGAACAAACACTGGTCTGCAGTGTGCTTCAGTCAAAAAGTCAATGACAAAAAGGGCGGGGGCAGAACTAAAATGGAAACAGGATCTTAAACTTATAAAATTTCCAAACCTTATTCCCATTCCGGCTCTGTATCCGACAACTAAAAACAAAACCAAAATAAATACAAAAAGTTAAGTAAAAGACCAACCTAATAAAACAAAACACAAAAACCGAGACAAAACAAACATTAAAAAGTAGTGGAGTCGGGATCAGAATAGACCAATACCCACTCCGGCTCCACTTCCACTAAAGACCAAAAACAAAGGCAAAGAAAAGACTGTTGGGATAGAACCAAAAACTAGCCTCAAAAGAACTTTCAGAACGCGATTCATCTCCGGTTCCGATTCCGACAGAGAAACCAAAGAAAAACAAAGTATTGGCAAAACTAGAGTCCAAACTTTGTTTCAAAAACAACTAAGTACAAAAAACAGAAAGGGGGACCCATTTTGACCAAGGAAAAAGATGGGGTGGATATTCAAGGCATAACAAATGGCGACTCGGTTGGGAAAATGGTTTACCTATTTTCAAAATACCCAAAGAAAATTTTAGTCACCCAAAAACTACTTGGCTTATAAACACCTTACCTTGAATGAGATCAGATATTTGTAGGATAATCTTGAGTTTGAATCTTAGATGTTATGTGCTCATGAGTTATTTTTGAATCTGAGTGTGTGCTTATATTGTGCATCATTCTTTGTAGATACTTTCTCTGCTTGTAAACAACTATACCTAAGTTTCAAGCTACATAAGTTGAGTCCTTTAACTATCGTGCAGTAAAATCCTGGGTATTGCTCCACTGCCAGACAGGCGTCCATAGCCCCGACAGAGATACCTCTAGTCCTCTCAAAGCATTTCTCTACTGCCAGATAGGCGTCCATAGCCCCGATAGAGATACTTGGTTACCCACTTGATATTGAGCTTTCTTTTCTTTCTTTCCTTCTCTTTCTTCTTTTCTTTTTATGGATGGAAATTCTTTTATGCATCTCTCAATACTCAGATTCAATGAATCTAAAATGTGGGTTGAGTACTACAATGGATTTCATGATAGTTTTGGAATCTGATTTTTCACTTGAAACATAGATAGAGTCATTCTAAAACAAATAGGTACTTACTCATGTAGATGTTTTTCTAATTTGGTGACAGATCTTTGATCACAATTCATAAGATATTCACATTTACATCTTCTATCCTCAATAACTTTTCCAACCCAAACTAGAATGATCATAAAACATAAGTTTTAGAATGAAATCCTTTTCAATGATTATAATGAGAATACCTAAACCAATTTCTCTCCTAGTACCAATAGTATACTTTGAATAACAACCCCCTAACTTGAGATGAGAAAAATAAGAATCCCCAACGAAACAAGACAAAACAAAACAAACAAAACAAGCAAAACTAAAACTAAAACCTAAAAACTAAAAACAAAACTTAATTGCATATGATACAATATAGTACATTCCTTTTCAAAACACCGAACTTTCTATGCACCAAAATAGTGTTTGAGAAACTGACCATTAACTGGTAATGGAACAGGCTCTCCTATTAGGGTACTCAAATGAAAGGCATTTTCCCCTAAGATTTCAGCTATTTGGTAGGGACCTAACCAAAGTCTATCAAATTTCTGATGGTCTCCCTTCCTTTCTCTAGCCTTATCCCATAATAGCACAAGGTCTGATATCCTAAAAGCTTTTACTTTGGCTCTTTTGTCAAACCAACCCTTGACAACAGCCTGATGTTTAGAGAATTGCTGCAAAGCAACATCTCTTTGTTCTTCCATGTTCAATAAGTTAAGCAGTCTAACCTCAATCCTATCATCCCTATTATAAAACTCCTACATAAATTTCAGAACAAGTATTTGTAAATGTATGGGGAAGATTGGATCCTGGCCATAAACTAGCTTAAAGGGTGAATTCCCTAGGGCTGCTTTAATTCTGGTTCGATTTGCCCATAAGGAAAATCTCAGCTGGGTATGTCAGTCCCTAGGGTTACTTGCTAACAAATTTTTTATTACTTCCAATAAATTCTTATTTGTGGACTCAACCACTCCATTCCCCTGAGGGTAATAATTGGAAGAATATTTTAACACAATCTTATGCTCATAAGCCCATGAAATAAATTCAGCAGAGGAAAAAACAGGGCCGTTATCACATACTAGAGCAAATGGAACTCCAAACCTGGTTGTGATGTTCTCTGTCAAAAACTTAATAACCACCTCCGTGGTGCTATTCTTGCAAGGAAAAGCCTCCGTCCAACGTGTGCAATAATCCGTTGCAGTCAAGATGAATTTGTGACCTATAGAAGAATTTGGATTAATCACTCCTACAAAATCAAGTGCCCATTGGGCAAATGGCCTTACCTCATAAACCGGCTGTAGGGGCATTGCATGATTTCTTTCTCTTGATGCAGAATTTTGACATACATGACAAGTCTTGCAATGTTGATGCGCATCCCTAAACACATAAGGCCAATAGTAACCTAACCTTAAAATTTGATGAGCCAATACATCAACAGATCCATGTCCTGTTCCATGCCTACCATGAAATTCACTTATTGCATGTTTAGCTTCTTGCTGATCCAGACAATGCAAGAAGATTCCTTGGAAATTCTTCCTGTAGATTGATCCTCCTTTAAGCATATAATGGGTGCTTTTCATCCTTAGTGCTCTTCTTTGAGTTGCATTCATCCCTTTTGGACACTTGTTATTGAGGAGGAAAAAGACTAAGTCTGTATACCAAGGATCTTTTGTAAACAACTGAACAGTATATTGTTGGCAAGTTATACTTCTGTCCACTTCAGCCATTGCCTTTGACAAACCTTGACCTCTCACAAGCTTCATTGGGTGAATCTCCAAGTCAAATTCTTGTAAAATGGCCATCCATTTCCCTCTTCTTTCTCCTAGTTCACTTTGCATCAGGAGGGACTTTACTGCTGGATTTGGGACTATAGCCATTACTTGACTTCGGATTATGTAGTGTCTGAATTTTTTCACTGCTCGCACCAATGCAAAAGCCTGTTTTTCTATTGATGAATATCTTACCTCTGCATTCTTAAAGGGAGAGCTCATAAAAGAAATAGGCCTCTCCTCATTCTCTTCTCTTCTCTGTGTCAAGACTGCTGCACATGAATGCTCAAAAGCAAAAGAATAAATGTAAAAGGGTTTTAAATAATCCGGGCTTGTTAGAACAGGTGCCTCAGATATAGCTTGTTTAATCTACATGAAAGTAGATTTAGCCTCTTCACATCCTTCTTCATCATTTCATTAAGTGGTTTAACAATTTCTGCATACCCTGTTATAAACTTCTTGACAAAATTAACCCTTCCAAAGAAAGATCTCATCTCCTTTTTACTTCCTGGCCTTGTCAACTTCAAAATGGCTTCTACTCGATCAAGATCTATGGAAATTCCCTCCTCTAATATAATGTGACCCAAAAGCTTCCCTTCAGAAACTCCAAATACACATTTCTTTGGATTGAGAGAAACACCATAACTGATACATTTCTTCAGTACTTTCTCTAAATCAGCAGCATGATCTTCTCTACTCTTAGAGAAGATGGTAAGATCATGAACATAGATGATTATACACTTTCCTATCAGGTCTTTAAACGCTACATCCATCGCTCTTTGAAAAGTAGCACCAGCATTGATTAGACCGAATGGCATCCTCCTGTAGGCAAATGTGCCCCACTTTGTAGTGAAAGTAGTCTTCATCCTATCCTCATGACTTACCAGTACTTGATTATATCCTAAATATCCATCCAAGAAAGAAATCATTTGAGATCCATTAACCTTTTGCAATACTTCATCAAGAGAAGGTAATGGATAATTGTCCTTCTCAGAGGCTTTGTTTAAATTTCTAAAATCCACACATAACCTGATTTCCCCATTCTTCTTCCTCACAGGAACTAGATTAGCCACCCAGGTAGAGTGTCTAACTGGAAAAATTATTCTTGCAACCAAAAGCTTCTGTACTTCTCTCTGGATTAGAGGCTCGATTAATGCATTGAATGGGCATTGCTTTTGGTGAAACGGCTTGCTTCTGGCTTAAGAGGAATTGTATGTGTGATGACAGATGTATCAAAAGTTTTTAAATCATCGTAGCTCCAAGCAATTGCTTCAATATTCTGCTTCAAAACTTTGATTATCTCATCCTTTATTTCCTGAGGACAAGTCTTCCCTATAGGAACATTCCTTTCTACCCCTGAGTGAGTCAAATTAATGGATTCATACTTGCCTCCCTCACTCTTTGTAGGCATTCTCTGATAAGCTCGTGGATCTGAATCAAATATCCTCTCCAATTCTATCATCCCTTTTGGAATGTTATTGCTCTTTAAATCCATTATCCCTTCTGGATTGTCACTTTTTGTATTGTCACTTCCTGGATTCCAGTCTCCTTGATCCTTGTCAACATCATCAATTATCTGTCCTTGAAATACATCAGAACTCTCCAAAAAGGCCAAAATATGTTGATCATCATTAAACACCTGTAAGTGTCGAACATTGTCAGGAATTGTAGGAACTAAAATCAACTCCACAGAAAACCTCTTCAGATTTGAATCCTACATCGGCTCTAATGTACTTGCTGCAACGGCAAGAGCGTCTGCTATTTGATTTGCTTCCCTTGGAATAAGAGTAATCCCAAAGGCATCAAAATCTTCTATTAAATTCCAGACCCTATTCCTATAAGCAGCCAATCTTTTATTATGGCAAGTGTATTGGCTACGTACCTGTTTCACAATTACCTCAAAGTCTCCCATCACTGTAAGAGCAGTTACCTTCTTCTTATGAGCAAACATAAGTCCTCTTGCAAGTGCCTCATATTCAGCCACATTGTTAGTGCAACCAAACTGCAATCTATAAGAAGCAAAATAAGTTTTCCCTTTTGGGTTAGTTAGTTCAATTCCTGCTCCACTTCCTGCTTTAGATTTAGAACCATCAAACTTAAGAGTCCATAACTGGTCTTTTGCTGGGAGCTCTTTCTTTTTAGAAACTACAGGGATTTTGTCACTTGTGACATGTGGCGGCTCAGACTTTCGTTGTTTATCAGAATTCGTGCTGAGAAGAAGCTCAGTTAACGATTTTCCTAGTTCCTTAATTTGTTCAACAACTACCTCCTGAGTGATTTCTTGGGTTGAGTCAGGATCTAACTCATCTTTTATTAACTCTCTTGGCATTGGAAAAGCATCTGAAATAGGGGTATTAAAATGAAACTGAGATACTTCCACTTCCTCTTTTTGATTTGAAAACCCTAAGACCTGAGTCTGTTCTACTGGTAAAGAAACCTCTTCTAGAGAAAGACTAACCCATGTAAGAATAGTTGCATCCCTAGCTTGGAAAGAGAACTCATTGATGGGAGTCTCAGTTACCTCTTGAAATTCTTGCTTGGGTAGATCTACATGCCTTAGAATATCTATGCATGATTGACATGTCAACTCCAAATGGTTATGATAGTGTATTCTACACCAATTAGAAAGCAATAGATTACTCAAATCGGTTTCTGTTCCTAAAACCAGCCTATCTTGTTGCAATTTCCTTATTAGAACTTGCTGGTTGATGTGAATCATCGAATCAGTGTGGTCTAAGGATAGTGTATCCTCAGGACTAACTACAGAGAAGGTAAGGACTTCCTCTTGCTTGTAAACACCCATCTCAGTCTTAAAGAATGCTACTTCATTTGGAGTATCATACTCTGTAATCATGTGTTTGAGCCTAGGTTCACTTTCAATTCTTATCTGAGTGGCAACCCCTTTCCATGGTAACCACATGTGCGAGAAGTCCAAGGACAGATATCCACCTATGCTTTTCATTAGCTCTCAACTTAAAAGCATCCCATATGTTTCTGGGATGTCAGCAACTTGAATATCTATAGAGGTCTGGATCCTTGGGTCTGATCCAACCTGCACATGCATGTTCTTCAACTCACCTACAACATTAACTTCGGTCTTATCCAATTGAATCACCTTTTTATTGGTTGGAATAGGACTCAATCCTAACTTTTTACAAATCGAAAAAGGCATGACATTCCCTGATGCTCCAGAATCTAATAAGCAATTGTGTAGATTCTTTCTAAAGATCCTCAAACTTAACAAGAAAGGTGGGGTACTAGTCTTACCTCTATACATAGCAGCATTTGTCTCCTTTGCGGGAGTCACTTTACCTTTCCCTTTCAAGTGATCTGTTTCTTCCAAAGCTTTTAATACCACCTCCCTTTGAGCTGGGCACCACTTCATGATATCAAAGAAAGACAGTGATGTCTTCTACCTTTGCAATTCTGCAACAAAATCAAACTCTGAATCATTCCTAAATTGATATTTAGGAAAAGAAGGTTGATTACCTCTATTCTAAGTATCTGAAGGTCCCTTTGGTGGGGGTGGATTGTTATCTGCATTCTGATTTGGTGGAACCATGTTGTTAGGGGGTGCAAATGTAGTGAATGGCCCTTTATTCTGGTTCCTCAGAAAGTGACCACCCTTAGATTGGAAGGCTTGAGCATCATAGACATCTTCTTCTGGCTCATTATCCCCTTGCATAGGGAATTGATACTTTTCTTCAATGGTTTCATAAGTCATAGCGGTGCTGGCCGGCCCATTGCCTTGATTAGAATTTCCTGCTTGAGGATGGGCATCAGCCTGTGCAATTTTCACCATCTTCTCCATTTCTGGGCAATTGACCTCAGAATGGGCTGCTGTATCATGCAACCTACACCAATTTGTCATAAAATTTAAATCAGCAACATTAGCAGCATTTGATCTATCTTCACCTACTTGATAATTATGGGGAACTCCTCCATTGTTAGGTCCAGTGTTCCACTGCCTATTGTTGTTGTTGTTATTGAATCTCTGATTGTATCCTCTATTTTGATTTTGATAATTCTAGTTCGAGGAATTTTGATTCTGGAAATTCCTATTGGTGTTCTGATTAGAGTAATTGCCCTGATAGTTGTAACCTCCCTGATTGTTGTAATTCTGGTTTTGATTATTGGGAGGATTTTGTCTGAGCTGTGCCATGTCATTTGACATCTGAGAGAGAGTCTTTTTGAGAGTCTCTACTTCACTTGTAAGTTGAACAGTTTGATCATTCTACACATTTTGAACTATGGCTGGGGAATGGACATGGGTTGGTCCTCCCCCTTGTTGCGGCTGATTTTGAGGTTGATGTTGAGGTTGCTGTTGTGGGAATTGATGTGAGGAATCATGCATGCTATTGCCAAAGAAGGGCATAGTTGGTGGAGCTTGCAACTTAGATTTAGGTCCATAATGGGAATAAGACGTCACTAGGACAGTGTTGTATAATGGTGGATTAGGCATCTGATAATTCATTGGAGGAAAATGTAATCCCAACCCTCTAGGTTGTAGATTTGTCTACTGTTGCAATTTGATAGCCAAATGATAAATCTTAGATAGTGAGTCAATCTCATCAAGTTGATAAGTTCTTTGTAAGAACAAACCAATCAAAGGATCAACAGCTCTCAGATATGCATGTATGGCCATGGCTTCCGGCACTAGGTAAGGCTCTTGTAGCCTACGATACATTCTATGGAACCTAGTATTGAACAAGGGCAATGGTTCATGATGCTCCTTTCTAATAGTGGCAAATTGGTGATATAGTATTGCAGGGTCTACATAAACCTTGAACTGATTAATGAAAGCATTCTCTAAATCTATCCAACCTAGAATGGATCCTTGAGGCAGATTTAGATACCAATTATATGCCATATCTCCTAAACAGTAAGGAAATAGTCTACATACCACATCTTGATGAGCAACTTGAGCTCATGTGTAGGCATCTTTGAATGCTTGTATATGTTCCTCTGCACTTCTTGATTCTCCATGCATGTATTTCAGACATAACTTCTCTGGGTTCTTTGGTAAATCATGGAATCCACTTGGAATAGTCCCTAACGGGGAGGGATTACCCACAAAATAAGCCATTGGTGGGATTGGTCGGGTAGGTGGTGGTGATAAAGGCTGAATTGGTGGTGACAAAGGCCTACTTGGTGGTGGTGTGGATGGAATTGGTAGAAATCCTGGTGGAGTAAGCGGTGGTGGTAATGTAGGTATTTCTACCCTACGAGCATGAGGTCTTGATCTAACCGGGGTTTGAAGTTCTTCGAATAGTTCATGATTAGTAGAGGATCTAAGAACCCTCTCGTATCCCTCTGAAAAAAAAGATCTTCCGCGAGCCAGCTTGTCCTTTCAAGACCTCCTTCTAGCGCCAATTTCTGTTGATGGTTAAAATGACACAAACAACATTAAAATAGAATATTTCTACTCTATTTCTCCTAAAAGAAAAAGACAACATGTAGTGGCCTAACTCCCAAGGTCCTGGTAGTTGGTTCTCAATTGTCTGATGTCACTCAATTGGTTCATGCAACTGTAATATTCAAGGGGCCTGTGCTAGTAACAAAGGATTCAAGCTATGACTCTCTTTATCAAAATAGTTCTTGTAAATCAATGGGTTTTAAATAAAAGAAAAAGATAGATCCAAGGGGTAAATTAGTAAGTATGAATTAAATTTATCTAATATCCAGACATATACTTTTAACAATGAATGTTTTCTTAACCGATCACAAAAACCATAGCATGACACAACCCACAGTATGACTGTACCATCATATACATCTTAGGTGCTTAATTCAATTCCACTATTCACATATCACAAGTATTTCCAATATTTCAAAACAACACACATTCATTCATCATCAAAACTATAGATCAACAGACTTCAATAACTTTAATTCAATGACAATTTAACAAGATAATCTTTAAACCCGATTTCTTCTAATGACTTTCATCACATAAGAAACTATCATGCTTCAGCACAATCACTGGCATTCAGGTGGATTATAACTTATTAACCTTATCAAACAACACAATTCAATGTAAACTCCATATTTCGTAAACCTGCAATTCTATTAACTGTCAAAAGATCTAGTACAATGTATCTCTGCAAAACTCTCTAAAATTCTATCTCCTAGCACTAGGTAAGCCAATCCAATTCTCAATTAGCCGACCCTTCCAATGTGATACCCATCTGGTATTTATAGATATACAAAAGAAGTTTGAACTTCACTTCTATCTTAGGCTTTCCACCTTTTTAGGAACAACCAACTTTCTTGGAAACTCAGATCATCTTGGATCTTGAGTTCTTACATTATACATTCAGTTTGATCTAACAATAAAAGATAGAAATAGTAGAAAAGAAGTCATGTGCCCTTAAGACTGTCAGTGCTGCATGCATGCAACATGCAAGGAAGAAGATCATCATACGACATGCAAGGAAGAAGAACATCATGCATGCAAGATTTTATGCATGTGAAGCTAGATCCACTATGAACTCATCATAACTGGTGAAGACTTGTTGTAGCATATCCATATCTAGCCCATCAATCCAATCATCTTCAAATTTGATGCGATCCAACTCAACTGCAGCAAACTCTTTCATACTTTTTACTTTGATCAACTCTCTCCTTGTAGCTTTTATTTCTTCTTTGACTTCTACAAGCCGATCTATCACTATGTCTCCTCCATCATCTTTCTCCTGCATGAGTCCTTGGAATATTTCATTCCATTTCTCTCTAACCTGACTCAACGGCATGCCATCTTTAGTCATTACATTCACATCTACAATTATGGCCATAATCGCTTCCAACTCTTCCAACTGCTCAGTTAAATTATTAACTGCTTCCTGAATCTCATCCTTATGCTTGCTCAAAAAGCCAGTCCTAAACTTAAGTATACGAGAAGTCTTTTCTAAAAAATCTTTGTTATCATCTTTGAGTATAGATTCTTCTAGAAGAGTAGTTAGAGGCAATGTATTTATCTTCTCTAACTTTTTCAGGTAATGAAGGTACTTCTTCAGTTCGTAGATATTTTGGTTGATGGATGATACTAACATTGCAGCATATGAAGACTGTTGTACACTAATAGGATCGAGTGAGGTACACTCTTTCCTTAGCTCGAATACAAGTTCATGGAGTATCGATACATGAAAGATGGCATGCTTTTGTTCTTCATGTACAATGCAAGATTGGAATGATTGTGAGTCAGAGGAGTGGGTTCACAAATGGTTCACAAGTTATCTTAGCCCACTTCACATGTATCGCCCTTCGACGACATTGGAACTGACACAAATAGAATCATCGGTTGATTTGACCACATATCAGATCTAGTTCAATGAGGTGATATATCTACTTTCTTAGTTTTTGAAATTCCATATCGTTAGATCTTACTTTGTACTGTATTCGTAATGTTGAGAAATTTCAAGAGCTTTTTTGCACATATCAATGCAGGGCATGTTTATGCAGTTATTGCAGATGACGACAATGAAGAGGGAACAGACTATTACTTGTGTCGTTGTGTTGAGACCAAAAATAAATTGGAGGCCCCAGTTATACATGGAGAAAACATCGAATACCCTACAGGCTCAGTTGTGGTTATTGGAACATGGCTTAGAAGGTACCCACATTCAAGTGATAAACATTGGCTATTTTAGGACTTTGACGTGCATCGTAAGATTCTTCATTTCTTGAACCTTGTCGTGGCATCCAATCTTCATTTGACCAAATTTGGGGGTAGTGTTGATGGTTAAAATGACACAAACAACATTAAAATAGAATATTTCTACTCTATTTCTCCTGAAAGAGAAAGACAACATGTAGTGGCCTAACTCCCAAGGTCCTGGTAGTTGGTTCTCAACTGTCTGATGTAACTCAATTGGTTCATGCAACTGTAATATTCAAGGGGCCTGTGCTAGTAACAAAGGATTCAAGCTATGACTCTCTTTATCAAAATAGTTCCTGTAAATCAATGGGTTATAAATAAAACAAAAAGATAGATCAAAGGGGTAAATCAACAAGTATGAATTAAATTTATCTAATATCTAGACATATACTTCTAACAATGAATGTTTTCTCAACCAATCACAAAAACCATAGCATGACACAACCCACAGTATAACTGTACCATCGTATGCATCTTAGGTGCTTAATTCAATTCCACTATTCGCATATCACAAGTATTTCCAAGATTTCAAAACAACACACATTCATTCATCATCAAAACTATAGATCAACAGACTTCAATAAATTTAATTCAATGACAATTTAACAAGATAATCTTTAAACCCGGTTTCTTCTAATGAATTTCATCACATAAGAAACTATCATGCTTCAACACAATCACTGGCATTCAGGTGGATTATAACTTATTAACCTTATCAAACAACACAATTCAATGTAAACTCCATATTTCGTAAACCTATAATTCTATTAACTGTCAAAAGATCTAGTACAATGTATCTCTGCAAAACTCTCTAAAATTCTATCTCCTAGCACTAGGTAAGCCAATCCAATTCTCAATTAGCCGACCCTTACAATGTGATACCCATCTGGTATTTATAGATATACAAAAGAAGTTTGAACTTCACTTCTATCTTAGGCTTTCCACCTTTTTAGGAACAACCAACTTTCTTGGAAACTCAGATCAGCTTTGATCTTGAGTTCTTACATTATACATTCAGTTTGATCTAACAATAGAAGATAGAAATAGAAGAAAAGAAGTCATGTGCCCTTAAGATTGTCAATGCTGCATGCATGCAACATGCAAGGAAGAAGATCATCATACGACATGCAAGGAAGAAGAACATCATGCATGCAATATTTTATGCATGTGAAGCTGGATCCGCTATGAACTTATCATAACTGGTGAAGACTTGTTGTAGCATATCCATATTTGGCCCATCAATCCAGTCATCTTCAAATTTGATGCGATCCAACTCAACTGCAGCAAACTCTTTCATACTTTTTACTTTGATCAACTCTCTCCCTACAACTTTTGTTTCTTCTTTGACTTCTACAAGCCGATCTATCACTAAGTCTCCTCCATCATCTTTCTCCTGCATGAGTCCTTGGAATCTTTCATTCCATTTCTCTCTAACCTAACTCAACGGCATGCCATCTTTAGTCATTACATTCACATCTACAATTATGGCCATAACCGCTTCCAACTCTTCCAACTGCTCAGTTAAATTATTAACTACTTCCTGAATCTCATCCTTATGCTTGCGCAAAAAGCCAGTCCTAAACATAAGTATACGAGAAGTCTTTTCTACAAAATGTTTGTTATCATCTTCGAGTATAGATTCTTCTAGAAGAGTAGTTAGAGGCAATGTATTTATCTTCTCTAACTTTTCCATATACTCCTTATACTCTTCTTCTAGTTTTTCGGATGCCTCAATGTATTGATGCATCTCTTTTATTACTCCTTCCGCTTCTTTGTATGTTTCAAATCCTTTTTCCAAAACCTCACCTACCTCCCGGTTCACTTTGTCTATCCATTTGTCAACCATCTCCGCCTTACCTATAACCTGCACCAAATCATCAACCTCCTTTTTGCTTAGCAAAACAGAAGTCTCAATTGCTGCAACCTGTTGTGACCTTGGAGAGGAGACACTCTTCAAGAATGAATGTAACTGATCCAATTGAGCCTTAATCTCATCTTTCTTTTTTTTTTCCTTGATCATTCTTGATTTAGTCGTTGAAGCCACTACATTAATTAGATTCATTTGTTGATTTCTAGTGGGTCTTTCCAAATTAACTATACTCAATTGATAGTCTATGAGCTGCATATCCCCTACCTCCTTTTCAGTCATAGGCATGACACATTCAGCAACTATCTCCCCTTTATCTGTGAGTCTGGTAGAATGCAAAACTTTAGCCCTCTTCTTAGGCCTTTCCTATTCAATCTTCTTCATCATGTCCTCCTAATTAAGAGGTTGAGGAGGTTTTCTAGCTTTCTTCTGCAAATCTAATTTCAACCATGTAGGAGCACTAGGAGCAGTCATCATCATGGAAGAAGAAGCAACAACTATAGAGGATGGCTGAACATTTACCACAGGTTGAGAATCAACCTTTGCTTTCTCTTGTTGTTCTTGAAGCACATGCATCTACACCAACTTGTTAGCTTCTTTTCTATCTCTTTGTTCCTGCACTTTCTTGTCTTCTTCTTCTTTTCTCAATCTCTCCTCTTCCATCTAATCCTTCTCTAACTTCTCCTTCTCTAAGGCCTCCTTTTCTAACCATTCTGCCTCCAAAGCTTTAAGTTTTGCAGCTTCAGCCTCTTTTTCTTTTCTTATCCTTTCTGAATCTTCCTTTTCTATTCTTTCCATTTCTAAGGCTATGAGTTTCTTTGCCTTTTCCCTTTCTTCTTCAGCTTGCTGTTTCTTTATTAACTCTTCAGCATCTCTCTCCTTTCTTAGAGCTTCAACTTCTTGTTCTTTCTGTCGAGCTTCCTCTGCAAGCTTTAGTCTAGCAACCAGGGCTTCCTTTTCCCTTCGGTTTCTTGCTTTCTCCTCCTCGAGATCATGGATCTTCTGTATCAATTCCAGCTTGTCATTTTCTGCCTTGACCTTGATCTCATGCTCTCATAGCCTCATTTGCTCCTCCATTGTATCAGCTGTTGTCCTTGTTTCAATTTCTTTTACCTTTGATTGCTGCTGTTGAAGTAGAGCATCAACTTATAACTTTACCTCCATTTCCTTTTGTTTCTCCGCAGCAGCCGTTGCATCAGATTCTCTGGTAGCATCTTCAAATTGTTTCCATTGTTCTTCTTGTGTAAGAATCTGCTCAATAGTATGTTTGATCCTAGTAAAATGCTACTTCCTAAATGTGAGATGTTAGATAAAACTAATAGTGCAATAAAAAGAAACAACAAGATAATAGGGCACCTCAATGATTAGCCTAAGAAAATGAACAGTATAAAAGCAAGATAAACAAATAAATTGTTGTTATACCCTCATGTTGTTGCTCCCTTGGTTGACCCTTGATGTTGAAGTTTTGTGTGCTCCTTGGATGGCAATGAAATGAAGTGGATGCAAGATGAATTGATGCAATATGGGTGCTAAAATGGATGAGAGCTTGAATGACAATTTTGCAAGAGTTTATTTGCAAAAAACTTGATCCTTTTTTAAAATGAGAGAATTGAAGGGGTATTTATAGGCTAAATTGAATTCTCTAGAGAATTCAACGGTTGGGATTGATCCAAAAAATGAAGGGCTATGGTGAGTTGAGGACTCACAAGCCCTCACATCTTGACATGTAGAATGTGAGATGTCTTAGGCTGGAGTGATGTGGAAATGAGGTGGATCTTGGGGGATGAGAAGATTCCTTGGAGGAATAAAAGTGAATTAAAAATTCACAATGATTGGAAGAATCTAGTGGATAAAAAAGGGTCTCCAAAAAGCTAGAGATTTGTCACATGTGGGAGATGTGACAAGTCCAAGGTTCTAGAAGCCCTTGGCACATGTGAAGTGACAAGGCAAGGCTTCTAGAATCTTGCATGGGGATGGGAAAGACCTTGGAAAGATAAAAGTGAATTAAAAATTCACATGGGGAAGAGAGGAACTTTGGGCAAATTAATGTGAATTAAAAATTCACATGGGGAAGAGAGTCTCGGCTAAAAATGGTAAGTGGGAAGGTTGACCAGAAAAGGTAAGCCAAATGTGGCTAATGATTCTGATTAAGGTTGTGCAAACATAGGATTAAGGTAATTAATGAGAGATTAGAGGCAAGTGGGAGATTATGGAGGATGTGACACTTAATCTTGATTAAGTGGTGCACATCCTAATCATAGATTAATTAATTTAATCTAGATTAGGAGAGGGTTATGGAGAATGTGACAAGGAGAGAGAAAAGAGAAATTAAAAATTGGTTTTAATT
>CM021109.1:519982681-520091664 GCA_007115665.2 Sequoiadendron giganteum
TAATTGACTATCTAGGCATTTTAATCATCCATTCTCTCATCCAAATTCAATGTACCAATGCACAAATGACCATAGACAAGGCCAAACAACTACATTCATATCAACACTAAAAATACCTATGGATATGGATAGTCCACATCCAAGCTCCCCCACTATAACCAATGGGTGACCAATAAAAAATGCATAAGTCCTAGATCCCAAACCAATGCAACATACAAACTCACCATCATACTAATAACCTCCAAACTGAGATAACAAAGAAGATAACTAATGCAGGAGCATCTAGGTGTTGGAAAATTTGAGGATAGTGTGTTGTCATTGATGTCAACCTTTGTTGATGTTGATGTCAACCCTTGTATATATCATATGCATTTATGTTGAAGGACAATTCATGCTTTGATGTCAAAGAGATCCAATATTGTCTTATATGTTAAATTTCATGCTTGGGATGCTATCATTGGTACACTATTGTACACTCTCATTTGAAGTTCATGTTTAGATGAAAAATGCCTTGGTTGATAAGGTCAAAAAATTTATAAGGCACAAGATTGGCTACACAAGAGCTCTGCATTCCTCAATAGAAGAATTTTTATTCTTGTGGTTTGAAGAGTAGCTCTGCACAATTGAAAGGTATGCATATTCCATGTATCCATGCATATGTTCTACCACAAAAAATTTTGGAGTTAATGTCAAAGTATGAATTTTCTAAGTCCCAGTGAATGTATGATAAAGAGAGAATTGTATGTCTCTGCATTTCACCGCTTACAATATTTTACCTTGTGGTTCTAAATTTAAGTTTATGAAGATGATATGTATGATCATTCCAAGTTTCAGAAATTTTGGTTTACCAATGACGGTTCTGTAGATGACAGTGTGTTGTCTATGTTTTGACAACCTGGTAGGTTGATCTGTTGGTGTCTAATTTATCCGTGATCATATTTTGGATCAATAATGTGTACAAAGTCTTTGTAATGTATGATGGAAGCTCTTTGGGCTCTCTGGTTGCTTCGCAAGTTGATTATACTTCTCTCTAGCTCTACAATTTGTCTGTTGTGGATATCTTGTTCTCCATGCGTTTGTGCTAGCATGAACTAAATTGGAATGATAAATTGAATGCATATAAATGTTGTTACATGATATATCGTTTTGTTAAAGGGGTTCCTAAAGTGGTTCTTGTTCTCTTTGGTACTGCCTTGGTCTGGAGTTAATATTTTGATAGTTTTCTTGCTTGTTGGGCTGACTTGTCATGATGCGTTGATTGCATCAAGTGTTTATATGTGTGTTATAGTTTTGAAGATAAGTTTCATGAAGGATATATCTTGAATATCTCTCAGCTTGGACCACATAATATTTATTTCTATGAAAAATGTATTTGAAGTTGACTCCAATTTAAATATTGTATATCTTAAATTTCATGTTTGTACCCAACTTGGAGAACCTTTTTGAAGGATGTGGATGGTATAAATAGAAGATACAATTTTTTGAGAAGGGATGTGAGTGTATTGTTAGTGTTTTTGAGCAAACAATGTGTGAATAAATTTCAGTAGAATATCTCTTGATGATGAAATGTGCCAAAGATCAATTTTGATAAATCAAAACTGAATATGAAGACTGGTAAGAATAATATGAACATGTAAATGAGTAAATTTGTTGAAGGCAGTGAGCTATAAGAAATATAGCTTATTGAAGAAATTGTGTGTACCAAAGGTAGTGAGTTGAAGGTAATTGATGTATTGAAATAATCTAATTGTATGTTAAGGTAGTGAACCTCTATAGTGAAAATTGTAATAAGCAACCTGGAGTAGTGAAATTCCTTTGGTTAAAGACCATAAACACCTATTGTAAAATTTATTATATTTATGAGGTTGGATTTGGATAGTAGATCCAAGTAGCTTTCTCATCGTGGTTTTTCCCTTGTAGGGTTTTCCACATAAAACTGGTGTTATGGTTGCATGCTACTATGTTCTTTTGCTTATCTTGTTTTAATTGGTTGATATCTATTGAATGAATGAATTTTTTAAATTATTGATTCACCTCCCCTCTCAGTATTGTTGTGTGTTCAACACTGGGTCCATAGGCAATCTTGCATCACCCAAAAAAATAATATTTTCTTTCAGTTTCAACTCAATTTTGGTTTAATTTTAGGTTATATTTTAGTTGGTCTTTGTTAGTCTACTTTTAGAGGCTTTTTAGGGCCAATTCATCCAAGTGAAAATATCACCTTGTAGAAGAGCTTAATGGGTATATGTGGTTCAAATTTGGTGAGAATTGGGTAAGAAATTACTAAGTTATGCTCATGTAGGCTTTTAGTCTATATTAATTTATAAACTTTTGGATTACCACTAAACCCGACTTATGCAAATGTTTTGTTTGCTACCAAACTTTGTGGAAGCTTGTTGAACCAATCATTTATAATTGGTTCCAATATTTTTACTACTTTTGATGTATTCACTTGCACATACCAGTATTGATGGGTTTTTTTGCATTTGTGAGAAATCTTGTCTACCTAACACTTTTGGGAATTCCCTAACCATATAAATTTTATGAATTTGTGGCCATTAGGATATGCACGTAAAATCAAGTGATTTGAACCTTTCATATTTTCATCAATCAGTTCAAACGAATATTTTTTATGATGGCATCAACATGAAATAAATACAACATTAGCAAGGACAAGGGTTACTTACCAAAAGATGATGTAATCATGATGTTACCTAGTACAAGTTGCATTTTTTCTAGTAAATTGAACATTTAGACTTTGCTTGGTCATTTGAGCATGTTGACTTTCCTTGGTACTTTGAACCTATGAAACTTCCACTTGCTACTAGTGTACAAAAATTCCACTTCTTGTGAAACTTTCACTTGTCATTGTGTGGTGGAAAAATAGTGAAATAGTTAGTTAAACTAAACACACATCAATGAAACGTATTACATCTAATGAATTTCAAATAATAAAGAAAACTATTATAACCATTCATTCAAAATCGTTCCATTGTCCTCTATTCTTGGTGATCTCTAAATTCATGCTCTCAGAATTATGTGTTGCACATGAATCTATAAAATTACAACATAAGAAACGAGATGCTATATGAAAATGCATAGCTACATGCCTACATCTACATGTTTTTGGTATTTTTTATTATAATGCTAAATGATCTATGATTGTGATGTTGTATTCAAATGATACTAAGATGATCGTAATTAAGGATGCAATTCTAAATAAAATGATGTAAGAAGATGCAAAAAATTAAGATACTAATGCTGAAATTGCCATGATAATGCTAATATGAACTAAAATGCCAAATGCTAACTAGAATGCTCTAAAAAATTCTCTCAAATTGCAATAAGTTTTTTGTAGCATAAGTTTGTAATCCAATTCTCCTTGAAGAGCTGTAGAATTACCTTCTATTTATAGATTTTTCCAAGCTTTGGATGAGGTGGCAAAGATGGACGATTGAGATCATGATCCTGAGGCATCGACGATGGAGCACAAAGAAGTTGGAGAGAATCATGGAAGTGGTTCCCTTTAAGAGAACACCTTGCCAAGTGTTGAAGAGAATTAGAGGAAAGGAGAAGCCATGTGTCCAAGGTGGTTTCAAATTTGTTGCAGGTTGTTGATGAAAATTCTCATTTTATAAATTAGGAATATTTAAAATCATGTGACACATGGTGGGGTGGCAGGTTAGATGGAAGGAAGTTAGAGAAATATGGAGACATGTACCAAATTTGAATTAAAAATTCAAATTTAAATGAAGAGGGGGATTTAACTAAATGACAAATTATTTAAATTTGTGCATTTGATTAATTTAAGAAGAAAATGATTTTTGAAATAGAAGAATTTAGGGATGAACCATATAAATAAATTTACCAATTTATTTATATAAGTAGAGGAATTAAGATTGATTAATTAAATAACAAGTATTTAATTAATTATGCTCCAAACCATTTTTATGTGTATACATTTTTCCCCTCTTTGAAGTGATGTGCGTAGACGCATTGCTTCAAAGAAAAATTCGTCAAACCAAGATGATAAAAAATTTGGCATGCTCTAGACGTTGATTTTGCAGTGATGATTGATAGATGCCCCCTCGGGAGATAATTTGGTGAATTTTGAAATTTAGGATTTTTTTTTAATTTTTAGAAAATTTTAATGATTTTGATGATTTCAGCACGTTTCAACACTTTATCTGCCGAAAATAGTTGTGAAATCTACCCCAATTGATGAAATTATGAATTTAGCTCCTTTCGAAAAATAAAATAAATCACTACCACTTAATTACCCATCTTAATAACCCTTTTAATAGGTAAAAAGTGAAAATTAAGCTCATTTGTGCATTTATCATTTGAATTTTTTTGAGCTTGAGCAAGTTGAGCATTTAGAGCAAAATGGTGATCCCAATCTAGACTCATCGATTTGAGCGTGTGAGGCGACACAAATGCCCGACAACATACAAACCTCTAGTATGAACTTAAAAAAACCTCTCTTTGTGAAATTTTAAATGATTTTTCTTGCTTTTTAAAATTTTAAAATTGTACGCCAAGAGTTTCAGCGCATCCATAGGATAGATTAGCACATAGGTCACCTGGTTTAGCGCATAGGTGTAGAGATTTAGCGCATCCATGACCTGATGTAGCACATTGATTTAGGGTTTGAGCACATAGGTGTAGAGATTTAGCGCATCCATGACCCGATGTAGCTCATCGATTTAGGGTTTTAGCGCATAGATGATTAGGTCATAGACTAGATTAAGTTGTGCATCCATGTGATGAAGTAGTGCATCCATAGAAATGGCGCATTGATGGGATATTATGGTGCATTGGTGACAAACTTTGGCACATACATAAAATTAGCACATAGATGCACTATTGTGGCACATTGATCAAATTCTCTAGCACATCTGTGTTCTAGCACATAGGAACATTTTTTTGGTGCATCCATGCCAGAATGAATAATTTTTTGCTTTTCCTCATTGTTGATAGTTTTCGATCGCTTCAACCTTTGAGTTGATGTTGATTGATGATGTTGATAGATTAGATGATGATAGATCTCATGATAGGCGATATTTGATGACTGTTTGATGATGTTTTTCCTCATGATAGGAGAGGATCAATGATAGGTTGATAGATTGACCTCATGATAGGTGAGGTGTAGTTGATAGATAGATTGATTGATTGTTGATTTTGCAATTTTTTCTAATGATAGGAGACTAATTTAGGAGTATTAATGTCTCGGGAGTGACTCCCAAAGACGTGGGATATGATCCCATAGCTAGTATAGGCTGACATGGATGTTATTAAGAGATGCAAACTATACTATCTGATTCAAATGCCCCAGGTTAGGATTAACCGAGCATTACTGACAACACTAGTGGAGAGGTGGCATAGTGACCACAACACTTTCCACTTGGTGACTGGCGAGATGAATTTCACGCATGAGGATGTGTACTAGATTCTTCGAATTCCCATGGTTGGAGAGGTTGTTGTGTATGATGCCATTGAGCAGGGAGATACAAATGCCTTTCACCGGATTTTTCATGATGAATAGATTAGTGGGTATGAGCTGCCATGGCAGGAGTTATTTGAGAGCTATGCCCCATTACTGCCTGTACTTGTTAGATTCGTGGGTGGTTTCCTATGTCCTGACCGTAGGTCGAAGGGAATTTCTATGGGTTGGGGTTCGACACTAGAGAAAATGATACTACAGGGGACCTGATATGCTTGGGGTTAATGCATGCTCGCCCACCTTTATCAAGATTTACATTAGGTATTCTACCATGGAGCTGCTAGCCTATCAGTCGAGGTTACATTACTTCATATCTGGGCATGGGAGCACATAGATGTTACCTAACTAGTTACTGACAGATATCGGTCGCTTGGGAGGCCTTATGTGTATGGATACAATGGGCCAGTTGTCCAACATAAGCTGGGAAAACTAGAGTATTGGAGACGGGTATTGGTTGACCTTGATATAGTCACATGGTGTTCGTACGTGGATTGTGAGCAGTGGGCAAAAGATCCTCTAGAGATTCCCTATGTGTGCACCGCCATATTTTTGATTGGGCATACCCGGTTCATTATCGAGAGATTTCTTATAGGCAAGGTGCACAAGCAATATGGTAGGATATAGGGTATGCCACAAGGAGTGGCCCATTATGCTTGCAAATATCAGGATATACTAGATTGGGGGGCCCTACTATCATATGATGTGGCTTATCAGGAGTACTATTCTTTACAACCAGTGGCATGGGACTACCATCCCAATATCACAGATACCATTATGTGAGATGATTATTCAGAGTATTTCCTTACACACCCGTTTCCCAAACTTTCCAGCCCAGATGAACCAGTACCGACCTTGGATGATGATGGGGAGAGGCATCTAGACAGAGGAGAGGCAAGGGTGATGGAGAGGAGGAGGGGAGATCTGAGGGTGGGGATGATAAAGGAGATGATGGCAGGGATGGGGATGGAGGAGGTGGTGGAGATGGAGGAGGCAGATTTGGTTTTGCTATGTAGGATGTGATGATACCCTGAAGGAGGAGATCCTTGGTGGCTGTGCCACAACATGTGCAAATTGGGGTGCCTTCTTAGCAGCTTAGCAGGCACAAATCACTGTATTATAGGAATAGTTAGTTCAGGCCCTAGGACAGATTTCTACATTACAGGGGTAGATCCAGACATTGCAGGGTTAGTTAGCCTAGACCTAGGCACATGGATAGTCACAAGAATAGGTAGTACAAATGCAGGAATAGGTTGCTACCTTGACAATGAAGAGGGATGCAACCCAAAGGTAGGGGGGGCAGGAAGTGGTTGTAGTCGATAGGATCTAGAAAGTGGTTAAGGGAACCAATATAGGGGACTTAGTCAGAGAGCTCCATGAGTCTGCCAAGGAGGCAAAGTATTATAGGGGCAGATATTATGAGGAAGTTCCCACAAATAGATGGGTTAGCTACGCTCAGTCACGATCTGGTTGGACTTAGTCCAAGACCACTAGCAAGGGTGTCACATAGCCACTTCCAGGGGGCCCACCAGGCGGAGTTCCACCGGGCGGAGTAGGTTCATGAGGGGCAGGAGGTGTAGGAGGATCAAAGAGGCCTATGACATTTGGGGGTAGTACCTCATGACCCGACAATCACTCTTGATATATTGTATACTGATTCAGAGACATGATACTGCCACATTTTTTATGTTGTATCTCTACCTATTTGATATCATTTGTACACTTTGACATTATTATTTGAGGTTATATATGATATGTAGTGGTAATTAGTGATCTTCATGTTGTTTATGCTTTTATTATGGATGTTTATGATGGATGTGTTTATTTTATGGTGTTATATGATTATGGCATGTTTTATGTATGGATGCATTAATGCAATGATGATGTATGATTTTATTTTTTGTGGATGATGCATTTATGATGATATATGAGATGGATGTATTTATTGATGGAGAGTGGTGGGAGCCTAAGAATCAATTTGACATAGCTTCTCTCAAATATGCTCACTAAGATACCAATCTTTAAACACTCAACAGGGTAACTCAACTACCCAAGTTTGGAAATTTTCAACCAGACACAATCATAGGCATGGACAAGACTTGATGCCCTTGAACATGACCAAACCAACCAACACAACCCAATTTTATACTTGGAAACCACCATCTACTTATCGCTTCAAGGATAGGCCTTGCATCCCTTGTAGCCCATTCACTTAGGACATTCAGACAAAAACCAACCTAGAAGGTAGGAACCAGACAAAGGTCACTAGTTTTAGACACCTTAAACAATCCCTTACAAGTCCTCAAATCCCCACACCATGACAACAAAGATTAGATCCATAACAGGTCAAAAGACAATGCTACAAGGTAGGCCTAAACTAGGCTACTTAACTCAAGGAACTAGATACCTTGGCACACCCCAACATCCCTCAGCCAAAAACAAGTTCGTATACCCTTATCAAACTCATTTCACATGTTTCCAAATATCTTCATTCGATAAACCACTCACACAATGATTAAAATTAGACTTTTGCAGGGTTCTAGGCCAGTCACATAAAGATGTCAGGCCTATATCTTCAAAGATCTTTCCCCAACCTGCATTTCGTTCCCTAAAACCTTTAAGAGATCAAAATATACATGAGACTCTTCCATTCCACCAAAATCTAGCCTTGGTACATGCTAGAGATGGAAGATATGAGGAATTTTCACACAAAACCCTGGGTTTTGAGGGTTTCTGACCACTTCCAAGAAAACAACGATATCTTCCTTATTCCTTTATGGATTCACACCAAATCACTACCAAAAGAAATATATTTCACTCCCCTATCAAGCCATGTCAACCTTGCAGTTGTACAGACAAGCTACAAATCGTACCAAGCACAAGATCAATAGAAAACCAAAAAAATCAGAGAACAGATTTAATATTTCTTATTAGATCTTCTTCCAAACTTCAACAACATCCTGCCCCCGACCAAAAGGAGGCATTATATAATATCTTCAAAAAATTCCAATGTCCTCTAACCAGCTTTTGAATTAAGGGACCGTTGGGAAGCTTAATGGCCACTATTTTAACAAAATGGCTAATTATGCCAACTTAGGACAACATGTACACGAATGGTTCACACTTGACACCATTTCAAGCCACAAAATAATACAAGACACACTTAATACCTAAGGAAACATCAAAATATCTCCCTCCTACTCCTTGATTGCATCATGGCCATTCTTTCTCTCTTAAGTCCAGATGCACCAAGGTTACAAAAAATGAGCATGAGATCAAAGACTGCCATGAAGGCCTATGAAAAACATGAAGACATATTAAATTCAACATGAAATGGTCCAATGGACCTTATTATATCACAAGAAAAAAAACAAACAAATTCTAAAAGCCTCATGGAGGCAAGAAATCCCCAAGGTGCCCTTGCACCATACACCTAGGGTGGAAGAGATCTCAAGTACCACCTAAGATCAGTTGTTGTAGAGTAGTACCATGTTTTTTGATGTCCTCTTCACTCATCCAAGTTGCATCTTCAGGTGGAAGACCCCGCCACTTAACCAAAAATTCATTATATACCTTATTTCTTGTCCTTTTCACCTCCTTAGTGTCTAGGATAGCTTCAAGTTTCAAAGGTTCAAATGGTGGAAGGTCCTACACCCAATCTTCATCAGCTTCCACACCTGCACCTACATCCAAAGATCCCTTAAAGTGGTACAAGTCAGCAACATTAAATATAGGAGAGATAGCCACTCGAGGACGAAGTGCTATCTCATAGGCATTTTTCCCAAACTTATGAATTATCTTGCAAGGGCTTGTCTTCTTCACGTGAAGCTTGGTTTATTTTCCCTTAGGTAGCCTTTCCTTATTCAAGTATGAAAAAACCATATCTCCCACCTTATATTGAACATTCTATCTTTTCAAATCTTCCCTCTCTTTGTATTTGTCCACACTCTTCTTGAGATTCTCCTTCACTTGATTATGAATGGATTTCATTGCAATGGAAAACTCCTCTCCTTCTACACTTCTCTTCTCCATTCCCTTCAAATATCTCAACCCAAATATTCCCCTTGGATTCATTCCATACACCACCTCAAAGGGAATTTTGCCTATGCTTTTGTTTAGGGAATCATTATAAGCATATTCTGCTTGGGGCAGCACCAAATCCCATTGAAGACCATGCTCTTTTATCAAGCACCTTAGAAAGTTATCAAGTGATCTATTGACCACCTCTATTTTTCAATCCATTTGAGGATGGTAGGCATAACTATATTGCAAATTTTCCCCTGACTTCTTCCATAGGGTCCTCCAGAAGTGGCCAATGAATTTGGAGTCCCTATCTAACACAATGCTCAAAGGAACACCATAGATCCTCACAATTTCTTTGAAGAATAGTCCTACAATATTAGTGGCATAATTAGTACTTCTACAAGGAATAAAGTGTACCATTTTACTGAACATATCCACCACTACAAAAACACTATCAAATCCCCTTTGAGTCTTAGGTAGTCCTAAGAGAAAATCCATACTTATGCTCTCCCAAGGTATATTTGGGATTGGTAGAGGTTGGTATAGGCCAGCATTTGAAGTACTTCCCTTTTCTCTTTGGCATATAGTGCAATTATCCACAAAATTTCTTACATCCACCTACATTTAAGGCCCAAAGTAAAACCTCCTAACCTGCTCCAAGGTTTTGTCAAGTCCAAAGTTCCCTCCAAGACTCCCACTATGCTTTTCTCTTATCAAATTTTCCCTCATAGAGCACTTGGGTATGCACAATTGAACCCATTTAAACAATAGGCCATCTTGCAAAACATAATCAGCATAATCACTGTGAAAAGCATCTAAAAACTGAGAACAAACATCAAAAAGCAGTCTTCAAATCTTCATCCTCCTTACACATACCTTTAAGAGATTCTATGCCCACACTTTTCAATTGAACCTCTTGAACCATCATGATCCTTCTACTATGGGCATATACAACTTTTTTTTCTTGTCCCTTCTTGTGCTTTATGGAGAAGGTGTATGCTTGTAGGTATTCAACGCACTTCATGTGCTTTTGGTTCAACTTTTAATGTCCATTCAAGAAACTAAGTGCATGGTTGTCAATGAATACAAAAAACTCCTTTGGTAGCAAGTAGTGCCTCCATTTATTTAAGGCTTGGACTATAGCATACAACTCTAGATCATATGAATAATATTTCCTGTTAGCCTCATTTAGTTTTTCACTAAAGAATGCAACTGGTCTACCCTCTTGACTTAGGACAACACCTAGATTTCTTGACCACTTGCATCACATTCAATAGCAAAAACTTTATTAAAATCAAGAAGAGAAAGGATAGGCTACTGTGATACCTTTCTTTTCAAATATTCAAACCTTTTATTTGCTTCATTGGTCCATTGGAACTTTCTCTTCTTATCTCCCTTGATTGTATCTATGATTGGTGCATAAATGTGACTAAAATTCTTTATGAACTTTATGTAGAAGCTTGTAAGGCCATGAAAGCTCCTCACATCACCCACTGACCTAGGTGTTGGCCAATTGAGACTGGCCTCAACCTTTGATGGATCCATTTTCAAGCTGCCTTTTGCTATGACAAACCCAAGATAGACCAATTATTCTTTCATAGACTCACACTTTTGCATGTTGATCAAAAATCCCTCTTCATGCAACCTCCTTAGAACCATATCAAGATGCTTCAAATGCTCCTCCTTGGACCTGCTAAACACAAGAATGTCATCCAAATAAACCGCAACAAATTTTCCAATAAACGGTTTCAATACCTCATTCATTAATCTCATGAAGGTACTAGGGGAATTGGACAAGCCAAAAGGCATCACCATACACTCATAGAGACCCTCATTAGTCTTGAATGCTGTTTAAAATTCATCCCCCTCTCTGATCCTAATCTAATGGTATCCACTTTTCAAGTCAATCTTTGAGAAATAGCAAGCCCCTCCTAGACAATCCATAAGATCCTCCATTCTTGGCATAGGAAACCTATATCTAATGGTTATCCTATTTGTGGCCCTTGAATCAGTGTATAAACTCCATTTACTATCTTTCCTAGGAATCAACACAGTTGGAACATCACAAGGGCTCAAACTATCCCTCACTAGGCCTTTGTCTAATAGTTCTTGTGCTTGTTTTGCTATCTCTTCATTTTGAGCAGGGGTCATTTTGTAGGCAACATTATTAGGCAATGTGGCACCTGGTATCAGATCAATATGGTGACTTATATCTCTGATTGGAGGTAGGGAACTAGGCAATTCATCCACCACAATCTCCTTATATCTATCCAACAAGGTTTGGACTTCACTAGGGATGGATCCTCCTTTGTTTGTAGATGAAACAGACCTCCACTTTGGCTTAAAAAATAAGGAAAGCCCCAAGACCTCCCTCATCCTTTAAGGTTTGTGAAAAATCCTTCTCTCCTACCATCATGATATTAGACTCATGTTGTTTATCCATACCTTCATCCGGAAAAGGGTTTAAGGTGAAAGATTCCCCATCTTTCCTGATCTTGTAAGTGTTGTTTTTCCCATCATGTTGGGCTTTCCTATTGTACTACCAAGGATGACCTAGGAGTAGGTGACAAGCATCCATGGGGGTAAAATCACAAAGGATTTTATCCTTATAGTCTCTCATTTGAAATTCTACCCAAGTTTTCTTATTGAGAAGCACTTGTTGATTTTTATTCAACCATGATACCTTATAAGGGTTAGGATGAGGATTTTTTTTCAATTTCAAATTTTCAACCATCTCTAAGGACACTAGATTATCAGTAGATCCCAAGTCTACAATTACCTTGCATACCTTTCCATGGAATTTGCATGTGGTCTTGAACAAGGACTTCCTCTATGGTGGCTCCTTGGTACTTGGTACCTTCAAAAGTGTCCTCCTCGTCATCAAGTTATCTCCAATCTCAGGATCAATAGGTCTGGAAGGTGAAGTCACACTTTGAGCATCATTTTATTGCACCAAATGATTTCTCCTATCCCCACCATAAGATTTTGAAGCTTGTTTCTCAGGACACTTGAAGGATGGGTGTCCAAATTGGTTAGAAGTGAAGCATCTTCTAGAGAATGAATTTGAACCTCTTCCACCAAATCTGCCTCTTCCATTAGATCTCCTATCCCTAAATCCTCCTCTTGAATCTTGACTTTTTTCTTCTTTTCCACTTGGCTCCCCTTGTTGTTTTTGTGACTAGTTTCTTCCACCAAAACTACCTCTTCCTTTAAAGTTTATGCCTCTACCCCTTCCTTTCTACTCTTGCTTCCTTATCAACTTCTCTTCAACCCTACATGCCACTTGAAAACATTCTTCCATTGTCTTAGGGGTCATTAGGCTGATATTATCTTGAATCACAAACCTTAGGCCATTCAAATACTTGGCCACTTTCTCTTCCTAATTCTCCACATGGTCACACCTCATACAAAGCTTATGAAACTCTTCAGTGTAGGTTGCCACATCCATGTCCTTTTTCTCTAAGTTTTGTAACTTCTTGAATACTTGCACTTCATGATTTGTAGGGAGAAATTGTGCTTTCAATCTTCTCACCATTCTCTCCCATGAAGTAATCACGTTCTTACCTGCCTTCACTCTTTCTCCTTGGTAATAATTCCACCAAATCAAGGCTGACCCACTCAACTTGGTCCTGGAAAACTTGAACTTCTTGTTATCTTCCATTTCCTTGTACTCAAATTATTTGTTCAAGACATTTACCCACTCTAGTAGTGCCTCAGCATTCATCTTACCCCCATACATTGGTATGCCCATCTTAGGTTTAGAGGACTCTACTTTTATGGTTTGCAAAGTGCCTAAGAATCTCCTTTCCACATGAGCCATCTCTTCAACAGGTGGATGCTCTTCCTCACCACCCTCTACCTCTTCCTTTAAGGTACCTTCTTCATCAATAGCCACTCTTATCCTCTCTCTGAATTCTAATGCTTCTACCTTCTCTTTCAAGGCCTTAAAATCCTTTGCAACCACAAAACCACCTTTTGGATGCATTGTTATTCACTCTCTCTTTACTCACAATTCCCTTTGCAACTTCCCACAATCAGACTTAGCTTTGATACCACTTTGATGCAGAGTGGTGGGAGCCTAAGAATCAATTTGACACAACTTCTCTCAAATATGCTCACTAAGATACCAATCTTTAAACACTCAACAGGGTAACTCAACTACCCATGTTTGGAAATTGTCAACCACACACAATCATAGGCATGTACAATACTTTATGCCCTTGAACATGACCAAACCAACCAACACAACCCAATTTTATGCTTGGAAACCACCATCTACTTATCGCTTCAAGGCTAGGCCTTATATCCCTTGTAGCCCATTCACTTAGGATAGTCAGAAAAAAAACAACCTAGAAGGCAAGAACCAGACAAAGGTCACTAGTTTTAGACACCTTATACAAGCCCTTATAGGTCTTCAAAGCCCCACACCATGACATCCAAGAGTAGATCCATAACATGTCAAAAGACAATGCTACAAGCTAGGCCTAAACTAGGCTACTCAACTCAAGAAACTAGATACCTTGGCACACCCCAACACCCCTTAGCCACAAAAAATTTCCTATACCCTTATCAAACTCATTTCATATGTTTCCAAACATCTTCATTCGAAAAACCACTCACACAATGATTAAAATTAGACTTTTGCACGGTTTTAGGCTGTCACATAGAGATTCCAAGCCTAGATCTTCAAAGATCTTTCCCCAACCTTTATGACATTCCATGAAACCTTTAAGAGATCAAAATATACATGAGACTCTTCCATTCCACCAAAATCTATCCTTGGTACATGGTGGAGATGGAAGATATGAGGAAGTTTCACACAAAACCTTGGGTTTTGAGGGTTTATGACCACTTCCAGGAAAATAGTGATATCTTCCTTATTCCTTTATGGATTCACACCAAATAACTACCAAAAGAAATTTAATTTACTCCCCTATTAATCCATGTCTACCTTGCAGCTATACAAACAAGATATAGATCGTACCAAGCACGGGATCAACAGAAACCAAAAAAATTAGAGAGCAGAGTTAATATTTCTTATTAGATCTTCTTCCAAAATTCAACATCCTGCCCCCGACCAAAAGGAGGAATTATATCATATGTTCAACAACTTCCAATGTCCTCCAACCAAATTTTTAATTAAGGGACCGTTTGGAAGTTTAATGACCACTATTTTTACAAAATGGTTAATTATGCCAACTTAGGAAAACATGTACACAAATGGTTCATACTTGACACCATTTCAAGCCACAAAATGATCCAAGACACACTTAATACCTAAGGAAACATCAAAATATCTCCCTCCTACTCCTTGGTTGCATCATGGCCATTCTTTCTTTCTTAAGTCCAGATGCACCAAGGTTACAAAAAATGAGCATGAGATCAAACACTACCATGAAGGCCTATAACAAACATGAAGACCTATTACATTCAACATGAAATGGTGCAAGGGACCTTATTACATCACAAAACCTTGGAAAACAAACAAATAAAAGCTAAAAGCCTCATGGAGGCAAGAAATCCCCAAGGTACCCTTGCACTAGTTATGCAAAAGATATGATATGCACTATATTTTTGTATTTTTCACATGTATATATCAATTATATGGATGAATGAATGAATGCAAAATGGTTTATTATGACATGAAAATATATGATTTAATGTGTGGATATGAATGATTTATGAATTCTAAATGTATGGATTATTATGGGAATGGATTATGATAATGTATGGATTTATGATATGGATAAATGGGTGCATTTATTATATGTATGGACAAATGACATGTATGAGTGTATGCATTAGGACAATGCTTTATTGTTGGATTTTATGCAATGAAATTTGTGTACCTACATGGATGGATGGATGATGAATGATTTAGGATAAATTCTTTCTTTTGGATTTTTTATGAGGCAAATATATGTCCTAATTAATGTATGGATGAGTATATGAATGTACTATGATGATGCATGAATTATGAATAATTCTTTATTTTTCAAAATTTTCGTGATGCAAATGTTATGATAGATAAATGCATAAATGGTTTATGATTTTGGCATTTTGTGAATGGCGGTATATGATATGATAATGATAGATGTATGGATGGATGATGAATGCAAATGTATAGATGAATTTATGTTATGCCCCTATGTGACATGGATTATTCTTTTGTATGCGATGGATGTTATTATGCCAATGGAATGCAATGCACTTTTCTTTATTTTTGGTATTTTTCTAATGCACATATTTGACCTAGATGTATGAGTGCAAATGAATTATGATGGTGTATGGATTATTATGGCAATTGTTATGATGAATGCATATATGAATGGTCTTTTGTATAAACAAAATATTGAATTTATTATGATATCAATGTATGATATGAATTATGAATGATAATGGTATTATGGATGATGCTTTATTTTTGTGGTTATGCAATGCAATGCAAATGTGTGATGAATGAATAATGGGTATATGGATGATAATGTGTTGTTTTATAATGCAACTACCATGATGGATGATTCTAATGATATGATATGGAAATGCAAATGCAAAGGAATGATTTTTTTGTTATTTCAAGTATACTCAATCTTTTAGTGAGGGATAACATCACATTGAGAATTGCCAGCTTTGGAAAAATCTATAATGAAAATGTAGAACTAATATGAATGCAATCTTATCTATGCAATGTTGTCATCTGATTTATTGTGCTTGGTATCATCATTGAGTGTTTTATTATGTTGAAAGTTAGTACAAACATCGATGGTATAATTAAACCATGATTACTTGAGTACAACTTCCATACAACTTTCGTTAAGATTTAATAGTACAAGATAACACAAGCATCTAGGTATAATTGGACTAGGATGACCTAAGCATCACTTGTGTAAACAAACAAGAGTTAATCATGTTCCTGTACAAATTCAAAATGTCATCAATGATACTTTGTAGAGCATGTACCATGAAAATTTGCACAATAGTAATGATTGACTCATAGACAATAGACAAATAAAAATATCATTCTCAATCATAGCCCCTCTAGTTTGCGACATCATCAAGGTACTCCAGAGAAATGATAACAACAATCAAGATACAACAAATGAACATTCATGCTAAAGTGATCCAACCATGATTCAAAAGATCATCCTCCAATGAGAATTGATTTAATTGTCTTGATGTTGATTTGATTTGGATGGCTAGTTAATTGGTTGATGTTCAGTTTGATGGTTAAAGTGATTGTTGTTTTTGTAGAGGTTGCCTTGTTGTTTTAAGCTCAACAGTTATTTTCTCCAAGTGAGTTCAGGATTTTTCCCCCAGTGAGAAACAAACCAAATTTATTATGGATATGTACAATGATAACCAAGACAAGGTGGGACACGACCACAGTAATTGAATATGGTCATGAAGCTCATTGTATGATAGGCGTGAATGCACAATGATAGAAAAAAGCGGACAGTCGACACACGTTCAAATAGAGGGAGAAGCCAACTTATCACAAATAGCGCCTGTTTGCCAAGTTTTCAGCATTTGTTTTTATTGCACTTTTTTAGATTTTATGATATTTATTTTATGTTACCAAGATGCCTGTTTGGCAGGTTTTCATCGAGGCAACAATTTTTTGATTTTTCACTTTTTTTTTTGTATTTTCTCTTTTTTTGCTTTTTGATCTTTTTGTTTTTTTTGCTATCACCAAGACGCCTGTTTGCTAGGTTTTCATTAGGGTGACCATTTTTTTAAGACTTTTTTTATTTTTATGATTTTTTCAAGACTTTTTCTGATTTTTATGGATTTTTTGAAGACTTTTTTTAATTTTTATGGAGTTTTTCAAGACTTTTTATGATTTTTATGGATTTTTCAAGAGTTTTTCTGATTTTTATGGATTTTTTCAAGAATTTTAAGCATGCACTGGATGCATTATGTGTAGAATTTCTTTAGATGAAGGTTGTTCATTAGTTCTTCAAATAGATCCCCTTCTGGTGTAGACAGCTAATATGCCCCTGATCTAAAGACTGATATAATAACAAAAGGGCCTAACCAATTTGGCTCAAATTTTCCTTTCTTTTCATGATCTTGCTGATTACGAGGATCTTATTTCAATACTAAATCACCTACCTAGAATTTTCTTGGATTGAACTTGTGATTGTAGCTCCTAGACATTGTTTGCTGATATACTTTTAGGTGATCCATTGCAAGATGACGACGTTCATCCAACAATTCCAGATCTTGTAGTCTAGACACTTGATAATCTTCATCTGAGATAAGACCTTTCAAGGACATGCAGAGTGATGGTATCTCAACTTCAATAGGCAGGACAACTTCAAATCCATATAGAAGGGCATATGGTGTGGTTCCTGTGGTTGTATGGATGCTTGTACGATAGGACAATAAGGAATGGGTCAGTTGAATGTGCCAGTCTCATCCAGCATCATTGATGGTTTTCTTTAAAATATTTAGGATAGTTTTATTTGAGGCCTCTGCTTGGTCGTTTCCCTGAGCGTAACAGGGTGTAGAAAACTAATGTTGAATATGGAACCTTTCACAAAGTTCTTGTATATTCTGATTCTTGAAAGGTCTTCCATTGTCAATGACAATGGGTTGATGGATACCATACCTACAGATGATGTAATTTAGGATGAACAATGAGATATTCTTTCTTGTGATGGTGATTGAATGCATGGATTTGATCCACTTTGTAAAGTACTTTGTGTCTGTAATGATGAACTGGTGTCCATTGGATGAAGGTGGGTAAATTTAACCTACCAGATCTAATTCCCACTAAAAAATGGGTCATGTTCATGTGAAGGGATACAACTCTTGTGCTGGTGCATGGATAAGATTATCATGGATCTGGCATTTCTAACATCTTTTGATAAATTGGAAGGACTCTCTCTCCATATTCAACCAATAATACCCCAAACGGAGGAGTTTCTTAGTGAAGGTTAGACTACTTGAATGAGTGCCACAAATAACTTCATGGACTTCTTTTAAAGTCGTTTTAGACTCATTGTGTTCTAGACATTGTAAGAGAGTTCCATCAAGACCTCTTTAGTAAAGTACATCTGCTATAAGAGTGTGTCGGGTGGCTTGGCGGATGAAGTTTCATTTTTGGTTTAGAGAGAGATAAGGAGGAAGGGTATTATCTTTCAGGTACGTATAGATCTTTCCATAGAGGGAGATATCAGCCTCAACTAGGTGGCATATGAGTTGGGATTCAGGATCTTCATAAGCAGGGGTAAACAATTGTTCCACCATGAACTCATAACAACTTCATTTTTTTGGAATTTGTAGCAAAGAAGCAATGGTAGCCATAGAATAAGTAGTTTTTTTGTTAATCCTTGGGATTTGAGAAAAAATTATGTCAACAAAATATTTCTTGAAGTCATCAATCATCCTTTTATAGGGCATTAGTTTGTCATCCTTTGTTTGGTAATCATCATTGACCTGCTTAATGCTATAAAATTCCATGATTCTAAACTAATGTGATTAATGTCATGATGCTAAGATGAATATACTGTTGTGATGAAAATGGACCTGCTATACTGTAAATGTTGTGATATGATTGTTGTAAAGAAGCTAATATGACAATGGTGATGCAATTACTACACTAAGACATGATTCTAAACTAATGTGATTAACATAATTTCTAAATGCTAAAATGATCTAAACTCTAAATGCTCTCAAATTGCAATAATATTTTTGCAACATAAGTTTGTAATCCAATTCTCCTTGAAAAGCTATAGAATTGCCTTCTATTTATAGATTTTTCTAAGATTGGGATGAGGTGGCAAAGATGGATGGTTGAGATCGTGATCCTGAGGCATCGACGATGGAGCACAAAGAGGTTGGAGATAATCATGGAAGTGGTTCCCTTTAAGAGAACACCTTGCCAAGTATTGAAGAGAATTAGAGGAAAGAAGCCATGTGTCCAACATGGTTTCAAATTTGTTGTAGGTTGTTGATGAAAATTCTTATTTTCTAAATTAGGAATATTTAAAATCATGTGACACATGGTGAGGTGGTAGGTGAGGTGGAAGGAAGTTAGAGAAATATGGAGACATGTGCCAAATTTGAATTAAAAATTCAAATTTAAATGAAGAGGGGGGTTTAACTAAATGACAAATTATTTAGATTTGTGTATTTAATTAATTTAAGAAGAAAATGATTTTTGAAATAGAATAATTTAGGGATGAACTGTATAAATAAATTTACCAATTTATCTATATTATTAGAGGAACTAAGATTGATTAATTAAATAACAAGTATTTAATTAGATTAAAAATAAAGTCATCGAATGGAAAAGTGGGACTGCACGATGCGGAGGTGGAAAATGGATTTTCTCCATTTTCAAAAATTCTACCAAGTTTTGTTCTTCCCAAGGGCCCTCCTGGCCTGCCTACCTCTTCCCGAGGCCTCTGGTTCCTCTAGGTATCTCCGCTCTACAACTCATTTTGAAAATGCAAGGTTTTCGTTTTGAAAGTTTGAATCCAGTACTGTTGGACCTTGACCTAGGTCTAGGTTCTTCTCTGGTGGCCAAGGCCCCTATTTCAATGGCTCTCCTAGTTCTATTTTTAGGAATGGGAACTGGGTTCAGGATTCTCATTCTTTCCTTCCTCCTTTCCGTAAGAAATCTCTCATCAAAGGAAATCAACCTACTTTTGACATCTATGAATCGCCTTTCACGTCTTCCTCCTCTCGCTCGTGGGCTAATGTTGCGGCTATCCATCTCTTGCCCCTTGCTTCCCTTGGAGCTCCCTTCATTCCAAAGCCAAAACCTATTTTGACCAGTTTTCCGAATACCATTCCCATTGTCTATTCAAAATTGTATGCTCTTAACCCTCTTAAGTTTCCCAACACCATTGCCCTTCCTGTGTAGAAATGTTATCCAAAAAAATTAGCTTCTAAGCATTTGGTTCCTTCTCCTGCTATTTCAGGTTGTGGCGGTAAATCTGCTTGCATTCATCATCCTCTTGAATGATCTGTTGCTCAGGAACACTCTAGTAAGTCTCGGAAATCAAAGGGAAAAAAGTGGAAGAGATGTCCATCTCGGGTTGAGGTTACGTTGCCACATTCCATGCTTAATCTGTAGATCTCGAATCTAAAGGATGTTGCCTTGTTTGGTAAGGTTTGGAATTTTCTCCCAAAGCTTGAGTTTTTACAATCTTGGGTGTTTAATACTTGGGTCGGTTCCAACCAAGTTTTTTATTTAGATAAATGGGAAGGTTTTTTTGTGGTTATCTTCTCTGATAAAGATTCTAGAAATGTTGTTTACCATAAAAAATCTTGGATGTGTGAGGGAAATGGTCTCTTTACAACTTTGTGGACTCTGAATTTTAACCCTAATCGGCTCAATGTGAAATTTATTCCTTTTTGGATTCAGCTTTAGGGTTTACCTTTGGAATATAGAGAGTTGGGCATCATTGAGATTCTTGGTAATAAACTAGGCATTTTTCTAAATCAAGATATGGAGTTTTTTTTAAATCCTTCTTTACCAGTTAGGTTTTCGGTATTAATGGATGTTTCAAAAATATTTGCATCAAGTGTTCAAATTAACAAAGTGCATGGTTTGTGGGATCAAAACGTAGTTGTGGAAGATCCCAAGCTTTTTTTCTTTTTATGTCATTTTCCTCTTCACCCTTTTAAAAAATGTTAGCAACTTGGTTGTGAAAATTCTGGTTGCAAATCAAAACCTGTTGATTCATCTTCAGTTTCGGCCCCTTCATCTGCAATGATTCCTACTGGTCTGAATGGTAGGATATTGCTTGACTTATCCCTTCTCGGGAAGATTGTTGACCTTTGCTTTAACTGGTCCCTCTTTGTTGGATAAAAAAGGTTTCATTTTTCTACTTCAAAGGGATTGTTCCCATTTTTTCATTTAGGTTATCTTAAATCTCTCCTTCAAGAGGAATCAAAGGCTTCTCAAGATGGTTCCTCTTTTAATGAGATTGCTTTGTTGGATGAGGATTTTTTTACTAATAAATCTTTCAATTCAAGTGGTGATCTAGGCAAGAAAGTTTTGTGTCGCTCTATGTTTAATCAGGTTGTCATCTCTGTTGATCCGGGTTGGGTTCTTTCTTTGCGATCTCCAATAAAGATTTTTCTTTATTCCTTAAATGTTTTAACACCACAAACTACTTTCGATAGCTTTCATCAAGCAAATCAGTGTGCTTCCATGTTAACTTTGGGTGTGACAAATAATAGTGATTTTTAAACTTAGCATTTTTGAGCAAAGTTTTTTTGGTGGCCCTCAAAATCCACCAGTCTTAGTGAGATTTTTTTTTGCTCATGATGACTTGCCCTCAGAAGAAGATCTTTTGAAGATTGTGGATCAGTCTTTAGTCTTTGTAGGTGAGCAATTGATAGAGGACATTGCTTCAGATGTATTTGGTGAAGTTCTTCCCATGGATGATTTTTGTTCTATTTCTCAATCAAAGTTTTCCCCACCTGACAATAAAAAGTCTCTTGCAAAAAGAGGAAGAAATTCTTTAGCTATGATGCTACAAGAAGAAATTTCAGCAGGGATTCAATCCACTCTAGATGTTAATCTAGGTTTCTCCTCAAAACAAAAAATGCCAAGGAGAGGTTTTTGCTCTCCTAAATTACAATGAAACTTATTTCCTGGAATGTCAGAGGCTTAAATGCCTCTGAAAAAAAGTCCCAAGTGAAGCATCAATTAGATGCTTCAGGGGCTGATATTATTGTTTTAAAAGAAACAAAAAATTTAGAGGAATCCTTTTTAGCGATAAAAAAAAATGGCTCAATTGGGAAGCATCCCATTCACCTTCTCAAGGTGCTTCGGGAGGTCTAATAACTTTTTGGAATACTAAGTCAATTAGTATTTGTAATATTTATTTTTTAGCAAAATTGGCAGTTAATGCATGCCACTCATTTTGAGCTTTCATTTTGGCTTTTCAATGTATATGGTCCAACTAGCACTACTGCTAAAAAATTGTTGTGGGATACTCTCAAGGAAAAAATTGATTTGTTTGGTTAGGAGAAATGTGTTCTAGCCATAGATTTTAATGTAATCGCTAATGACATGGAAAAAAAGGAGGAATTAGTCCTCCAAAAGTTGTAATGTATGATTTTGCATCATTCATTCATGATAATGCTTTGGTGGATGTAATGCCATTATATGGTATCTTCACGTGGACCAACAAAAGGATAAGTTTCTTGCAAATTGCGGAAAGATTAGATAGATTTTTAATCTCTTCGAACTGGATCATTTTAGACCACTCTTTTTCTTCAAAAATTATTTCTTTGGTAGCTTTTGATCATTTTGCTATCTCACTTCTCATTTATGGTAAAACAATCAGATCAAAGTCTCATTCATATTTTAAATTTGAGTCTATGTGGCTCAAGCACCCTGATCTAATTAGCAGTTTAAAGCAATGGTGGAAAAATGCTCCCTTTGTGCAAGGGTCAAAGATGTTTCAATTAAGTAAAAAATTGGATCATGTCAAGAAGAATCTAAAAACTTGGAATCTGTTAGTTTTCAAGAATGTTTTCTCCCAAAAAGACGGTGTATAAAAAGTTAGTTGAAGTTAATGAAAAAATCATTACAAATGGTCTTGACAACTCATCATTTGAAGAACAAAAGAAATTGTAATTAGATTGGAAAGAATTACTATCTCGAGAGAAGGAATATTGGAGACAAAAATCTTGAGAACTTTGGCTGAAAGATGGTGACAAGAACACCAAAAAATTTCATCTTTCAACTCAAACCAAAAAATATAAAGCCTCAATATTTTCAATTCAAGATAGCATGTCAAGCTCTTCTCTTGTTAAAGAGAAAGACATTCAGGATGAAGCAATCAAATTTTTCTTTAATCTTTTATCTTCGAGTGTTAATAATAATGAGAATTTAGCTGTTGAAAAAGAGGAGCTATTACAACATATTCCCTCCCTGGTTTCTCATGAAGACAATATCAGGTTGCTTTCTCCTTTCTCTTTTCAAGAGCTAAAAGAGGTTGTTTTTTCAATGTCTCCTGAGAAGGCTCCAGGCCCAGATGATTTCACAGCTATTTTTTTTATCAAAAATGTTGGGATTTCATTGGCTTTGACATTTTAAGTGCTTTGGAGGAGTCTAGAAAATCTGGGGGTATGTTAAAAAAATTCAATGTCACAAATTTAGCTATCATCACTAAAATCCAAGCACCTAAATCTTTCTCAGATTTTAGGCCTATCTCACTTTGTAATACAATTTATAAAATTTTCACAAAGGCCATTTATGTTCGCCTTCATCCTCTGATTTCCTCAATAATTTCATAAGAGCGAGGTGGTTTTGTCCCTGGTAGAGAAACTCCAGAAGGAGCAATTGTGGCTCATGAAATTCTGCACACAATAACATTAAATAAATTATTAGCTATGATAATTAAACTTGACATGCAAAAATCATATGACAGGGTTGATTGGTGTTTCTTAAATCAAGTGCTTTTGAAGTTTAATTTTTCTCCTAAATGGTGTAAATGGATAATGGCTTGTATTTCAGGTGCAAGATTTTATGTGTTACTAAATGGTTCAGTTGTGGGATTTTTTAATTCCTCACAAGGTGTTCGTCAAGGTGATCCTTTGTCTCCATTCTTATTTATTATTTTGTTTGAAGCATTGAGTAGATCATTCCTTTCAACTAAGTCTCAAGGGAAAATTAAAAGAGTTTCATTTCCAAATACTTATATATCAGTAACTCATTCCTTGTTTGTTGATGACACGTTGCGTTTTGGTAAATTTGTTCTATCAAAAGCTAAAAACATAAAATATATTCTAGATAAATATACTAGTGTCTCAGGTCAAAAAATAAATGAAGAAAAATCTAAGATTTACTTGTTTAATACCAAGCCTTTAATTGAGAAATCTATTGTTAAGCTTTTTGGCTTTAAACAAGATCAACTGCCAAGTAAATATCTAGGAATCCCATTTTTTTCAGGCCAGAATAGGGTTTCCTATTGGCATAAAATTATCCAAAGTATTCAGTCCAAGTTGCTCTCGTGGAAAGGAAGATGGCTCTCCCTAGTAAGAAAAATTCTTTCAATCAAAATAGTTCTTTCTTCTATTCCAAATCACTTTATGTCAGTTCTAAAAGCACCCAAGTCTATCTTATTTCAAATTCAAAAAATTATCAGAAAATTTCTTTGGTTTGGTAATGTTGATACCAAAAAGAAGATTCCTCTAATTTCTATTGAATCTATATGTCTGTATAAATTAAAAGGTGGGGCGGGCCTTCATAGTCTTCAAGAAATAAATTTGGCTTTAGGAGCTAAAATGGTCTGGTGTTTGTATACAAATCCTTCTCTTAAATGGTGTCACTTAATGCAAAATAAATACTTGGATAGTCAGTCTTCATCTAGAATCTTCACTGTCTCTAATCCTCCTTCAGGATCTGCAATGTGGAATTTCCTTTTGTCCTGCAGAAAAATTATACTACCATATTTAACATGGGAAATTAATGATGGTAAACAAGCTCTTTTTTTGGAAGATTCATGGAATGGTTATAAGAAATTAAAAAGCTACAATTTGGATTCTTCAATATCTTATTTTTCCCAAAAAATTTCTTTATATGTCTATCAATATTTTGACAATGTGGATCTTTTAACAGGAAAAGTCAAATGGAAAGATTTTTCTAATGAAACAATTGATGATAACCATAAGGCTATCATTTCATCAATATTGAGGGAAAGAATAGTCTTTCTCTCCTCTTCTTCAAATAGGTTAATTTGGTCCAGAGCTCATAACAGTAACTATTATGTCAAAGAAGGGTATCTTTCCCTAACTAAAGGAGTCTCCCAAAATCCTGTTCAAAGAGCATATAAATTTTGTTGGAATTCAAAAAATTTGCCTAAAGCAGGTTTTTTTGCCTGGTACGCAATTCAGAGCAAAATCTTAACAAGTGAAAAATTATCCAAATTGAAAATTTATGTTCTTTTCAATTGTGTTCTTTGTGATCAAGTGCTAGAAGATGTAAAACATCTTTTTATTCTTTGTCCAATAGCACAATGTTGTTGGAATTTTGTCTTGTCAAGATTAAAGTTGCAAACAACCTTGCCCAAGACTATATGGGATTTATTTTCTAGTTGGCCCCAACTTTATAGAACATCCTTTTTTGCATGCATTCGGGAAGTGATCCCTGCTTTTGTGTTGTGGTCTATCTGGTGGGCAAGGAATAAGTGCATTTTTAGGAAGGAAAAACAATGTGTTGATCATATTTTGATTTCTCTAGAAAATTTAATTTCAGAATTAGTCAATACGTATGTGGCCAAAAACAAACACACAGGGTCAATTTTTCAGATTGGGACTCAAAAATTCTTAAAGCTTGGCCTCTTCTTTTACTTTCTTTCAAAGGTAGCCTTCATAAAGTTAATAAAATTAATAGATCAAAGGTTGTTTGGCTAACACCTCCTTTGGGCACCTTCAAGTTAAATTTTGATGGAGCTTCAAGAGGCAATCCAGGAATTTCAAGGGCAAGAATAGTCATTAGGAATCATAAAGGTTTAGTTTTATGTGCCAAATCCATAAAGTTGGTATGTGGAACAAATAATGAAGCTGAAGCTCAAGCGTTATCATTTGGATTAAGATTGGCTCTAAATTTTAAAATTTCAAACCTACAGATTGAAGGGGATTCACTTATTTTAATCAATGCCTGTAGGGATCAAAAAATCCAAAATTGAAAGTTGGCATATATATTAAAGCAAATCTTGAATTTGTTAGAAAAAGTAACACATTTTCATTTATTGCACACTTATAGAGAAGGAAATTTGGTGGCAGATTATTTAGCTAATCTGGGTTGTGATCAAACTGAAAAGGAAGTGGTTCATATAGTTAAGCTTGGGAAATTTGAGCTTGCTTTGGAAAAAATAATTTCCAGAGAGGAAAATGGTTGTTGATCAAGTGAATTTTATTCAAAATAGTTAATAATTTACAAGTGGTATTTTCAGCCATGGATGTGCTAGTTTAAAATATAACTTGTGCTTTACAAGTAATACATATTTTTAGCTTGCATATTTGTTGCTGATAATTTCATGTGTAGGTTTATTTCTAAGTATTTTGAACCATTTTTTAAATTTTGAAGCAATTTTTGGCAAATACAAATTTGGATGGAGATGTTGCTTGTTGATATCATCTGGTACAATTCATGTCAAATCTTCAGTGCTTTCCATGTCAAATATTTGGTTTACATGCCACTCATTGTTTATAGTGCATTCGGGATTGTGATGGCATATGATGTATGTGTAGTGTAAATCTATCCTCCGATTGACAATTGCTTACAAGTGAAAGATGCTACATAAAGATCTGTTGCCAGAATAAGGTAGTAACTATATCTATCATGGCCATCATGAAATACTCTATCAGGTACTGGTATTCATTTTTGAATAACAAATATTTTTAGCACGTTTAAGACATCTAGCAGTGCAGGGAAAATATCACATGGTCGATTAGAAAAATAAATCGTGGCACTCTAGGAAGTAAGGATAATATGTAGCCTTTCAATTGGTGTTAAGTGAATTTATTAAATTAAGTTTAACATGATTGGAGTGGTGTGTGAAGTATTTTCAAGATTAATTTGATAAGATAGTAAGGACATTATGAAATAAACAAGGCTTCCTTTCACTTATATATATGGATTGAATTGTCATTTAAGCTCCGTCAAGCTGGTTGAAGTTTTTTTTTTTATTTCAATCTTTTCTCTAACCAAAGATTGTGTGCTTGTGTGCTATCCAAAGTCTTGAACAAATTGCATTATGGATTATCTCCCACAGAATTTGAGAATGTGGTTCCCTGTGCAAAGTTGGGAATCCTCGATTACTGGTAAGTTTGATATGCAGCAGTTACAAATTGTTTTTAAGTTTCGCTGCCCTTGTGACTATAGATGTTTCAAATGTATCATTGGAAGGGAATTTCTTCATCCAAGAGCAAGAAGATTTATTTTTTCGTCAAATGTTCTTTCCATCTTTTTATCTAACATCATGGATATGTTACAATGTTTGGATTCAGTAAGTGTCATTGCAGAAAAAATGGTAAATGAAATCTTCCTGCAAAATGAGGCTCTTCTTACAAGTGCTTAGAAGTATGTATTTTCGCGGGGTGATGGCTATGTGGGTGGTATATTTCCTCCACATTTTTTACCACATAACAAAGCATATGTCAATGTTTATGATGCTTTTAAAATATCTTTAGAATTCTAATACCCAGTCACTTGAATAAAGAACTATCAAGATACTCTCATCATCTGGGGAGAGATATGACTGAAATATTCAGGGAAAAATATCACTATACTTATTTTCTACTTCATCATAATTATTATCATGCAACTTCTTTATTACAGAGAATTCCAGGGTTTGTTCACTCTCCGGCACACGAAGGTCACCAGAATGTGGTTCAGCTGCAATCATAGGGTGGAAATAATAGAAGTTTAGCCATAGCACATATTCCAGACGTGAACATTGTTGTGAACTTGCAGTTGGAGGGAGTGGATAATGAAGAGAAGGATGAAAATTTGATTGATCTCATGCAAATGTGGGAGTGAAACAAAATGAAGGCAAGGAAGGTTTTTTGCAGGTTTACACAGTTTGTAAGATACAGTAATATTTCAGGTCTTTATAAAGTGTATTGTCTATGATCTAGTGGATCATGACAAAATTGTAAGTCTCAGATAGCTATGCTTAGTCAATTTTGTAAATTCTAGTTTACTCTTTGTAAACATATTGTTCATTATTGTCTTTTATGGGCTATAACTGAAGGTTTTCTCGCTGTCTCTTTCTTCCCAATATGCTCTTTGAGCTAGTATATATGTAAAAATATGTATTATATTAACATATAGTGGTTCGCCACTTTTGTTTAGAAAAAAAAACAAGTATTTAATTAATTATGCTCCAAACCATTTTTATGTGTATACAATCGTTGGTCCAAAAAATTCTACTTATTGTAGAATTTCCACTTCCTACTATTTTATGGAATTTTTTTTGTCATCTACATCTATGGATTTTTAACTTGTTGCCTTTGTATACTTGTAGCCTACTTTTGCACTTCTCATTTTTACAATGAATTAGTTATTGTAATGGACAAGCTTTAAAATTTAATCTAAATTCATTGGCCATTGATGGATGAAAGGAAATATTGTCTTCATTTTTAGGGGCCTTTTGGGAAGGAGTAAAGGGAATAAGGCCAATCTATAAATTTTTAATGGTGATGCATATATTTTGTAGCTCTAGAAAAACCTTGTGTAATAAAATTATAACGAGAATAAATAATGATGTTGAATTAATGTGTGGATGTATATTTATACTATGCAATTGGGTCACCAAATAATGCCCCTAGTCATGACTACATCAATGAAAGGAATCTAAGGTAGCAGGACAACCTCATACACTAATCTTGAGAGGAGACTAATGTAAAACTTTTATAGATATTTAACAGATACATAAACTTAAACAAAAATAAATATAAATATCATGCATACCACAACATAGTGATTTACATGGGGAAAGCCCTTTCGGGAGAAAAAACTCACACTCCAAAAGCCAACCAATATATTATTTAGAAATCACAAAGATTACAATATACTTATAGAGTAAGCTTCTCATAGGAGTCTCACCAACCAGAGATCTAAAGGCAACACGATCACTATCAGACTCTTAGAATACATCACAATACACACCTATAATACAATGCCCTCATAAAATAGGGTTGCCTTCTAGGGCAAGTCAAGCTAATAAAATATTGGTCGTCGGATCTAAGACCTAATGATGAACCTCACGGGGGGGATCCCCTGCCCCCTGATCATCTTTGTATGAACATTACCTTATGTATCAACATTAACCTATGTAATTGCAAGGTTGAGACACATTTTCCCAGCAATCAAGTGGTATTAGAGTGTGGTTTATGCACTTGAGATATGTGTGAGGAGAAGGATTTCATATTTGAGAAAGATAGAATTTGATGAGCTATGTTGAGATTGGGGTCATGATACCACCTTGATTGCTTCAAGTGGTATTAAAGTGAGCTATATGTTCGAATGTGTGTGAAGAGAAAAGGTTCCTTACGAAAAGAAGAAAAGAGAGAAGGTAAAGGAAATGAGGTTTTAGTCTTGCTTATTGGGAAATATGAGAAGTTGAAATTAAGGAGATAAATTATTTCCTAGTGAAGAGTTTCAGATCTAGAAGAAAGGCTCATTGAAGAAGAGGAAGAAGTTGTAGAAATAAGATAGAAGAAATAAAGGAAAATCTCATTGATTTTTTTTGAGAATGAGTTTGTATGAATTGTTTTTAGGATGAAGTATGCAAAGATCGTTAGAGAGAAAGGATGGAACAACCTTGAAGGTTCGAAGATGTCTCAGTAAACCATAAGATATTTGTTATAGAAGAGGATATTCCACAACTAAAGAGAACTATATGCTCTAGTTTATTCTTTTTAGATATGAGAAGAGGTCTATAATTGTAGGGGTAGAGAAGGAGGCATGAAAATTTGAAAAGGTATGCTCATTTTTTAAAGTTTTTTTGAAAGCGGTGATATTTGTTGTAAGTAGGGTCCTATAACTATAGAGGGTTTACACCATAAAATTAGAGATATTTTTAAGGGGATGTGTGAGTCTTAGAGAGTTTACAAAAGACTATAGAGGTAAGGGAAGACATCTTCAAGAAGGAGAACAAGAAGAGTCATGGAAAGAAAGGTATGAATTATATTTGTCGAAGAGTGGGTGAGAAGATTTAGAGAAGGTATTTATGAAGATTTGAGAAGATTCCAAGCTAGATTGAGTGCGTTAGAAATTGAACAAGGAAAATGAAATATTATAGGTGAAAGAAGATATGGGGAATAATGTCATTAAAGTGACATAGAAGAAATGAATAAAAGGAATTGATGTTAGATGCCATGAAGAAGGGGTAAATTCTTATCCTAAAGAAGGAGAAGATTTGAGTTAGTATGATAAAATGGAGGATCCTAGTGAGAAGGAGATCCTTTTGGAAGAGGATAGAGAATGGATGGATCAACAAGAGATGACGAAAAAAAGAGAAGATGAAATGGGTTAGATTGAAACCCATATTTTAAATGATATTGATTTATTTACGAGAAATGTGAAAGAAAGGAGAGAAAGAGAAAAATAAATCCTCATGAAAGAGGATAATGAAGAAGAAAATAATGTGGTGGAAGAATATATGGGGATGCATGTTAAAGAAGGAAAGGATAAATCAAAATTGATGTTGCAACAAAGACATGTCTCTTTGAAGGAAATAAAGTGATAATGGATAAGGATATAGTAGAAGAGAAAGGCAATGTTGAAACGCTTATTATCTGGCATTATTTTATTTGTAGCAAGTAAAGAGAATACAAAGAAAATGAAAGATGAGATGATGGACTTTAAGAGACCTATACTTGACAAGAAAATTTATGAAGATGAGAATAGTATCCTATTGAGAGAGGAGATGAGAAGAATAAATGGGTTTCTGAAAGGAAAATTAGTAGAGGAACCTAAGGAGTTGATCGAGGAAGTGCAACTTATTACACAAAAAGGATTACACAAAAAGGAAAAGATGAGAAGGAACTTGTTGGCACACTTGTTTTAGATATTATTTTTGGTAATATTTTGTATGTAGGTATGAAGAAGGAAGTAGAATGGTGTCATGTGTATTAAATTGAAGGAGATATCCTTATGTAAAAGGATGAAGAATAAAATAATGAAAATATAGTTGAAGCATGTCTAAGTAAAGGTCTAAATATGTTGACACCAAGGGATGAGCATAGAGAGAATGTTGCAGAAGTAGAGAAACATGAGAAAATAGAGGTAAAAGTTAATATTTTTCATTTTTATAATGAGGAATATGATGTTGAGTTATATGGATATGAGATGGTGAAAATGACATAAAAGATGAATGGAAAGTTAGTGAAAATAAAGTGAATGTATAGGAAGTGTAGATGGATCATTTATATGATTTTATTAGTACATATTTATATGCAACTTGTGCAATGAAGGTAACTGAAAAAGGTAAGATTACAATAGAGAATGGTCCTTTGAAGGACAAAATAATATTAAGGTAAATGATGTAGCTGAGTGTAAAGGAGAAGGATAGAGAAAATGATGAGGATGATAGAGAAATGGGAGGTTGTAGCTCAAACATGTCTTCTGGAAAGCATGAAAAATTTGGGGAAAGGATACAAGGATGAAGAGGTACTATAAGAAACTATTTAATTTCCTTAAAATTTGTGATATTATTTCATGTACTGATGTGTTGTTGATTGAGGAGCATATAAGTGTAGCAATAGGAAGTATGATGGTTTTAGTTGTGATACAACAAAACATTGATAAATATGTTGATATGTAGAAAGGATAGTATGAAGAGGAAGGAGTATGTAAGGAGAGTATAATGTGGAATTTTTATTTCCATGGTTCATGTAATACTAATATATATGTAAGTGTAATGAAGAGATTAAAAGGAGTGGGTGAGAGAAAAAATTCTAAATTGTGTGACCTATTTTCTAGCTGGTATGAAGTGGAAGTGATCAGTGAAAGTTGGGAAGAATATTCTTGAGGGAGGAGGATTAATTATGGTGGGTTTATTCTCATGAGAGAGGAAGAGAGAAGAACTTGGTAAAGTTGGTTGGAATATGGTAGGATAAATCTCACAAGAGAAGAGGAGAAAATAAGCATTGGGTAGAGGTGGAAATTTCGTGGTGGGTTGGAACTCACAAGAATAAGGAAAATAAAATGGTGAATATTTTTGAGGGGGAGGTCAAGATATGGTGGAAAAAGGTCCACATATGAAGAAAAGAGAAGAGAAAAAATTAGGTAGAGCAAGAAAGGATTTGCTCCTACTAAATGTTGGAAAGTAATTTTTGTAAGGTACCCATCACAACATTGGAGTATGTTGCAGGTTGTTCATGGCTTGGAAGGTTAGTTCTAATACTCAACTCTATTTTGTGAGCATATTCTCACAAACTTATTACTCATTTTGTTTGGTGTAGGAGCAATCGATTCCACATGAAACCTTGCATCACCCAAAACAAGGTTTTCTTTCAATTTTAGCTCAATTTTATATTATCTTTTATTTGGTCTTTGTTAGTTTTCTTCTAGAGGATTTTGAGGGTCAATTCAACCAAGTTAAATTCAACCAAGTTAGGACATCACCTTGTAGAAGAGCTTAATGGGTATCTATAGTTTATATTTGGTGAGAATTGGGTAAGAAATGACTAAGTTATGCTCATGTGGGTTTTTGGTTTGTTACTGGTTTATGAAATTTTGGGTTTCTATCTAACTTGCCTTATGAAACTATTTCATCTACTACCAAACTTTACAAAATTTTGTTGCTAAATTGACCATTTACAACCAATTCCAATGTTTTATCCTACACATACTAGTATTGATGGGTTTTCCTTAATTTGTAGTAACTTTGAATTCATCTAGATTGTGAGAACCACTATCTATATAAAACTTGCAATAATTCTTGAACCATCTAAAGTTTGTGGATTTTACAAGGCCATTGGGATATATAGGTAAACTCAAGTGATTTGAATCTTTTATTTCATCAACCAATTTAGATGAATAGTTTTGACAATGATATCAACATGATGTGGACATGACATCAACATGGTGATGATGTCATCATGACATAAGCATTACATCAATAGAGACACGGGTTAATTTTGAAATGATGATGCCATTTGGTATTGTAGTGTCAAAAATTACATACCATTACAATTTCACCTACACTTTTGTATCCACTATAATGTCCAGTCCCTTAGCATTTGTGTAGGCTCATCTTAGCCCTTGCATCAACCTTTTTCCCTTAGGATGCTCAAGACCCCTTTTTAGTAGCTACCTTCTTGCATCAATTATGCATTAACCTTATGTTTTCCTTGTCTCCCAACATTTTTTAACGTAATTTGTCTAGACACTAGTGCTTTGTGCAGACATCTATGCACCACACTAACATCTCATGAAATTTTAATGTTTAATTGGTTGTTTCTAAGTGTCTTGTCACTTGTCACCTATCTTGGTCAGTGAAAATGACTCAAGATGCCTTCTAATGGCTTGAGAATCTATTTTTTCCTCCTCTTCTCTCTTTAAAGTCTATCTTTTCACTTCATTTTTTATCTTTTGGTATCTCTTGCACTCTTGAATATTCTCTCTCATTCCCTCTTCTCTTTTTCTCTTTCTCTCAATCTTGCACAACTCTCTATAGCTTACTACAACAATCTCAAGCTCTCACAATATTCTCTACAACTCTCTTGGCTCTCACAATTATCTTTCTTTCTCTCTCTTTGGATTCCTCAAGCCTTGAAGGTTTATCTATTTGTCTTTTGTATTGGAGAATCTTGGATTTATCAAATCCATTATCTATGCATTTATCTTCTTGTCTATTTATCTTTTAATCTATTTATCTATCTAGTTGTTTGTGGAGGTGGAAACACCAAAATAAGGGTTTGACTAAGGAAAACCCCTAAACAACCCCGACATTTTCTCTTGGTCTTATGTGTGCAGGTGTTGGATATATTTATTTATTGGAGGCTTTGTTGCTTGGTTTGAATGAGTGCTTCCTTTCTCTTCTTTAGTTTTATCACTTACATTTCATTTATCCTACATTGTTTTAGTTTCATTATTTTTCTTCATTCTTAGAATTTCCTAGCAATCACAATAGAAGTAGTCACTTTTCTATTTTCTAGGATATTATTACTTTTCAATCCATAGGAAACACCAGTGTATTGTTGAGATGTTCGCACACCACACTGTTGTCATTGGCTGAGAGCTTGCCATTTTGTCCAAAAAACCTGTACGACCCACTCTTTCTATTTATAGAACTCTCATCATTTTATCTTGTCACCTGAGCTTTGTTCCTTGAGGTAGTTGAGGACCATTTTCTCCTTGTAGACACTTCTTGTCTTGAGACTTGAGGATATCAAATCCCATCCTCTAGAGGTATGAATTTCATATTTTTTCTAGTCAAGTGAACATGGTACTTTCCTTGGTCATCTTAACTTGTAGACTTCCTTGTTCATCTAAACCTATGAAACTTCCACTTGCTTCTGGTCTATGGAACTTCCACTTGCTCCTGGTCTATGGAACTTTCAATTGCTACTATTCTAAAAAACTTCCACTTCTTGTGAAGACTCTACTCCTTTCTAGTTTATATATTTTTATTGTTCATTTGCATCTGTGAACTTTCAACTTGTTGCCTTTATGGACTTGCATCCTACTTTTGTACACATTATTTTTGTAATGAATTGGTTACTGTAATGGCCATGATTTTATTCAATATAACTTCCTTGGCCACTGATGGATAAAAGGAAATGTTGTCTTCATTTTTAGGAGCCTTTTGGGAAGGAGTAGAGGGAATAAGACCAATTTGTAACTTTTTAATGGTGATGTGTATAGTTTTCAACTCCAAAATTCCATGTGTAATGAAATTGTAATGAGAAAACAAATACTATTGTTGAATTCATATGTATACAATTTTTTAGGCTACATGATTGGCTCACTTAATAAGGCCTCTAGTCATGACTGCATCGATAACTTGTAGATCTCAAGAATGAGACACTAGACTACCTATATATCCAACTAGCCAAACATATCCATAAACGGGTAACTATAGTCAAGGAAACAAACAAGAATCCAAGAGACAAAAACATCCTCACACTAAACCACACCACCTCCTATAATCATAAATAAATCAATACCACAACCTATCAACTACATAAATTTTCATGTGATTCCAATACTCAATTATAAATGAATATGAATGACACCACCATCATCACCATTGATATATCAATACTCAACTTTTATCAAATGGGAACTCCAAATCTCACACATGTATCAATCATGTCCTTAAACTATAAGACAACTTGTGTTACTATCTCCATTAAAGTCTAAATTTTAAAAATAGTTATAAAATTATATTATGAATGAAAAATATACTAACCAATTATACCATCATATTAGTCTCATAAAAATATGTATTCTCATAATTTTTCAACCTCCAATTCATTTGGACACTCACAAAATCACACCCCAAATCTCATGTTCTTTTAAGAACTCAATTAAGTACAGTCCTTTATCTACTCATGCAAGTTAAAATGAACCTATTCTATTAATTAGTATGCTAAAAATTATCTCCATAGTCTATTTGAAATCCAAAAACTAATTTTATATGTAATATATGACCTATTATCCATTTTGGAGCAATATTGATTTAGTGATACCAAATTTAAATATAATAGAAAAATCTAATAACTAAACTATATGAATGCATAGTGCTCAGAGATAATTTTTATGACTATAAGAAGTTAAAAATCCAATATATTATGTGAGACTTATGGCCTGTAAAAAAATAGCTCCTTTAGTCAAGTTTCAAAGGAATCTAGTGGCAACCCAACAACACTTGTGTTGGCAACAACAATAGAATTGAAAACTATTTTTAAAATCTTTTAATTTTTAATTTTTAAATCTTTAAAAAATCAACTAGGGGGGCTATATTTAGGGCCTTTCCTAACTAAGGTTGACCACCATTGGTGAGGGTTGACACCCTTGTATTGTCTATTAGTTGGTACCCTAGCTATAGTCAATGTTTTTACTATGGGATATGGGGGTATATGGACCACCCTTCGATGTGCCATTATTATTTTATAATAAATTTAATATATATTTATTATATTGTTCAAGAATTTTGATTTTATTTTTTTATTTGTATTTTATTTTTTTGTGGTCTGTGATTGTATGGTTGTACGACTAAATAATTAGGGGATATATTTTTCACCTTTAGGCCTCAGTGACCAAAATAGGTCAAATTTTACGTCAATATTTATCTCTTGGACCTCTTGAATCCAATTGTGAGGTTTTGTTTTTGTCTTAGGAGGTCATTTGTGAAACTTGATGAGTACAAATATTAGTTATTTTTTATATATTTTATGTATGCTTATAGACATTACCAAGACATTTATCCTATACATGTTCATACATTATGCTATCTTTTATGCCTATTATGCAAACCCTAAACCTAGTTTAAGTATATGGAAATATGATTATGATGTGATGGTTAATGCATGATTTATTTGTGAATATGTATGAATTGTGATTGAATATCTATGCTTAGTAATGGTTTTTAGTATCATGTGCATGTTTTGTGAACTAACCCCTTGTAGTTAGAGGAGGCCCTATAGCCCACGACAACTGCAGGACATAGCACACAGCCAAAGGAGTTCCTAGATAGTGAAATAAGGGATGTCCCAGAATAAATTGAACATAATGACTATAGTATATAGAAATTTAATGGAGGAGATAGTGCATCATTATGACGTTCAATAAATACACTAGAGAGGGAAGAACCCTATTACAATCAAGATTCTAACATAACTGATTTTGAGTGTTCCATGTTCTAATCTATTATAAAAGAGTCGCATTCCAACTTGGAATCTTCTTCTTTTCTAGTTGCAATTAGATTTAACTAAATATTTGTTGTGCTTTGAAATGCAAGGAGTGGTAATCAATGGTTTCAGTTTAGAGTCATGTTCTGAATAAGCTCCCTTGTGCCTATATGTACAACTCGATGGTTGAGTCTTAAGTTAGCTAGTTAGTTAGTTTTCAATCAATTAGTTTGTCATACAATTACCAAATAATTTCAATTTTAATTTATTAGGTAGACTATGTTTATTATGTAATTATGATTTCATGAATAAAATCTTTCAGCAAAATTTTATGTGATATTCTAGATTTGTGCAATGAATGAATTTGAGTTATAATGATTGTGTTGAATCTAAGGAGCTAGATTTGGTTTTAGATTAAGTGGAGACAACTAATTGAGCAAGTGTCACTCAAGATAACTGTCCTTCAATCATTTCTTTTCAATTATTCTATTTATGTTTTAATTGTTACTTCATAAATGCAAATTGTGTTAAACAAATTCTTTGTGTTTCATTCATTGATGAATGCATGAACAATTCTTGTTTCATATTTATACTATGACTATTAGATTTGTTGTACTTTGAAGTGTAGAATAGGCTTAATTATTAGTTCGATTAATTTCCAACATTCACTTTCGAATAGAAGTTAGATACAGTCTTATATTGTTGGTGCTTGTAGCCATAACAACAACTTTACTTTCTTTATTGTTTCATAATCCTATGATTTTACAACCAGTGTAATACCTTTAATAGAATGATTTAGGTAGTTCCAAGTCTTTGAAAGAGCATACAATTATAGTACCATCACAAGCCTACTAGACCTAGTTGATAATTTAATGAAGGTCTTTCTAAATGTTAAGTGGGCTGTTTAGCTTTGTTTTCCCTCTAAATTGTGATTTCCACCAAGTTTACTAGACACTAGTAGGGACTCTACATTTTTGGTGCTATTGTTGGGGATGATGCTATTTTCAAAGATTAGTTTTTGTTATTTCCAATATTTTTTGGTTTAGAATTTATTTTTAGTATTAGGACTGTTAGGTTTAATATTATTAAACTATTAGAGCACTTCACTAACATTGTGTAGGACCCATTGCTATACAAAGTCATAACTATTGTATGCGGAGGCAAAGAGAGTCTTTGGGAAGATTTCTCCCCTCAAACCAACAAGCCAAAGTAGATATTGGTGACTACATTGATCAAAGTGAGGGTACTACTAAAGAAGAATCTTACCTTTCACCAAAATCTACTGAAAATGCATAGGAGACCTTCCAAACAGTGGGTCTAAAAAGAGTGCAGAGTTCATCTCTCTTTGAAGTAGGTGGGATCTGAACTACCTCCTTTTTCTATTTCTCATTTGTCTCTAACTGTAAAACAACAACTAAAGGTTTCAACTCTTGAAAGATCACACTTCCACTATAGAGAACCTTCTTTGCAACTAGATCCCAAAGCTTGCAACCCTTCACACTAACACCATATCCGATGAAGATACACTTAACCACCTTGTTCTTTAATTTAGATCTTTTCTCACTAGGCACGTGAGCATATTCTTCACAACCAAAGAATCTAAGATGTATCATCGAGGGCTTCTTACCAAAACACACCTCCATGGTTGTATTTTCAACAACTTTCAAAGTAAGAGATATATTAATCAGATAACATGTAGTGGCTTCAACTTTAGCCCAATTTTTTTTTCAAGGCCAACGCCACTCAACATACTCCTAGCCTTCTCCATCAATGTTATGTTCATTCTCTTTGCAACTCCATTTTTTTATAGTGTGTATGGATTTTTATTGTGTCTCTCGATCCCATGGTCCCTATAGAACCTATCAAATTATGATGAAAAACACTCACCACCATTATCCATCCTCAAACACTTAATTTTTCTACCAATATGATTTTCAACCAAGGATGTGAATTCCTCAAACCAGATAAAAAATTAAGACTTACTTCTAAGGAAACATACAAATGTCCTTCTACTATAATCTCATATGAATGAGTCAAAATACACATATCTAGATAACAAAGGAACATTAACAAGACCAAACACATATGTATGAATATAATCCTATACCCTAGAAGTATTATGAGAACTATAATAAAAATAAACACAATGTTTTCTTCCATATATACAATGTTCATAAAAATTGAACTTGAGATTACAATCATCAAGGCCTTCAACAAGGCTCTTATTTTTCAAGGGTCTAAGACCCTTCTTACTAGAAAAAATAGATATACTAAGAGGTTGGTGAATTAGTATATCCTTAAAATTAACCTAATTCAATTTTATCAATCATAACTTATTACTTCCTTAACCAAATAAAGAATTCAAAGCACAAGCACATAATCATAACACAAAATTTATGTGGAAAACCCTACAAGGAAAAAACCATAGCGAGAAAGTTGTTTGGAGCTATTGTCCAAATCCAACCTCAAAAAAGTAAAAACAAGATTTACAACCTAATATTTTGTTAGCTTGATAAGCTTGGTTGTCATTGATGTCAAAAGTATGTCTAAGATTGTTTCAATTTGGTTTTCATTAATGTAAGAGAGTTGCAGTCTAGTTGTTTGGTTCCTAGAGTCTTTGAGAAATGCTCCCCATTTCTCTCCTAGTGATTCTTTACTCCTATAGTTTGGAAGATAGATTTTTGGTGTGTCAAGGCATGTCTGATCCAAGGTTCAACTCATTTGGGTTCTAGAAAAGATGTTTTTATGAGTAATAGTTTGAAGACTATGTTGATTTTGTGAAGGTACCTTCAAAGGTGTAAAAGTTATCTCTGCATTTCTCTACATTTTCAGGTATAGTTATGCAGTTCAAAATTTAAGTTCATAGTGTTTTTAAGGTTCTATATCCAAAGTTTCATATCATTACTCCTTTCGTAGAGAAAGTTGAAGGTGACAGAGTTCAAGATTGTGTTTTTTGATGACTGGTTTCAATGTATGCTGGATTGCACCAACTTGTTGCTACATGAAGTTGTGAAATGGTTGTATGAGAGTATTTATGAGTATCATGCAATGTTTCTTGTTTCTCCACAAGCTGTTGTCTAGTCTCTCTAGAATAGGCTGAGGTCTAGAATGAAGGTGTTGTTGTGTTATGCTTTTTCCTGGCCGACAGAGGTATGTTGAAGGTGTGGGCTATAATTTCAAGGTTTCACAAAGTCTAAGAAGTGTTTGAATGTTTTTAATGTCATGATGATTCATCTAGATGAATTTCAAGTAATTTTTAATCATTCATGTGTACCACCAAAGTTGTGATGGTTGACATGCTACAATTTTCACGTTTTCTTGCTTAAGGCTGACCTAATTTGTATTTGCAAAGTGTGTGGGTGATGTTCATTGAAGACCAAAGCTATGAAGAATGTTTAGGACTAGGTTAAGTATGTGTTAGAATTTGCAAGGTGTTTTCCTCTTCCTAGTGTTGCATGTAGTCCTTTTGGGTCTTGCCCTCTATACATTACATGTTGTTGTTTGATCTTTGGTCGACTTATAATTGTAATAATCTTTGTTGTAGGCCGACATATGTAATGTAATCAATGTAATATCTTGTATGTAGTGTAAACCTAGTTGATCTAGGTCATAGATCGATGATGGGTGTCATAAACGATGTGTAATGCATTACGATATTTTTGTAAGCGATTGAAAGAGAAAGAATAGAACTTGTAGATCTTGTTCAAATTCAATTTGATCTATCTCTATGACAGAAGGGAAGTGAAGAGCATGCCTAATTTTTTCTTGGAGGTAAGGAGCCAAAGGAAAAAATTCTTGAAGGTTGAAAGAAGTGAGCTAGTAAGGTGTAGAGAAGACATTTGAAGAAATTGCAAAATAGTTGTCAAAGTATAATTGCAATCATCAAAAGGATTCAACCTAATTTTTTAGATTTAGAAAGTGGAAGGACTGTCATGTAATTTTATTTTATTTTATTCTCAGTTCAAGGAGTAGTTTCTTCCTTGAGTTGTAGCCTTAAAATAAATTTTGTAGGGAGTTGTAGCTTCCTTGGGAGTGTACCTAAAACCTTTCTATAGGGAGTAGTAGCTTCCTTGGGTTGTAGCCCTAAAACAAAGTTGTGAATTATTATTCATTTGTGAGGCTGGATTAGGGTAGTAGCTCCTAGCAACATTTCTCCTTGTGTTTTTTCCCTCTAGGGTTTTCCATGTACATATGATATTGTTTTGTGTTGCGTTCTACATTATTTCTATCTTTCATGTTCTTGCATATGCGGTAAAGTTTGAATTTTATTTTATTTCAAAAATTTTGAGTTTTGATAGAATATTGATTCAGCCCCCTCTTAATATTCTAGTGTATGTTTAACATTTTTATGGATTCAACCAAAGGAAGTTTACAACTCCCTATCAATACAACACTTACAGGAGAGGATACAACCTCCGTATATAATACTTGATAAATTTTGGTGATCCATTGCCACCACAATGCCTTTACTACCTTTGATTCACTGCCTTAAAAATTCACTCACTTCACTTGTTATTTCATTTCACTACCTTCAAAATTCCACCCACACACTTCTGCCTTCTACTCACTACCTTCATCACTTCATTCACACACTTCTTCCTTCATCTTGCTACCTTCAACACTTCATTCACACACTTCTTCCTTCATCTCATTCAAAAAAATTATTCTACCTTTAACTCATTTATTTCGTTACATATCACTTTTAGCACATTGAACACACACACTCTGCTACCACTTACTTGATCACACACTTGATCTTCCATATATAACTTCCACAAGCATCAAAACATTCTTCTTGCTAGCCAAACTAAAATGTGTAAACATGAAACATTCAACGACCATAATGAGTCAACTCCAAATCATCTGCATGAAATAGAAATAGAATGCAGTCCAAGCCAGGAGATAAGTGAAACCTATATAACATCTACACACAATCCCATGTTCGTGCACACAAAAAAAACTTGTTGTAAGCACCTCAAGCTACCAAGTTAACCTAGCAAACACTTAACCCTCCAAATATTAACTCCAGACCACAAGCAATATCAGAGAAACCAAATAAAATCATGTGCATTACATTACAAGCACTAAATTATATTCAAAAACATTTACATGCCCTCTTTTAACAACTTCACTCAACATTAAGCTATCACAAGAAAAAAAAACACAAAACCAGTATCTCTTGCATACCTAGACAACACAGTCTTGAGATAAAACATTGAAAAACTTGACTTATGGTACACATCAAAATTTGAAACTTGAAGGAAGAAAACAAATAGATATTTTAAACTCATCCTTCAAACCATAAGACCACAACATTAACTATCAAGAAATGTGGAGCATTTCTCTGAACCTTCTTGACTGCAACAACATGGTCTTCACTCTGCTAGCTTTAGAAACATCTATGGTAAATTTTATACGTTTAAATTAGGAACATACATATTATACATTTGCATCTATCAAACTTCCAAACCGCAAGACAATATATTCAAATACAAAGCATTATTTTGAGCCTTTCAGTATAACTTCCTAAACAACTATCTACAAGATAACCTTTTATACATTTTACATCAACAAACAAAAAATATATCCAAATCATTCATGAGAAATAATAAATATAGGACAATTGTTATAGAAATCTCATGACATCCATCATCATACATCTGATCAACATACTAGTTACAACATATGCAACCATCCAAACACTACCACTCTGCTGACATCAAGGACAATACTAGCAAAACTCTCTATTCTTTTGACATTAATGATAACACCTACAACAACCTTCCAAAAATCTCCTCCTTTGGCATTGATGGAAACACTAACCTAATATGCAGTTTTCTCCCCCTTTAAAATCAAGGGAAAAGGGCTAATGGTCTTAAAATATTCTTGTCTCAACAAAACTTATCAAACTTGTACCTACCCCCCTTGAGAGGTAGCCTTCATTAATCCAAGGATGGAAATATATATTGAATTTATCCCCTTAGATAGATGCATCAACTATGCATCTAGTTACAAGCAGGGGCAAAAAACCCTAACTTCTACCTGAGATACTCAAATGTATCCTTTGAAAGTGCCTTAGTAAATATGTCTACAACCTATTCCTTTGTAGGTAGATACTCCAATATTACTTCTTGATCCACAAATTTCTCTCTTAAGAAGTGATACCTGATAGATATATGCTTGGTTCTAGCATGCATCGCTGAATTTTTTGAAATATTGATGGTGCTTGTATTATCACACAAAATTGGAATGGTCTCATCATACATCACCTTGATTTTCTTAAAGTTTTTCTTTATCCATAACTCTTGTGCAATAGGATTCTGCAATAATATACTTTTCTTCTACTGTTGATAAGGACATTGAGTCATCCTTCTTACTAAACTAAGAGATCAATCTATCTCCCAAAAGGAAATATCCCCAACTAGTCATTCTTCTATCATCAACACTACCAACCCAATCAACATTAGTATATGCACTCACATAAAATTCATTATGTTTTTGATACCACAGTCCATAGTTCAGAGTGCTCTTCAAATACTTCAAAATTCTCTTGACAACCTTCACCTGGGTTTCTTTTGGATCAAATTGAAACCTTGCAACTAAGAAGAAAACTTGCATAATATCAAGCCTTGATGTTGTTAAGTATAATAGGCCCCCAATAATATACCTATACAAATTCTGATCAACTTTAGGTGACTCATCATCTTTGTTCAAATGGCAACCTATTACCATGGGAGTACTTACTAGTTTTTAATCTTCCATACCAAACTTTTTCAGCATCTCCTTAACAAAATTTTCTTTAGAGATAAAGATACCATTATCTGACTATGCAATTTGAAGTCCAAGAAAGAAAGATAGTTCACCTAACATAGAAATTTCAAATTCTTTTTGCATCTCTTCAACAAACTTCTTACACATTTCATCATTGTCACCAAATATTATATCATAAACATACACTAGAACAATTATAATTCTTTCATCCTCAATCTTTATATACAGATTGCTATTTGTGGTACCTTTCTTGAAGCCCTGCTAGAGTAGGTTCTTGTCTAACCTTGCATACCAATTCCTAGGAGCTTGTTTTAGAGCATACAAATCCATCTTGAGTCTACACACCATTTTTCAGATCCTTTGATAGTTGAAAACCAACAAAATTCTCTATATACACATCTTCTTCCAATTCACCATTCAAGAAAGAATATTTCACATCCATTTGATATACTTTGAAGTTCTTATGAACAACAAAGGAAAGAATTTTTTTGATATCCTCCATTCTTGTCACTAGAGCAAATGTTTCCCTAAAGTCAATTCCTTCCACCTCTGAATAACCTTTGCACACCAACCTTTCTCACAACCTCTCCATCTCCATTTAGTTTATTTTTGAAAGCTCATTTTGTTCCTATCACATTCTAGTCTACAAGTCTTGGCACTAATTCCCATCTGATTTTTCTATATCTAATTTATCTATTCTTCCATTGCTTGAATCCAGTCTTCATCTTTTCTAGGATCAACAAAAGTCTTAGGTTGTTTTCTTGATAACAAAGAGAAATTTACCTATTCATTTGTCCTTATAAATATTCTTCTATTTTGCACACCTTCATTCTTGTCTCCAATTATTTGATCTTCTAAATAATTATTTTGGACATACTTGGTAGGAGTCTTGGGGACTTTCTCCTATGCTTCTCTTTTTGTATAATTTATTCTTCTTCCTCTCAGTAGACAGATTCATCATACCAACAGTCTTATTGATCATGTGTGTTTTGATGTGACTCTTCATCAACTCTGACATTTGCACTTTCAAAAATCTTCCTTGACCTTTTATTGTAAAACTCATAGGCTTTGCTTCTAGTTGAGTATCCAAGAAAGATTCCCTCATCAAATATTGAGTCGAATTTTCCCAAGCCTTCTTCATCTCTTTTGATAAAACATCCACTTCCAAAAATTATGAAATACTTGACAGTTGTTGGTCTTTCATACCAAAGCTCATAAGGAGTTTTGGTGTTATCCTTTAGCTGACCTCTATTAAGAATGTAAACAATAGTATGGACTACTTATTTCTAGTATACATAAGGAAACTTGGCTTCATTCAACATTATCTTAGTCATTTTTTAAACAATTCTATTTTTCCTTTCCACAACTCCATTTTTCTGAGGATTTCTAGTCATAGAAAAATGCCTCTTTATTCCATGATCTTCACAAAATTCCTCAAATTCACTTGACGTGAATTCACCACCTCTGTCAAACCTTAAACACTTTATTCTAGCATTCATTTCATTTTCAACCATTGACTTAAAAATCTTAAACCTATTAAAATTTTATGATTTTTCAAAAATGTAATCCATGTCATCCTAGAGAAATCATCAATGAGTAACATGAAATACCTTTCACATTGAAGATTATTAGTCTTGGTAGGTCCGCATAAATCATTATGAATTAGTTCCAAATGTCTTGTAGTAGAATACTCCTTGGTCTTGAATTGTATTCCTGTCTTCTTATCAAACTCACATTCTTTGCATATAGTGCTTGCATGCTTGATGATTTTTAGCATATCTCTTAGTGCCTGTATGGAACTAATATTTACAAGATTATCAAAGTCTTAATGTCCCATCCTCTTGTGCCATAGCCAAAATTCATTTTTATATCCTAGAAGATAGCTTCTCTCATTGAAACCCTTTAGATTATATAGATTTATTTGTCCTTGACCCTTCTAATACCAATCTACCAGATTTTTCTTTTTTGATTTCACAACCTTGATCATGAAATAAAATATTGTATCCTTTTTTGTGCATATGACTTACACTAAGAAGATTATGTTTGATGCCTTCAACGTAGAGAACATATTCTATCTTGGATTTTCCATCAATCCTTATGGTACCCTTTCCATAGATCTTTGCTAATGAATTATCTCCAAACTTTAATAATCTACCATTCCATTTGACCAGATTGAGAATTTTCTTTTTTCACCAGTCATGTGACTTAAACAACCACTATCTATCACCCAAATATTTATTTTTCCTTCAACATGAAATTTTTTTTGGACAACCATCAAGTTTTCAACCTCATTATCCGATTCCTCTCTTTTGGAGGTTTCAATCTCCTTGAATTGCTCAATAGCATCTACTTTTTTTGCCAGTTCACTTCTACAAAACTTTTCTATATGCCCAACATTATTGTATATTTGACATACCACATTTACATTCACAAGAGAAGCAAGATAATCTCTACTTGCAAAAAAATTTCTATTCATTTCATATTTGCACTCAACAACCTTATGGCCATACTTATTACATATGAAACAATAACAAAAAATTGCATGATTGAATTTGGTTTTGGAGATATTTATTACATGGTGAGATCTTCCTTGAGGTATCATATCAGCTTTTGAATTTTTGGACATTGATTTCTTTTTCATGCTTTGTACATTCATTTTTCTTAGCTTCAATCAGGGCCTTTTGTCTTTGTTCTCTTTCCTTGCACATTATAGGTCTTCAAGAGCAGAAACAAGTTCACCTTCAAAATAAACTTCACCTTCTTCTTCATTTACAATTTTTCTTGAACCTCCAGAGATCAGAGTGGCCATAAATAGGGTTTTTTCTCTATCATCATCTGATGTGCAATGATTGATGCAGAGGCAGGGGGAAATTAAAAGGTTTCTAAAAGGCACAAAGCATGATCTTGCTTGTTCATCCAATTGACTCAAAACTCCTCTCATATGACACATGGTTCTCAAAGGGCTACGAGACACTACATGTGCATTCATGACACAAACCCCTTACTAGACCCCTAGAATACCTTGAGCATCATAAGAATAATAGGTTCAGACCAAGGAAAGTCTTCTAGAACACTAATCCTTCACTTTTCCCATCGCTCTCTTCTAAAGAGGCCTATATGCTAATAGTACTTCCAAATGACAAAATTGGGCATAACTTCCCAAGCAAGTGAGATCTCCAAAAACCAAAATATAGATTCAAGTACCCTTTATGGCCTTATTAAAAATACCAAGAAATCAAATAGGGTTGTTTTGAAAAGTACAGTCCAAATCTTGACTGTCTCGCTACTACAAGGAGACCTAATTATGTAAATGACTTTGTAGGCAATAGTGTTTGACACCAAAGGGCTTCACATGACTTCCAAATGGGTTCTAGGGTATTCAACATGTCACCAAAGACTTCACATGACCTTCCATGGCCTTGACATTCTTTGCTTCAACTCCTTTTGATCAAAACACATCTACAGCTAGGGCTTTGGACTGATACATAGGGATATCAGTCCCTTCATTTGCTTCCTACATGTGCCAACAAAAACACCAACCCATACAACTTCATGAAATATAAACCTACCATTCCACTAGGTTTCAACATTTTCTATTGGGTGGAATGGCTTTTACATCATTTTTATTGCCTTCAATACCCCGACTTAGGGTTTTAGGCTATTTACAAACAAATTGCTCTAAAATGATTCAAAATTGATGAATTATCCTCAGACCAATTGCATCTGGAAGCTAACTAAATTTTTCATCACAAAAAAATCAATTTTATAGCATGAAAGTACTGTATGGACCCGTACAATACCTGAGAATAGAGTAAAACATTGGAAATACATAGAATTGGCAACCATATTGATTGCAATTCATACCAAAAATGTTCAACAACCTTTGCTTTGGAATCCCAAATACTTTTCAACCTCCACACAATGGTTAAAAACCAAATTTTGAATGCCAACCAACTTCTTACATCATTTTTACCTTTTGACCCTTCATTTCCTAGTTTTTGCATTTTTTTGCAACATGACAACTTTGCAAAATTGACAACATTTGACAACATAACCACCTATCACTTCTAGCAACCAAAACTGACTTCCAAAACATGAGACATGGTCTTAAATGACCTTATTACATAAGGGAACACAAAAAAAAGACAAAAAAGACACCATTTCCTCTTGAAGGCATGAAATCACCCGGGTGCTCCTGCACCAGTGATATCCTTCATCTGAGGAGTACTATTCATCTTTGGAGAGAAGGTTCCTCTTGAAATTGTTTCTTTTTAACCATTTTATACTATTTTAATTTTCTCAAAAAGGAAATTTAGATGCATAATGAACAATTAAAAAACTTGAAAGGTAGTTTACCTTTGTACTTGCCTGATCCCTTTTTCAGCTTCCTCACAAAGTTTTCTTCTATTCCTTAGTATCATTGTGTGAATCAGATGCTTCTTCTCTTTTCATAAGTTTGAATGAAAATTATCTTTTTTCCATACCTTGAACTTCATTCCTCATCTCATAGGCTATGAGGTATCCAAACAACTCTTCCATAGTAATCTTTGTTAGATCTTTGGCTTCCTCAATAGTAGACACTTTTGAATCAAATTGGTGAGGGATATTCCTTATAAATTTCTTCAGAACAATTGAATCAGTTATATCTTCACGTGGTCCTATAATCCCATTTATTGCTTCATCTACTTGGAGCAAGTAGCTAGCTGAAATTTTCTCCTCTTCTTTCATCTTCATATTCTCAAAAAAAACTTTTATTGTTAAGATTGCAACTTTTCTTGCTTAACACCAGTATTCCCTTCATAAATATTTTTCAGCTTATCCTAAATCTCCTTGGTAGTTTTGAATTTCACTATTTTCAAAAATTTAGAATTTTTTAGACCACTCAAGATGGCATTCTTTTCTTTATAATTGTACTCATGAGCCTTCTTTGTATTATCATTAGTAATAGGATGAACATGTTTAGTATAATCATCCTTTGCAACTCTCCAAACACCATGCCCTAGTGAAGTAAGGTAGGATTTCATTCTCACATTCCAGAAAGAATAGTTGCTTCCATAAAATAGTGGTGCTTCAAAGGACTCCTTTTGAGCCATGTGTTCTAAATGAAGATCAACCTCCAGCTGTTAAGAAATACCAAGGAACTCAACTTTGATACCAATTGTAGAACACACATATATACTAAGAGGGGAGTGAACCAATATATCCTTCAAACTAATACAATTCAATTTTTTCAATCAGAACTTATTACTACCTTAACCAGATAAATAATTCAAAGCACAATAACATAACCATAACACCAAATTTACATGGAAAAACCATAATGAAAAATCCATTTAGAGCTATTGCCCAAATCTACCCTCACAAAAGTAAAAACAAGATTTCAACACAGTTTTATGGCTTCAACCAAAGGAAGTTTACAACTCCCTATCAATACAACACTTACAAAAAGAGGCTACAACCTCAACATGCAATACTTGATGAATTCTAGTGATCCACTGCCACCACAACACCTCTATTGCCTTTGAATTACTGCCTTTAGTATTCACACTTCACTTCTGCTTTCAACTCACTACCTTTAGCATTCCACCCACACACTTTTATCATTGACTCACTTCCTTCATCACTTCATTCACACACCTCTACCTTTGTCTCATTACCTTCAACACTTCATTCACACACTTCTGACTTCAGCTCATTCACACACATTCTTCTACATTCATCTTATTTCTTTTGACATATATCACTTTTAACAAATTGAACACACACATTGTGCTACCACTTACTTGATCACGCACTTGATCTTCCATATATACCTTATGTATGATTCACAGGTTTCTCCTTGGTAGCCAAAATGAAATGTGTAAACATGAAATGTGCAACGACCATAATGAGTCAACTCCAAATCATCCACGAGAAAGGAAAGTTGAATGTGGTCTAGGATAAGAGATAAGAAAGACCTATATTTTACATATCCACATAATCCCATGTTGGTGCACACAACAAAAAATTGGTGCAAGAAACTCAAGCTACCAAATTGGCCCAGAAACACTTAACCCTCCAAATATTAACTCCAGACCATAAGCGGTACCAAAGAGGCAATATAACATCATGTAGATTACATTAAAAGCACTAAATGATATTTAAAAAAAATTCCATACCTTCCTTTCACAACTTCACTCAACATTAAGCTAGCACAAACAAACAAACACAAAACCAATATCTCTTGTATATTTAGACAACACAATCTTGAGGTAGAACATTGAAAAACTTGACTTGCAGTACACATCAAAATCTAAAAATTGAAGGAAGAAAACAAATAGATATTTTAAAGTCATCCTCCAAACCACAATACCACAATTTTGATTATGAAGAAATACAAAGAATTTATCTGAACCTTCTTAAATGCAACAACATAGTCTTCAGTTTTCTAGCTTTGGAAATATATACTATAACTTTTATGCTCTGAAATCAAGAACATACATATTGTACATTTGCATCTTCCAAACTGCAAGGCAATATCTTCAAATGCAAAGGAATGCAGAGAATTCTCTGGAGCCTTTCAGTATAACTTCTTGAGAAAATGCATGCAAGAGAATATTTTATGCATTTTACATAAATAGACAAAAAATACATCCATAAAATATATGAGCAATATGAACTATGGAAAAAATATTATAGAAATATCATGAAATCCATCATCATACATCTAATCAACATACTGATTGCAGCATATGCAACCATCCACACACTACCACTCTGCTGACATCAAGGAAAATACCAACAACACTCTCCATTTTGTTGACACCGATGACAACACCTGCAACAAACTTGCAACACTTCTCACCAAGATGGCCATGCCTTTGGTTCCATAACATTGTCTTCTCAATTGAGAGTTTCATCTCCAAAGCATTGGCACCCTTAGGCACCTAGAAAGTGTGACCATCAAATGTAAAAACCATAGTTAAATTCTTCTCTGTTTGATCTGATGGTGAGGATGAAGAATCTCGAGCCCTCTTCTTAAACTCCACAAAAGTACTATTACACTGAACAGTGCATGCATCCAACTTATACAAGGTGTTAATCCAAACACCCTTAATAAGTACCATATAACCTCTAGTCATCTTGCATCCACCATTCAAAAAAAAACCTATACACCCATATCATTCAACTTACTTGTTGAAAGTAGGTTTCGTGCCAAACCAAAGATATGCAGGACACCATCAATTCCCTTCACTCTACCATTGTAGAATCTAATCTTGACTCTTTAATGACCAACAATCTTCAAATGAGATTCATCACCTAGATACACCTTCCCACCATCTTACTCATACTTTGAGAACCAACCTCTATGAGAGGTCATGTGGAAAGAGGCGCCTGATTCTATCAACCACACATCTTCTAATGAATGCATTACCAAGGCATCAATAAAAGCATCTGCATCATCCTAAGAAGATTTATCAAATTCAAAATCATAGAAAAACTTATTGTTCTTCTTTTTCTCCTCCTTACAATCTTTATAGAAGTGACCAAATTTTTCATAGTTCCAACATTTCACCTTGGACATCTTTCCAAGAGACTTAGATCTCCTTAGAAACTTGGACTTAGACTTCTTTCCTTTCTCCTTTGATATTCCATGAACAATAAGGGCCTCCTTGGCCATCTTAGAAGACTTCGTCCACATCTCTTTATACAACAATTATGTAACCACATCATCCATCTTGAAAGTGGTTATTCTTCCAATCGCGTTCACCAGGTGATCTCATGAGTGTGACAAAGAACACAAGAAGAGCATGCAACAGTCTTTGTCCTCTATTTTCACACCAACAGAACCTAGTTGAGCAACATGCATATTAAATGCATTCATGTGATTAGCAATGGCTGTTGCTTCCTCCATCTTCAAAGAATATAGTTTCCTTCTTAGGAACAACTTATTTACAAAGGGTTTCCCTTGATAAATATCTTCAATTTTCTTCCAAAGAATCATTGTAGTCTTCTCTTCATGGACATTCAGGAGAATGGAATTGGCCAAGAAAAGTCTAATTAGACCCTTGTCTTTCCAATCCATTAGATCTCAATCTTCTTGGGTTTTGTGGTTGGTTTTTTGTTGGATATTGCAGCCCATAGATCTCTATCTAGGAGTATATCCTCCATTTTGAGTTTTCACAACTCAAAATTTCTGCCATTAAACTTCTCTATTTTGATTCTACCAGATGTGCTTTCCATTTACCCTGCAATAAGATTACAAAATATTTTCTCGTAAATATCCCACTAAAACTAAGACCAATATAAAAAACCCTTCAACCCAAAAATAGAAACAAATCTGATCAAGATCTGATACCAATTGGAAGGAAAGCTAGGTGCAGAAATAACTTCTAAACACATATCTAAGAAGGAGAGAATTGCAAAATAGTTTTTACAATTCTTTAACTATTTCAATTTAGATGTACATTCAATTATCAATTTTTAGATTTAAACACATAAAACCATAACACATAGATTTACGAGGAAAAACCCTTTCAAGAAAAAAACCCACATACCAAAGCATAGTTCAATTGTATTATTAGCAAAAAATGGTTACAATACAATAATAGAGTCTATGCTCTTGTAGGTTTCTTTACACTATGATACAAATCTAGAGTAATTTTGATAGCATAACGACTTCTTAAAAAATTACAAATAATTAGCTCTTGATGCAGGGGCATCAGGAGCCTCATAGGCATAATTTTGTTATTATTTGGGTTTTAGGATGTTGTTGTGTTTTAATAAGGTCATTTATGACTATGTGGGATCATGTTGATACATTTTTTAATGTTAATAGGGTCATTGGTTAAAATTTGTAAAAGTTATCAAATGTTGCTAAAAAGTTGTCATGCAACTTTGGAAAGGTGTCAAAAAGCAAGGAACAGTTACAAGAAAATCAAGAAATCATTACCAAATAGTTGGGAAGTTGTGGAGATTGGAAATTGTATTTAAAAGGAATGTATGCACAAAAATTAAGGTTGGGGAAGAAGGGAATGAAAGAAAAGTGAAATTTTTCATGAAATGGGATTGCATTTTCCATTTTTTACTATTTTTTAGTTTGAGTTTTTTATGGTACAACCATGTACAGTATAGTACGGGCCTAAAACCAATGTGACAAGTTGAAGACATGAATTTATTTTAATTTTCTTTTGTTTTGAGTCAATTACATTAAGACTTGAATGAGTTAGAGCAATTTTTGTGCAAACAACCCTGGATCAGACCTAGGGTTACCAATTTTAAAGAAAGCTTCATAACTTACTTTTCCAACATTAGATCTTGATGAAAATTGGAGGAAAAGTGTTTATTAGTGTAATCTTAAATCTCACCACAGAGATTGGCTTAGTTCTTTGATTTTTGAAAGTTATTGATGACTATTCCTTTCATTCTTGCACATCTAAACTGTGTGTCTTGCATAAATTTCTTGTTATGTCATGTGGTATAGATTTGTATCTTCTTGTACGATATAGAAACTGTTTGGAAAAGTTGCAGGGCTCTCTTATCTTTAAAATTCTTTTTTTTATTATTATCAAAATCCATTAAGATTGGCATGAGATATCATTATTTTTGTGAAAACGCTCTCAAACCCTACCTAAGGTTCCAATCAATAGTTGAAATGCAATATCTCAATTTTCCACCATGATGAAATGTTGAAACCTTGTGGAAAATTTTGTCTAGGTGTATTTAATATCCTTTCAAGATTTGGAGTCTTCATTTACATGTGTGAGAGATAACTTCATGACAGTTTGTTGCCTTGTTACATGGTGACAACCTAGAAACCTACATGGTGCTTGTTTGAGTCAAATCTGTGCACTGTTTCATAGGATCGGGGTTGTTGAAGATTAGGCTAGGTTGGTGTAGGGATGTGAAGGCCAAAGTCTCTTTGAAAATTCAATTTCATCACTTTTGTGTGTTTACACCATGTTTGGTAGAGTGTATGATTGAATACCTTTGTTGGGAAACCCTTTATATTTGAGTTTGAGAATCTTTCATGGTTGAGGGATGTTGGAACCCTCCAAATTGTATTGTAGCATCCTGTTACAAATAATAGTTTTCCTATCCCATGTTGGTTACACCTCATTAGATGTTCAACAATTCAAGTTTCCAAAGGGTATAATGCGGAGTGAGTTTCCCTATGCATTGTTGCCCCATGAAAACCTTCAAGAAGTGAATTAGGACTGTAATTTTTTGTGAGTAACTACTCCTGCTCTGCATCAACTCTCTCAATATGCATAATCTTTCCACATATTTATAAACCTCTATTATGGGTGCTTAGGATTGCCATGTGTCATCTCCATATTCTTTGCATGCATGCAAACTGAAATGGAGAACATGCACAAGTCCCATTTGACCAAAAAATAATCTTTCACACATGCAATGACATGCACCAACATGAACAAATATGCAAGCAAATGCAATGCATCCAACTCCAATATTTTATGAAAATATTAATTATTCTTGACATGCATGGTTTCCCACTAGATAAAATCAAGCCAATTACCAATTTAGAACTCCCCTTTGACTTCTAGTCAACCTAATTAGTTGTCATAGTCTTGTTTATCATTTTTCCAAATCTTGCCAAGTGACAACTTTAAAAATCAAGGACACATGCCACTATGATACACCTTTGAGAGTTTTTTACAAACTTCTCATTCCAATTGAGCGCCCAAGTGACAAGTGGTACAATTTCATGCTCTCCATCAAACTTGTAGGAAGCCAACTTGTAAATAGGTCCCACAATTTGATTTATCAACTTAGAAACATATCACTTAGGATTTCATTAATAAATATACATCAAAGGGACTAATTTAATTAATTAAATAATATTGGGACTCTCTAAATTTGGGATACCTTAATCCCAACAACTATAATATAACATCATCTTATTCCATGTCAAAATATGGTTAATGGTCATATCTAAAAAGTTAGTATTACTATTATATGGTTAATTTTTTGAACACATGATATAATATTGCATGTGAATTGTAATATATAAATGGATGTGTATGTCAAAAATTAATCTTATTAGATTAAATATTAAAATTATATAGGTCACCACTTCCTTAAAATTTTAGAAATATAGGTGACTATTTTATCAATAATATAGATTATATAATTGAATGTTCTTCATATTAGATCTCATGTAGCGATTGGTCATTGGAGTACTAATATTACTAAAACACTATTTGTAGAACAAAGATTAATTATAGGTATTTGTTGTAGATAGTTGAATAATCATATTTCCTTTCCTTATAATAAATAACATGGAAACAATACATTGATATATGTCATATGATTATGTAGCTCTCTTTTAGTGAGATTCATGAGGTGAGTATAGAATAGAATTAGATGTTACATGATATCCTCTCAATTATAATCAATAATATGTGTTATGTACTTATTCATAAGGTGATATCTCCATGATCTATTGGGTAGGTGATAGATAAATGCTACATGATTTCCTTGATATACAAAGGAAAGATTATCCTAGATATGACTTGGGAATTTTTCATTCTTATAGAAAACTTATACTTATTCTTGTAAGTATTTCAAAGTTTTGAATAAGTTTATGTGGCCTTTTTGATGCATATGCATTTTTAATTGACAAGGATTTTGTAATATAATATTATTATGATACTTAATATCATTGAATCATAAATATATAGAAGGAAAACACTCTGAGCCATATCAATGGGTTGCATATTATCACATGGTGGTGATATTTTAATCACTACTATCATGTTCTTTGATGTAGGTATATTTATTTCATAATGATTATGTTATTTAACATATTTTATGTGTATAGAATTTGATTCTAGATATATTAGTATGGAACCATGGGTATAGGATGTTTCTTAAGAGTAGAAAATTAGGATAATTATATGAGACTTTGATCTAATTTTGAAGTGGGTATGTAGGAAATATTGAGGTGAAGGATGCCTTTGGACCCAAGTTAGTAGGGGATGGTTTAGGGAATAATTTTAGGGTTTTTGGTTGTTCCTAAAATTGAGTAATCCTCTCTTTATTATGCTTTAGACTGAAGCCAAAAATTTCCTCAAATGGCTATGAACTCACTTTACAATTAACAACTCCCCATTATATAGGTTTGTGCTAGTAAAATAAAATCAATTACCATCAATCTTATCTACTTTGAGTTTTGCAATGTTTTTATTTCTATAATCTACTCCGCTCTTGGATTAGCTCTTAGAGTCATGTTGCTAAACATATTTGTCACCTTGAGATTTAGTATGACTCACCCAATAGAAAGTGGAAAAACTTCCAACAATTTGACAAATTGATTATGAAATTTTGCAATATTCCTCAGTGTTTGACAGGGGTAGCTCCCTCATATGATATTATTCTAGATTTTTGGGTGTACTTTTAACCAAAAAGTATCTAAAGGAATGAAAAACTTGAAGTAACTAAAATGATTAAGAACCCCCAACAACAAATATACAAATTTAATAATGGGTTTGGCAAACTTATTTAAAATTGGTCAAAATACATCATAAAGATCAAAGACTATGCATAAGAACTTTATGATGAATCCATATTCCAAACATTAACACATTAAAATCAAGCTACCAAGAAGTGAATATGTTTTCAAAACAAAAATCATTGAAGACTAACTATTCGCTTTCACAAATAAGATTTTGGATAACAAAGGTCACCATTAACACATAACATACACAAGGTCAATATTAACATACATAAAACACTATGAAAGCACCTCCAAAACTGTTTTACATTGATTTGTTAAATTACACAATTCCTAATCCCTTATGTAAAATTTGTGAAAAATCAAAAAGCCCTTTACAATGAATAAAGCCTTATGCACACACACACACACCCACCTAAAAATGGTCTAGATAAATCCAATTACTTAAATACAATTATTTGATTAATTAACCTTTTAATTCATCTACTTATAAATAAATAGAAATATTTATTTATATAGTTCACATTCTATTTTCTTCAATTAAATAAACAAATTCACTAGTTTGTTTTTATTTAATTATCAAATTATTTCATCTTAATTAAATAAACAAATTCAATAGTTTGTTTTAATTTAAATATCTAATTTCTCTCATCTTAATTAAATAAACTAAATCACATAGTTTGTTTAATTATCATTCTCTTTTATTAAATAAACAAATTTCAATTGTTTTATTTAATAATATTTCTTCCCTCCAAAATTCTATAACTCAAATTTCTAATTGAGCACATGTCTATAGCTTTTCTCTCAATAAAGTTGAAAGCTTCAAGTTGTATTCAATTTTACTTTATCTTTCCAGCCAAATTTGAAACAAACTTTAACACTTGGAAATAGTTGGCTTCATGGATCCACAATTTCTTCTCAATCATTTGCCACAATGTTTTGCTAAGAGAAAACATTTCCCCTTCTTCCTCGCCAAATTCTTCATCTTCTACCATTGATTTATCCAGATCAAATCTGAACCATTGCTTGTTGCCATATCAGGAATTTCCTTTGAAAACCTATAAGAGCAACCTCTTGCTACATGAAATGGATCCCACTTTTATGCAATTCTATTTTGCACGAATCATATTAGAGCATTTAGCATACAACATTTAGAGATTATCAAGTAGAATCATTTTAGCAATCATATTAGATTATAATCATGTCACAACATATCATATTAGTTGCATTTTAGTTTATCATATCATTTCATATTAGTATCACAACATCATAGCTTTCATTATCATTATCATAGCTTCCATTATCAATCATTTTATCACAACGGATGATTTAGATCGTCATTCTCATTTTCTAGACTGCCATTTTAACAATCACAGTACACACAATCTAAGAGTCACTTTCATTTAATAAATCCTTGGAGTTAGAGAGCAATGGAACGATTTTAAAGATTTGATTATGTTTCAATTAGATTAAATCTGTTGTTTGAATTCTCTAATAGTGTTTCAATAACGTGTGTTATTTATTTCACTTACACATATTTCCCACACACAATATATATATGCTTTCTCCTAATACTTCATAACTAATTTGTAACCACTTGAATAACCACCTTTACATTTTGAGAGAAATAAAATACTTTATTTAAATTAAAAATCTCTAAAATTTTGCATGAATAAAGCTCATTTCTAACTTATTAGAAATACTAATAAAGTCACTATTTACAAAAGATAACATTAAAAACCAAAACTGGTGACTTATGACTTGCATTCTAAAAAAGAATATTGTACAATGAAATTCATTGAGAAGCTCATTTTATTTTATCTCTATCAACTTGCCTCTAATGGAAATAAGATTGCACTATAAAATTCCTGAATAACTTAATAGCTTGAGCCATTATCTTATTTCTTGGAACAATTTCATTAATCGTACTTAGCTTCCAGGTAGCATGAGTCTTTTGGATATCCTCTAAATTTTGATAATAACTAGGCAGATGACCACTACACACATATGGAGAGTGACATAAATGTTAAGTTCAACCTCTTCATTACCTCCACACTGAAAACCTATCTATTAAGCAATTTTACATTGATCACATTTTTGAACTTTCTCTTAATAGTCTGGACATACATGTTCTAAATTTCATTTTTTCATGATGTATCTATGCTAACTGTGAGATCATCTTGAATCTTCATTTTTACTTATTCACAAGTTGCCAAAAGTTTCTCTTGTTTTATCAAAATCTGAGTAATAATTATGAGCTTCCATTTCACACTCTGAAATCAAATATCAGATTGATTTTATTCTATACTCGAGAAAATCTTCTCAGAAATTAAGATATTAACATCCATCTTGGTCATCTCTCAGAGGTATTTCAAAATTCACTTCCAAACTGACTCTTCTTCTTTCATATTCTTTAGTTCCTTTGCAATTTCTTTTTTTTTAACATTTTCTTTTTCATACACTTCTTTAGCTTTCCCAATGAAATCTAGAGCATTTTCTTTCATTTGATCCACCCATTTCTCAATTACTTTTCCATATGACTAATATTTATGCACACTTTCTATAACCTCCTCAATATTTCGCTCAAAAATAGGAACTGCAGAGGTAGGGGTCACATCTATAGGAAAAGAAGATATGTCCACAATATACCTGAGATAAGATGTCAAGACTTGCTCTTGTTTTTTGAGTTGATAATTTGTATGCTTCTCTTTCTCTATTCTCTGTATCAACTGAGTTGCAGACACCTTAAAATTATGAACATCACCTTTGTGTCTTGAAGGGCGAAGATCTACTTTAGTTATGTCAAAATCACTCTCATTAGCTTCATCCACATTTTTTCTCTGAGATGGGTTGAGCTACTTGAACACACATATTCTCGAATGAAGGATCAACTATTAACCTTGATGTAACCTTGGTTTTCTTAGGCTTCATAGACTTCTGAATCAAATTAGAAAATGTGTCAAATTTAGGAGCAACTAGTTGAATAACTCTTCTTTTCTTTAACAAACTTTGTTGCAGCCACAAAGAAGTAAGCACTTGTGAAGAATTTTGGATGTTTAAAGATGATGGTTCAAATTCTACAGGAGGGTTAAGAACAAACAACAAAGGAACCTCATCGAGAAGTGCATCACCAATATAATTTTTAGGAGAAGAATGGGGCTCGTCACAAGCAGGCAATAAGATAAGGATGAAAGGTTCTATAGAGGGAATCGGTTCCTCATCATTAGGAAAATTTTGAGGATATGTGTATTCTTTTTCCTCAACTCCTTCCTGAATTGGATTTGACGACTGCTCCTTTGGCTTTGATCTCTTCTTCCTTATTTTTGGATCAATTTCACATGTGTTTGTAAGGTTGTTTCTCTTGTTTAGGTATTCATCATCACCATCTCTCTGAACATTTTGTTGTGAATTAGAAACTGAAACTGAGACTTGAGAAATGATGGAAGGAGAAGAACCTTCCTGAGTGTCACTCCTATTCCTTGAAGAATTTTCTTTGTTTTTATGTTTAGCATCCATAGCTTCAAATACTTTCTTCCTTACCCATTCTTCCGCCCTCTTGATAATGTGAGTTGTCCTCTCACCTAAATCATTTATCTTCAATGTTACCCAACAGGAGGCAATGACTATCTAAATATTTTTTAAATAAAGGGGGTCAATCAAGTTTGACCCATCATCTTTGATCTTAGTCACATTCCAACCTAGCCTAAATTCTCTAATCTGATAAATAATGAGCCTCATCTAGTCCCTCCTTTAGACTTCAAAGTCATCCTCACAATCTTCCCAAAATTCTTTAATATCTGGGAAATGTCAATAACCTGCACCAAGGTTTAGATTATCCCTATCATATCCTTTTCCATTGAAGGGAAGCCTCATGATGTAATAATATAAACTTAGTTTTATAATTGACCGCTTGATATTCTGAGCATCAAAAGAATATTTACAGTTATAGTGACCAAGACTATAGGAAAAGGGATACCATTTTTCCTCTTATCTCTACATCTCTCCAACTTGGATATAGGTGAATCTTGAAAACTAGATAAAATAACTCCCATACCGTCTGATAAGAGTTGTCGCCTCTAGAGATATTCTAAGTCCAGTATTTCCTTGAAGATCTCTCTCTCACTGTTAACATAATGAAAGCATCATTCACCCCTCTAAAAGTTTTTTAACTTTGTTCCAATTGTAATTGCAGATAAAAATTATAGATTTGAATCATGTTGTCATATATTCCACTGTTGTTGAGCCTTGGCAAAGTTTTCATGCTTGTAATGGCGTAAAAGAGATAGTAGGACATATAAAAGCACTGGTTTGACTCAAGTTTGGTTAGCTAATTATGCAAGTTGTCACTAAGAATAACTCCCCAATCAATGAACTGAGTACCTACACAAATGATGGTAATGAATAGGGACATCCACGTTTCAAAATTATTTAAATTGTTGTTACCCATCAACTTGTTAAGGGGAAAAACCATGTTGGAAAAATCTTCAACAAAAAAGGGATCTTTGAAGCACCCGTAGCTGTGGTTTTCCTCCTTTGGGTGTTGTCAACCAATTTCATGGTATATTATTGAGGCATTGATTTCTATTTTTAGCAAAATAATGTTTGACATTTTTATTATTTATGTCCATGAATTGGTCTCTAATAGGCAACCTGAAAATGATTCCAAGAGAAATGGCATCAAGTTTCACTGCTAATTTACCATCTGCAATCTCGATTTCTCTAGTTTCTAAGTTGTATGACTTTATGCATTCTAGGACAAGGTTGGGACATTGGACTGCCATTGGATAGCTTGTAGCATGAGCTAACCCACTTTTAAACACCTTCTATGCCAATAGAGATCTTTTCCCTTCTTCGATAGCTTTCCAAAACTCCTATATACTAATATACCCCAGTTTCGTATTTGATATCTCGAAGCATACTTTCAAGTACCAAGCTAAATTCCTAGCCTTGATTTTTTATATTTCATGGTGGCGGAATTTGGCTTTTCACATGCCACTTGCATTTTCTTGCAAATTCCTAAACCTTCTACAATAAATTTGTTTATACTTTCAGCAACTATGACGGCTTATATTTACATATTTTGCATGCATATTTTTAGATTTCAGAACCTTTCTAAAGTATTTTTAACGCCACCATTTATCTATCTTCTACACTTGAAGTATTTTATCAAACAGTTTGTCTTTGTTTATGTTTTCACAGTCCGTCCGCAAGTTTACCAGAGAAGTCACGACTACCATATCTGACAAAAATTCACTTTCCATTGTGCTTTGATGAACGCCTATACATTGTTTCAAAGTTTCCATTGCTATGAAAGTAGGGAATAGAGGCTGGTAGAGGCTGTGGAATCAGACTTTACACATGCCATTTCCTTTTCTTGAAAGTTTTAAACTATTTTCAACAACTCCTTTTGCATGCAGCCCTATTCAAAATCTCCCTTTTGCCACAGGTAATGTGGATATTGGGAAATATTTTGGCTTTAAATTTTTCATTTATTTGAAGGTTACCAAATGCTTGTCTATGAGGGCCGTTGCAACTGCATCACTTGACAAAATTCCTCATGCCTTTATCCTTTGATGGACACTCATGGGCCAATCCAACTTATCCATTATTGCGCAAGCAGGGAGAACGATGCTAAAGGTTGTGCAATTTCCCTCTACACCTGTGAATACTTTTGAAGCTACATTAACAAAGATAATCTTGTGCATAACTTGCGATCACTTCAATCCCATGAGTTGACATTTCTTTTAGACATTCTGTTAAACATATTGCATGCTTTATGGATGCTTCCACATTCAGCAAGCTTCTCCATTTCAAAATACCATTTTGGCGTGGGCAAAGAGGATGATGGGATGGGTTGTGGAAGTTGGCTTTATACATACAACTTGCATTGCTTGAAAGTTTTTAAAATCTTCTCCACAAATCTATTTTGAGCATTCCCTGCGATCATTTTGCTCCATGAGATGACATCTCTTTGAGGTATTTTGTCAAACATTTTACGTGCCTTTTCTATGCTTCTACGCTACACACATGTGTGCCAGGGCACTTGAAACTACATCATTAGACATAAATACCCTCCATTATGCTTTGATGGATACCTATATCCTGTTCCAGAACAAAGGCTGAGAAGATGCTAGGTAGATCGTGAGTTTAGCCATACACAAGACAGTTGCATTTGTTTGAAAGTTTCAAATGCATTTTTAACAAATCTACCTTGTGCACACCCTGCTATCATAAAACTTTATGAGATATTACTTCAAGGTATTCTACCAAATGTTTCACACACTATGTCTGTGTTCCTGCATTCACTGACATGTCGACCAACGATTTGCAACTCTTAACATCTGACGAAATCCCCTATCTGATAATTCTTTGATGATGTTCATACAATGTTTCAAAGTTTCCTTTTCGTTGCATGTTGGAGTACTCATAAAAGTTCTTAGGCTTTACATCCGCGAACTACATTTTCTTGAATGTTTCTTAAGATTTTTCTCCAAATCCATTTTGTAAACATACCTTGCAATCATTGTATTCTATGAAATCACATTTATTTGGGGTATTATGTTGAACAATTCATGCGTCTTACCTATGCTTCAAAGTTTTGCATGCATGGATTTTGGAGCAGCTGTAACTGAAACATCTGATAAATTTAAAATCATACTTCAAACATGCTTTGGTGGATTTCCATATCTTGTTCCAAAGCTCTCATTTATGTCCGAGTAGTTATAAAAACTACTTCTATCTTTCCTTCTTAATGCTCAAAGAAAGTGGAGTTCACAACTTGTAATAAACCAAGCAAGAGAGCATTCCTTCATTAATGATTGAAAATGAGAAAGTTCACAACTTGCAAAAAGTTGAGCAGGCTAGCATTCCTTCATTAATGGTTAAAAAAGAGCAAGTTCACAACTTGTGAAAAGTTGAGTATGTTAGCATTCCTTGAGTATGTTAGCATTCTTTCATTAATGCTTGAAAATGAGTAAGTTCGCAATCTGTAAAAAGTTGAGCACGCTAGTAGTCTTTCATTAATGTTTGAAAATGACCAAGTTCACAACTTGTAAAAAGTTGAGCATGTTAGCATAGGTCAGAAATTAGGTAAAAAGTGCACAATTAGAACCCAAATTCTAACTTGCTTAGATTTGGCAACTCTACAACCCCTCGATCCAATCATTTATTCCTTTTGATCAATTATTATTTCCTTATAACATGCTTTTGACTCGTCCACCTTCTAAATTATTCATAAAAATATTTAATGATAAATCTATGCCTTTTGAAAATAATTAATCTCATGAACACATTAACAAACCTCCTAACAAACTTTAAAGGCTACAAGACTAAAAGAGGCATAACTTTTGATTGGGTAAACACTTTTCCACAAAATTTTTCTAGGTTGATAAAAATATTATTATGACAAAAAATGAGAAATATAATTTCATTTTGATTGAATAAAACCATTAATTTAATAGTTTTTGTAATTTGGCCATAAAAAATTGAAGCTTTAATATCTCTATAATGTCATAAATTGCATCCTATGCAATTTCACATTCTATGAGCCTCCCCTTTAGATAAATAAAAAACAATAATGTAATGTGCCTTTATCCAACTTTAATTCAATCCTTAATTGATTAACCCATTTGTTTCCTATCATTAAGGTGGATTTATGCCTTAGACAAACACACGTCATGCAAATGTCTGTGTGTCGCATAAACATACCAAATAGATTCTTGATTATAGTAGTCATTGAGACGTTATATTTCCCAACTATCAACGAATGTAATGCCTTTGCTAGCTTGTAGACGAGTTGGAACGACTCTCGCATGCATAAACCTCCCTAAAACACTTCATTTTGATCTCTTTATCTTTGGTTGTCTATCATCTTTATTTCTCTTTTCTCAACACACAAGAAGGAATTCTCTTACTCTCACAATGAAGCTATGTAGAAATTCTATGTCACGAGTTTTGCACGAGGGGAATCATAGATTGTTGATAGCGTCTTATTGTTATTTTATCTTAGATAATCTTGTTTATATAAGATATCATCTTTATTTATCTTATTATATTCATGATAGGGTTCTCCTCCTTTGCGGGGTTTGTTTCTATCACATGTCTTTGCTTTATGCATTTTATTTCTCTCAATCCTACCTAGCTATCCATGGAGGTGAAAACATCGAAATAGGGGGTTTGATTGAGGCAATCCCCCTAAACAACTCCAACATTTTTCCTCGGTCTTATGTGTGAAGGTACTGAAGATATTTCTTTGTCGAAGGCTTCATCTCTTGGTTCCTTGCAAGTGTTTTCTTGGACCTTTTTCTTGATTTATTATTCATCTTTCATTTAGTTTACATTAATTTCATTTCTATTATTCTCTACTATTTTCTCGCACTTTAATAGTTCTAGTTATTAAAACTGTTAGTCGTCACTTTGTTAGTTTTTGAAACATCCTTGGTTTTTAGTCCAGATGAGACACTAGCGCACCGCGGGGATGTCCATGTGCCACACTTTCATCATTGGTCGAGAGCTCGTCAGTTTTCCCAAAAGACCTCTATGACTTGCTCTTTCAATTTCTAGAACTCTCACCTTTTAATTTTGTGTAAAATATAAACAAGCATTCTTTATCATTTTATCTTGTCACATGAACAATGTCTTTTGAGGTAGTTGAGGGCTATTTTCTCCTTAAGACCTCATCATCTTGAGAGTATCAAATATTCTACACATTTTGTTGAACCCGATGTGAACTCACTTTCTTCCAAAACCATGGTCATTTAAAAATTTAAAACTCTATTTCATTTTAAGCCCTACTCTTGTTTTTTGGAGTTGGCAAGGTTGTGTGTTACAAGCACTCTTCTATGAGCTTTACAACCCAATATACTACCTTCGAGCACATAGTAAGAGGAATTTTGAGTCCTACCATACCTCCAAATAGGTACAATCCTACTAGACCTAGTCCAATGGTTTTTGGAAATCCCGATTCTTCTAGATCTCAACCAACATTTGGTGGTCTTTCTCCTTCAAATTCTCTCTAGGGTCTCCCTCCTCTGAATATTACGTAGTTTCTGTTAGGGTCCCCTTTGAGCAGGTTCAATCTTTGGAAGAGAAGCTTAAAGAATTTGAAGATTTTCTAAATCGTGGTAACCTATATATGCTCAAGCTACTCTTGTTTTCAATAGTTTGAGAAACTTACCTATCTTAGACCGTAAGGGCCTTGAGTTGCTCCTTGCACTAACCAACATAGTTAAGACCCATGTACCTTCATACGCATCGGTCTTGATTCGATCCCAAGATGCCCAATCGAATTTCATTTGGTGGACACTAATCATTTTATACCTTCCATGACTTTCGTTGATGATACAAACATTGTGCCTATGACTCTTGTCAATCCTAGAATTAACATATCTCGCATTCCTTTAGGGTATAAAATTCCTCCGCTGCCTGTATCTACACCTGAAATCTCTATCGCCATGGCTAATCTTTCCCCCTCGCCATTTAATCCCATTTTAAATACCCTATTGCAAAATATCCATGGTCAAATGCAATTGCAGTTAGCCAACTTAGCCAACACTAAATCTCATTCTACTTTGCAATCTTATTACCATCACTAGCCTTTGGCCCTTAGCATTTTGAATGCCCCTATCCCCCAAGGGTTGGAGATTCTAAAATTTGATAAATGCAATGGAAGAGGTGATATGCAGACTCGTTTCTTATCATTCACTACTATGTGTAGCGATTTCCTTTATCAGGATGATTTGTTAGCTAAACTGATTTCGTGATCCCCTAAGGAAACTGCATTAGAATAGTTTTGATCCCTTCCTGACAACTCTATTTGCACTTTTGAGCAATTAATCTACCAATTCTTGTAGCAATTCTAGGCTAATATTGGGTCGAAGTTCACGTTCACTGACCTCATCCACTATAAGTAGGGATCTCATGAGAAAGTGACTAATTTTATTGCTCATTATCAATCTTTATTTGTTAAGATCCCCTATGCCCTACCCGATTGTAATGTTCAACGTGTATTCATGGGGAATTTGCAACCAATATTAAGGGAAAAATTTCTTCTATTGAAATATCCATCCTTTTCTCATGTGTGTACTAGACTTAGATATTATCAACAAACGGTGATGTGGTACGAGGGTTCATCCTTGTCCTCTCATCTCAATAATAGAATAGTTGTGTATGTTATGGGAGACTCTAAAAAGATTAAAGCAGTAGTGAATGTTGTATCCATTCCTACTAAAAAGAATGTTGTGGGATGTAATAGAATTTCTACAAAATTATCTAAATCTTATGTCAATGTTATTCAAAAATTATTGAAAGATAGTTAAATTACCCTTCTAAGCATCAAACTACTTCTTTATGATAAACCATACCCAATTTGGTACGATGCGCATAATTTTTATCAATATCATCAAGTTTCAGGTCATGACGCTGAATGTTGTGTGTGTCTTCAACATACAATCTAGGACCGCATAGATAGCAGTGTCATCCATCTTGGTGATAGGAAGCAAAAATCAAACAAATATGTGGTTAAGGATAATAGCCAACTACATATTTACATAGATCCATTTCCATCCCATTCTACTAATTTAATTATAGTTCCTTCTACATCTTTTGAATCTGGTCATTGTGAGTATGTGAACATGGTCTCATTTATTCCTATTCCTCCTATGATTCATATGGATAAGGTTCTGAACATAAATTTCACACCACACGACTTCCCCCTTAATAGGGAGAACTATCCTCTTTACATCCCTACTCAGGTCAATGGTAACATCATAACCAATGTTATGGTTGACCCTGCCAGTAGGGTTAATGTTATGATAGAGGAGACTCTCTTTATTAACAATTTGCATAAGGAGAAATATGAGGAGTCAAAGGCTGCAATCCACACTCATGATGGCCTTTCTGTACAACCTATTATCTTTATTTATTTGACCATCCAGGCTAGACCTAAGTCTATTGATGTTCCATTTGTTGTGATTCTCGAATTTGGCCTATTCAAAGTGAGACTAGGCATTCTATGGCTATTTTCCATGAATGTGGTCACATTAATAGTCCACAAGTGTTTGAGGTCCCCTCATGATGGTATAGTAAACATTTTTCATGACACTAGATATAAACCACTTGTGTTGTGTGGAGGATTTGTTTAGATCATTTTTGGTCTTCTCTAGTTGGACCTTTACCACCTTGTGGGGATGTATTCTACATGGCTTATTTTAAGTACAATACTAGAGTTTTGACCCCTAGTGTTGTCTTTACTCCATCTCATGATGTTTCCATGAAGGGATCTATGTGTGCACAATAATATTATGTCTTTTATGCCTTCCTCCTTGAGGGATACAGATAAGTATGCTCCCGCAGATAGGCCTTAAGATTCTACTAATGTTTCACAACTTAGATAGTGGTGTCCTTTTTTCTTTCTACTATGCCTAGCACATGAAAAGGAAATGTTCCTATGTTGGTAAAATATAAACCTTAGGTTTTCCAACTCCCAGTTTTTCCTACTATGCCTCGTCCTACTTTGTATGGTAAGGGGAAGAATGCAACCAAAGTTTTCTCTTCTCATTTTGTTCTTGCATCTCAGCCCCTGAGCCTTCCTCCCGTTCCTCCATCTTCTTCCAAAGCAGCGAGAGGATTTAGAATCTCATAGTTGATACTCAGATCTCTATTCCCCCTAAAGAGCCTATTCTTTTGCTGATAACAACCATGAAGATTACTCCTTTGGTGCAGTAGAAGACCTCAGAGTCTTCTCAGGCTTTTGTTCTTGGTATTCATAACCGTTGGAACCAAAATTTTCATGAGCATAATTTTCACTAACGAGCATTATCTTGGACATATGATACCTTGCAAAAGACTGAGGGTGAGCCTTTCGTCTCTGTTTTTTTTTTTCTTTGCTTCTATTGGTTTTATTTTTGTTCCTATTTATGTTTCTATTGCTTCAATTTTTCTTCTAGATTCCTTGATGGATCCCAATGAACCTTACCCTAAGTGGGTGCAAGTGTCCATTTCTCCCTCTTGTTATCCTCCTTTGATCACTTCTCTACTTGATCTTCCTCCTTTTTCTAAACCTGTGGATATGCTTCACATGAAGATCATATCTATTGTGGCTCCTTCTACTTCTTCCCTTTCTTCCACTTCTAACATGAGGGTTCCATATCCTCCTCTTAAGCATAAATTAGAGAATGACCTCATTCTGAAGGATGGTCGTAAAAATGATTTTTTGTCTTCTCCACATTGTTCTAGTTTAGTTTATTTTGTTCTTGTGGTAGAGTCTCCTTCTTCCCTAGAGTTTTTTGTTGCCCCTGTTTCAAAGGTTGCCAATGACTCTTTGGTTTCTCAACCTCCTTTTGTTTAGTCATTGCACTCCACTCCAAATAAGTGCATGCTCGACTCATTTGAGGATATTCTAACTCTGTCATCCATCTTTGCTAGGTTGATGATGTAAGTCTCACAGGAGCTCCTAGATGAGGATGTTTAGGTGACCTCCTCCTTGGACCTTTTTGTAGGCAAGTCACCTAAAAGTTCTCATGATTTCCTCCCTCTTCGATCTCATCCTCCCTCCCCTTACGATGATCTAGATTGGGAGAAAAATGACTTGTTAGAGGTACTTGAATAAAGCAGTACCTCTTCTTATTTTTAGATTAGATTTGTGTGTTTCTTTGTGTTCCCTGATAATTTTTTGTTTATGTTTTTTCTCTCCCTTATAGGACCCTCAATACCCTTGTAGGTACTTTTCTATAAGAGAGAAAAAATTTCATAACTTCTTCTATATGTTTCATCATTCTTTTATTTATCATAAATTAATTTTGTTTTCACACAGGGGATGATGCAAAGTGTCGAGGCATTTAGGCCTCTTCCATATTGACTTGGACTTTTGTTTGTCTTTATGTGTTATTCTTATCATTCCAATCTATTTTGGGGGTGATGATAGTTCATATAATTTATGTACTGTATACATTTATGATCAGTTCTGACCCTGAATACTTAGATCCCCTTGTTCTTTCAATCTCTTTACCTTTATGTTTTCTTGATGTTGTGGATTCTATGTGTTATCCTCATGCAATAAAATTCCATGGATACATATCGCTATGTATGTCATGACACAACATCTCTCTCTCTCCTTAAAATGACTTGTGCTCCTCTATGTAGCACTTATAATTCTAGGGGGCTATCATATTAGGTTATTCTTATTTTTCAGAAATATGTCTTAATATGTCTTAAAAATCTTGATGTTTTCTAATCTCGTCATCTAGATTTGGGGAAACTTGACTAGACTTGTCTTTTACATGACTATCTTGTAACACAGTTTGCAACAACCACATGCCTATCAGCTTTTTATTTTTCTCCTAACATGTTGGTTTGTAGCTAACATGTTATGGTGAATTTGCAATCAACTTTGCAAGATAGAAGACTTGTATCATCTTAATGTCCTAGCTCAACTTTACAATTGCATATACACTATTGAAGACTTGTGTCCTCTTCATCTTGGATATATTATCTTCAACCTCTTTCTCTCTCTACTTTAGATCACATCAATTAGAATGCATATGTATGCTAAAGTGAGGGAAAATTATATTTTCATAAATTACATCCTACGTAATTTCACATTCCATGAGCCTACCTTTAGAAAAAATAAAGACAATAATATAATGTTCCTTTTATCCAACTTTAATTCAATCCTTAATTGCTTAACCCATTTGTTTCCTATCGTTAAGGTGGATTTATGTCTCAGACAAACACACATCATGCAAATGTTTGCATGTCGCATGAACATATCAAATAGATTCAAAATTTTAGTAGCCATTGATATGCTACATTTATCGCCTATCTATGGACATAAAGCCTCTTCTACCTCGTAGACATGCTAAAACAACTCTTCCATGCATAAACCTCCCTAAAACACTTTATTTTGATCTCTCTCTATCTTTGGCTCTCTATCATCTCTATATCTATTTTCTCAACACACAAGAAGGAATTATCTTGCTCTCCTACTCTCATAGTAAAGCTCTACAAAAATTATCTCTCATGATTTTTTCAAGAGAGGAATCATAGGTTGTCGATAACATCTTCTTGTTATTTTATCTTACATAATCTTGTTTGTATAGTTTATTGTATTAATTTATCTAATTATATTCATGATAAGGGTTCTCCTCCTTTGTAGGGTTTGTATCTATCACATTTTTTTATGCATTTTAGTTATCTCGATCCTACATTTCTATCCATGGAGGTGGAAACACCAAAACAGGGGTTTAACTAAGGCAAGCCCCTAAGCAGCCCCAACATTTTTCCTTGATCTTATGTGTGTAGCTACTAAAGATATTTCTTTGTTGGAGGCTTCATATCTTGGTTCCCTATGAGTGTTTTTTTCCCTTATTATCACTTTATTATTTCTATTTCATTTAGTTTACATTACTTTAGTTTCTATTTTTCTCTATTATTTTCTTGCACTTTAATAGTTCCAGTTATCAAAACTTTTAGTAGTCACTTTATTATTTTCTAATATATTATTGGTTTTTGGTCCATACCAGGCGCCAAAATGCCACGAGGATGTCCACATGCCAAACTATTGTCCTTGGTCGAGATCTTGTTATTTTTCCTAGAAGATATTTGTGACTTGATCTTTCAGTTTTTGGAACTCTCTATTGAACACACCAAGATATTGAGAGGGGGGAGGGTGAATCAATATGCTTCAAAATTCAATCCCAATTTACTATTAACGATGCCAAGTTAAACCACTTAAGCATTCACCTACTTAAACAAAACACGAAAGAAGATAAAAATCCACACAAGAACATAGATGACACTAGATTTATGTGGAAAACCCCACAAGGGAAAAACCACGATAAGGAATGTTGCTAAGAGCTACTGTCCTAATCCAACCTCACAAGTAAATAGCTATTTACAATTTTTTTTTGGGCTACAACCCAAGGAAGTAAATACTCCCTAAATTTTTTTTTAGGGGTTGAAACCCAAGGAAGATAATATTCCCTAATTGGAAGAAAGAACAATTGAAATATGATTGATATTATGGCTTCAACCACTGATAGTCATCAATTATGCTCATAGGTTTGTAGTGGATCTTTTCATGCTATAATCATGCACTCATACATCTTCACACACTTCCATCATCATCTTATATTCGATATTTTATATATATCATCCACACACTTGCAAAATACAAGTTCAATTGGTCATAAACAAGAAATAATGAAACTTGTAACATATCGACCTTCATATTTATTAGCGGTATACAAAAATGATATAACACTATTTACATATCTTTCAGATGATTTTGAATGACTCATAAACATCTACAAACAATCCTTGAACTCCACTCAATCTCAAATTAGTGGCACACATCATTAACATACCCAGGTTGGCCACAACAAAAGCATATCTTCACAAATTGACTTGAAAACTTTGTGCATGGTATTGGAAACAAGATAGATATTCATGTGATTCAAACCAAAAAAACTATGATACATGTAGAGTGTCCAAAAAATATCATACCACTAATCTATACAATCTTCTACTAGTGCAAGTACCCAAACTTATGTTTTGTAGAAGAATAAGCATTCAAAATCAACTACAACACTTTGTCACTTGAAATCTCAACTTGTGGAGCACTAAACCACTTGAATCTCCAATATAGCATGCATTGGACATCACTAAGAATGTCCACAAAAATATATGATCAAATCATCACAACCAAAGGAATGCAGATCATTCTAATAAGCTTTCATCACCACTTTACACTAACAGAGCACAAATTGAAACTATGTCACTTCTATATTTTAATACAGAAGTATTTATGAGTCAAAATCTAAAATATAACACCTTCACATCTTGATTTACTTATCTTCATATCCATAAGACTAAATATTTCTCTACAAAAGGATGCATACCAAAACACTATGAATCTGTCTGAGAAAATGCATTGTGAATGCCTTAGAGAAAGATTTTGCAACTTTTCACTAAGTGTCGTACACCAAACCAAAAAGATATAAATGTAGATATATTGAAAACACATTATAACATGTGTACCCACCTCCACCTCACACTTATACATCAAACTGATCACCACACTTCTATATACTACAATGTTGGCTTGTACCAACGAATATCTCTTCAGTGCATTGACTATATTCAGAGCATATACAATCTTCAACACACTTTTGACATTAATGAAAACCAAGCTTATCAAGCTGCAACAATCTCACCCTTTTTTATTGATGGAAAAACCAAAAAATATGTGCACAAACACTCCCCCTTAGGTGCACATGTCTCTCCCCCCCCCTTTGACATCAAGGGCAAAGGGAAACAAAATTTTCGTTGTAGAAGAAAAACTCAACAAGCTTCCCCTTAATCTATACAACTTTTACTCTCTCTAGGATGAAGTCTAGATACTTCATCAACAAAAATATCCTTATATCTAATCTAAATATATATACACAACAAAACAAAGATATATCTTACATAAAAAATTAATCACAACTCACTTTGATGGAAAAATTCCCCTGTAAATGGACTTGAGTTGTACCAAGTTGTTATCCCATTGCTTCTTTGTAGAGGTTCAGGTCTAGACTTGACAATTTAGCTATACATATGTATCTTCTACATATTCCAAAGAAAATGGTGCCTGATTTTAAGTCCACTTAGGTCTTAGGAGGGAATCTTTCTAGATAGCATTTGTTATCACTAGATCTTATCTTGTCTTTTGGCATTTATTGCTTGTATCCTAAGTTATTTAATATTTTTGGGGCAGTTATCTCATTATAAAAGATTAAGATACATGTCAATTTATTGTCTAATCCTATCCCACATTTTTGAATAAGAAATACATCATTTGTACATCCTAGACACTTCAGTTCAGTTGAGTCAATCCAATACAACACTGAAATCTTGAGCATTGCATAATGGCCATATCTTGCATTCATTATTGCAAATTAGTGTTCTTTCTTTTCCCTCTTGTAGAAGGTTGTTTTTTTATTTTGTAGGTGATCCTAGAGACTTGATTCCCTGAGTGACTCTAATAGAATATGCCCCCCCAAGGTTGTGATTTTTTTTCCAAAAATAGGAAAAATAAAAAGGCCATGTTTACCTCTAAACATGGACAAATATATAATAAAAAAAATGTTTTTAACAAAATAAGATGGATGAAAATAAAAAATTTCCACCACTAAATGGTAACACAAAAAATAAATATATGTGTAATATAACAAGTAAAAACATAGTAATCATGTACAAGAGTGGACAACATAAAGAATAAAACACATGACAAAGAACAAACAAATAGAAGAACCATAACATTAAAATCTAAGATGAGAAAGATATAAGTAGTCTTCATTTATGATAGAGGTAATCTCAATTCCATAATAGAGGTAGTCTATATATCATGTCTTAGTATCCAAAGGAAAATGGAACTTTGGGCTAGTAAGACAGAGGCAATCTTAGTATCATGACAAAGGTAGTTTCTATATTATGCATTAACATCTATAATAACATGAATAGAAATAGTAATTTATGAAAAGGAATTAAAACACATACAATCATTAATATGTTAAATGACACAAAATACACTATTGGTGTAAATAGGCAATTTATCTAACTAGTTCACTAGTGGGTCCTATTTACATGTTAAGTTTACTTAGGTCCTAGGAATATTTCTAGAAGTCTTAGGTGTCATGTGATATTATCTTATTGTATCATGGCAATAATACTTGTGTCATAAGCCATTTAATTTTTTTGAGGTAGTTGTCTCATTGTATAGGATTAAGACACATCATGATCTTGTCTAATCCTATCTCACAACATTGCCTTTATAAGAAAGACATCATATGTACATACATATTCAATAAATCAGTCTTCTATCCTTAACAATAGAAATATATTCTTTTCATTTCTTTCTTGTGGAAGATATTTTGGTTTAGCAACTAATCTTAGGGTGTTGGGAGTGCAAATTCAACTCCTACATGGTATTAAAGCTCCAATTATACAAACTCCTTCCCAAAAATGAGGGACATGCTTTGGATAGAGTATTTTTCTAGGTGCAATTTGGGGTTTCAAGGGCCTTATAAATCTAGGGCATCAAAAAGTCAAAATTATCTTTTTTCATCAAAATCTGATAAATAGGGCCAAATCTATAAGGGTTTCAAGTTGGGTGAAGGTTGCCAAATCCAGGAGGTAGCTAAATTTTCAGAGAACTTTGGGCCAAAAAAAACCCTACCATTGTGTTTGGAAGGCCCAAAAACCTAAAGATCTCCTATCAAATCATCAAAGTTGGACACTTTTTCTCAAGGCCATTAGAGATTTTTCTCTCCATTTGAAATATTTTATACGGCTGTAGAGATCTATACTTAACCATACCATATAATATATAGTTTCATCAAGTTTGTTCTCATAGAGCATAACATTTTGTACCATGCAACATCTTTATGGCATATTATATAGATCTTGTGGCTTGTCTAGCATCACTTCTACATACTTTATTTTGTGTTCTAGAATAATCACATCTAATAGTATGGATTTTTTAGGTTTTTTATTAATAAAAAAAATCATTTAAAATTTGTGTTGTTCTCACCATGTGTATATAAATCTTGTTCATGCAGATCTCAACACACACAATCATCTTCCCATGAGGGGGCTAAGCCCTGGGAAATGCAACTTAGACCCACCCGCCGCTGAGCCACCTATCGCTTGTTACTCCATTGGTGATAAGATGGTGGCATTTTTTTTTTTTAATCCTGCATAGAGTAGGTCACATGGGCATCAAAGGGCTTATGACCTAGGGGGCCAAATTTTCCCCCCTAATTCCCAAATCGAGATATTTTTTTCAAAAGGCCATAACTTTTCACCATGGTAAATTAGATTTTTTTAAAACACATATAGTCAAAAAGATGGATCTATGTACTTTGTAGTGGTGAAGGTTATTTTACTGGATTATACTATTTGGTTCTAGTATTTGTTTTTTGAAGTTAGTTTTATATTTTTACTCTTGAGCTTATAACTTTTTCCATAATCTCTAATTTTGTGATTCAAGTGAAACATTAGAAAGGTATTGAGGAGCTCTACCATACCATCTATATAATTTTTTGAGATTCAAACCCAAGTTTTATTTATTTAGATTTGTGTGCATTCACATTCTGGTTGATCACTTGGACATCTTGTCACTTGGGAATTTGTTGTTTTGATCTATGCACTTCGTTTTAATTTTAGATCTTGTATCTATCTCTTGTTACTTTAATCAGATTCCATCATTGCTCCATATTCAGATTTTTCCAGTGTTCCTTGGCATCAGGTCAATCAATTTTTATTTTCTTTATCATGGTTCTAGATTTTCTTCAACAATAAATATTTTTTCAATGTTTCCAACATCAAACTCATCTTTTCCTTTATTTCTTGGATTAGGGTTTCAAAGTTACTCCACAATATTCTTCCATTGTTTCTTTACAATAGGTTATCTCATTAAGGGGGGGCTCCATGGTCTCTCTTCTTCTCTCTTATGAGGGGATACTTTTCCTTGCATGGGAATTTTTCCTTCTCATTCATCATAGAGAGTATTATTGTATCTTTTCTCTCTTTTGGAGAAGAGTTTTATTCCACTCGATTTTCTCCTTTTCTCCATTTGTGAGAGATTAAATTTGTACATGGTTACCTAACATAGCCTCATATCTGGGACCCATCCTTGTGTATTTACATTATTTACATAATAATCTACTTCCTAAGTTTCACTAAAGGGGGGTGTTGGTATAAATAGGTTTTTACCTAACTAGTTCACTGGTGGGTCCTATTTACATGTTAAGTTTACTTAGGTCCTAGGAATATTTATAAAAGTCTTAGGTGTCATGTGATCTTACCTTATCTTATCATGGCATTTAATACTTGTATCTAAATTCATTTAATATTTTTGAGGTAGTTGTCTCATTGTAGAAGATTAATACACATATCATGATCTTGTTTAATCCTATCTCACAACCTTTCCTTTATAAGAAATGAATCATATGTTCATTAAATATTAAATCAACCAATATTGCATCCTTAATCATAGAAATATATTCTTTCCATTTATCTCTTGTGGAAGATATTTTGATTTGGGAGTTGATCTTGGGATGTTGGGAGTTCACATTCAACTCCTACATATGCAAACAAGATAAGGTAGTGAAAACTACATCAAGAACAAGGATAATCAAATTAATAATAATAGAGGTTGATATGGTTGGATGACTCAACCAAGTTTACTTAACCAAGGTAAAATGAAGACGATTATTCAAAGGTAATAATGTACTCCATGTGAATATACAAGATAGAGAAGGAACATCAATAATATATTAGGTGGTTTATTAGGTTTAGATAACATATTGATGTCATCATAATATGAAAAAGGAATTTTTTTTATGATAAGAAGAGATTATGATGGCACTTGTATTAATGAGGTCATATAATTTTGTCTTTTAGTAGTTGACATTGATTTTTGGAATGAACTAGTATTCAATAATATGCACAAAAGAGGAGTGTTAAAGGACAATGTTTAGGAATTGTATTGCATGTAGGAGGAAAAATATCATGATCAAGTGATATTTTGAGATATTGGGGAGGATATCCATAGGAGGGTCAACAAGCTATTTTTAAGACCTATTTTCATTTTTGGAGTGGATAGAAGAAGGTTTAGTATTTATAAGAGGCTAGAAAAAAGTGGATGGTGATGTCCCTAAAAATTTAAATGGTACAAAAGGGATAGTAGAAAGAGAATATAAAGAAATGTACTTGAATTTTATGTCTAGTTTTGGTGGTACAAATTTAAGATAATGAATAGGGATGTAGATTCATAAAAAGAGTGATCAATATGTATTATAGATGAAGAGTTAGGAAATGTGATGTTGAAAAAATAAACTTTGATTCTCTTATGCTCTATATTTTCATTATAAAGAATATACCCATTCTTTAAATAAATAATTTTGTGACAAATGAAATAAAGGTATATTATAAGATGGAGGAGGAAGAAGTTGGTCATCAAATATAGGTGAGCTCAATCATCACCACAAGAAGAATCAAGAGAGCAGTTATTAATGGTGATAGGATTGCTTCTAGGAGAGCATAATGTATATTGGGAGGTGGAATGGGAAGATGTAGGAGGGGTTTTGTAGAAATGTCAAGAGAATATAGTGGTATAGGAAGGGATAAATCACTATCATATGTCTAAAATTAAGTGTCATTATCATAAACCCTTTGTGTAAAGATAGAAATAGAGTTAAGTAAAGAGGAAAACATTTTCATTGTGGGATATAGAAATATTTAACTATAATGTGCACTCATTAAAATAATATTAATTTTAAGAAAGTACTAGGGAAGGAAAGGAACATGGAACCTAGTTTTGATGATTGTGGTTTGGATGTTAGATGATTGATATAGAGTAGAAATAGGATGTAGAAGAAATAAATGGTGTTACAAAAAAGGATAACTAGATGATATGAATGCACACATATAATATGACAATGGGTTCATATTAGGGCCTATATAACTATTCAAGTGCTCATTGTGCTAAAAAAATGACTAGTCCATATAGAAGTTGCATGTCCATAAAATAAAATAAAATTCATGATAACAATAGGTCGATTAAATTTACATTTGTAAGAATGGAATATTGTGTATTAAATAATCTGAAAGTAATATAATTAATATATCATAAAGAAAGGGCTAGGTTTTATACAAATAAAAAAATAGATTAAAATACTTAATTTTTTATTGTACATAATAAAAATAAAGTTTACAACAATATTAGTGAAGATATAAAAATTGAAGCAATAGAGTATTCTTGATGAAATCATAGTTTTGGACTAAATCACAAGTATAGCATGGCTTTATAACTGTGTAATCATCTATAATTAGTAAAAAATAAAATAGACTATTCTATAATAGAAATACCTACACATAGAGATAATGGAAATACATAGTATATTAAATAGTGTGACTAGATGTTATAGAATAATAACAAACCAACTTTAACAAAACATAATTTAAACTAATAATAGAAATGACAAGGAAGACTAAGAAATATGAAATAATTTGTCTGGGATAAGGGAAAGGAGGTGACTACATAAGAGCATGCCAAAATGGTCAAGCCATTATTGTGGTCTTTTTACCTCCATGGGTAGTCAAAATAAAGTTGGAGCATGTGCACATTTAGATTTTTTTTTCCTAGACTAAGCTAAAAATATTATCAATAGCATTAAACTAGGACTACAAATCTATCATTATTTTATTGTGTAATAAAAATGATAACAATAATAGAAATAACTACGACCATCACTACACTAGTATATGGAGATATATTTATGTGATGAGAGAATTTAGAGATGTCAAGAAGATAATATAATAGTGGAGAATGAAAGTATATTGTAATACAACATAACAAAGAAAGGAAAATGGGTTTTTGTTCTCTTTTCAAGAAAGAGAGAAAGAAAACTAAATTCCAAAATTTCAATTATTCAAATATTTAAGAGACTTATAAATATTAAGAAATGGTAAAGTAGTTGAACTATTGAAAATACATCTATGATTGTTCAAAAAAAAGTTGAGGATTACTTCAATGAGAATACAAAGAGATAAAAAGCATAAATGAATATAATAGAATGGAGTAAAAAAATTTACAATGAAGATGTCCATATGCTCAAGAAATTTTTTTTGTCAAATGTTGGCATGTTATACAAAATTAAAAAGAGATGGGAAATTAAAAAAACCTAGAAAACTTGTAGCCAAACCTATAATGGAAGATTAAAACTTAAGAATTTTCAAAATCCCAAAACATCCTTTGTTATTTTAGGTAAGGAAATCAACAAAAGACAATTGCAAAGTTGACAGATATTTAACACAAATATTACACCAAGATCAATTAAAAATGCAATTTGTAGAGGTATAGGAAGTGGACATAGAATGTACTATAATAGAATAAAATTGTGACTACGTAGATATTCATACAACTATATTTTTATCCTAAAACAATAGATTTTGAAATTACATAAAACAAAACAAATTACAAAATGGGTAAAAAGAAATATTAGAATTTTTTTACATAAAACATAAGTACATAGACAAATATCAAAGTTTGGAATCTAGATTAGGAAAAAATTTAGAGGACAATATAAAAGTCCTAAAAACATGCTATAAGAATTAACACTAAAATAATTATAATTTGTAATGTTAAAATTGTAAAGAATGCAATTTCAACATTACATGAACATGTGTTTGAAATATGATGGTTGTGTCTACTAGTTTTGAATGTTGATTTACCCTTAAAATTTTACACTTTCTTAAACCCTTGGCTATATGATGAGTAATTGAGTGAAAGGTGATTTTATATTAGTATAATTACTTCTTTTTTAAATAAAAGTGGTTGAGCCACTAAAATCTTTTATTAATTTTAGAATAAAATTCATGCAAAGTCCTGGTTCAGGGGAGCATACCGGAAGGAAAGAACCAGGAGAAGAAAACCTCTGATTATAGCTGCATGCAGAAATACAAAAGTCCCAAAAAATAATTACAAAATAAAACCCAAGCATCATTCCAAATAGAGATCCCAGATACAACCATTCTATCCTTAGAAAGAGAAATCCAATTGAAATACGGTCAGCGATGATCTTGGTCAACCCCAACTACCCAAGAACTTGAGCTGACTTCATAATAGGATATTGGCCATTTATAATCCAAAGAGAACTTCTTCATTGTCTTCATAGTTGATGGAGGAAATCTGTCGGATCTTGTAGCAACATCGAACAAAAAGTGGAGTGTAAGGAAAATATTTACCCCAATGGACATAACTAAAGGAGAAATCTTATCACTAAGGAGTTTGCATCCGAATATCATTTCTTCAAAAATATCATTCACAATCCTTATAATCATCAAAAGATCTCCAAACCAACTATTAGTAGAAAAATCAATTTTGGAAATAAACCTAGCAATAGAAAAATTACCATTACCTAGTGAGTACTTATCCAAGGCCTCCTAAAGATCTAAAGCATGTAGCAACTTAGGGTGCAAAATTTTTTTAGAGAGCATATTTACCAACTTTTCAACCAGAAATACATCTGTAAGAATGGTGAAAAAGTGAGATAGAATCTCAGAAAGAGAAAAGTTAGAGTTTTCCTGGAACCATGAATTTCCAACCACCTTGTAAATAGCAAAAGAAATGACCTCACCATCAAGGATAAAAATCTGACCAAGTCTTTCATTTTCAACAAGAATAAGCACGCAGCCACAGTCCCAGTAAGAAGGAAGAATACAGACTTTGCAATAGTAGTCAGAGGCTCAGATCAAGTAACATGCCGAAAAAAAAAGGCCCCCCTTTTAGATCTCATATATTCAAGGGAAGATTATCCTTCTTACAAACTATAAAAGATAATTCCTCATCAATAGCTTTATTTGCTAAAAATTCAGCAAAGGTATTTGCTTCCCTATAACAATGGGATATTGAGAGTGCATTGAACCATTTTAAGTGAATTAGAACCTTGTCTAATAAATATTGAAGCTACCAAACATAATTTTTTTGTTGTGAAACAACATGAAAAACAACCATGAAGTCACCTTCAATTACTAAAGAATTTATTTGAAGGGACCTTGCAAGATCCAAGCCCATACTAAGGGCTTCAAGTTCAACCATGTTATTTGTTCCCACTAGCAACATCTTACAAGTTGCTTTAACAATTTTAGCATTTGAATCTCTTATAACTATTTCGGCCCCAGATTTTCCAGGGTTACCCCTTGAGGCCCCATCATAGTTTAGTTTGAAATAATTCACTAGGGGAGGTATCCATTTGGCCTCTTTGCGGGCCAATATCTTATCAACTTTATTAGAAAAAGATCCATGGAAGGGTAAGGTTTTGATAAGAGGCCAATTCTTGATTATGAATCCATCCCAATTAGAGAAAGATTTTAAAGATTCAATATTCTTGAAGATGAAGGATCTGACCACTTCTGAAATTGAGGATTCTAATTTGATAAGAACCTCCTCAATATTAGAGCACTTGCATCTAATTTTTTTGTTATTTCTTTCATTCCAGATGCAACATAAAACTAAAGATGGTGTGGAAATCCATAGGCAGTGGAAAAAGGAAGTAGACTGAATTAAAGGCTAGGACTGAAATTGGATAGATACAGTGGGGCATACCATGAAAAACCAACCTAATTTTGCAAAAATCCAATACTAGCAATGCTTTACAAAAGGATAGTGCAGGAAAAGATGATCCATAGTTTCTAAAAAATAACCACAAAAGACACATGGGAAAGCAGACACGAGGCCCAGCTTGTCTAGCCTCTCAACAGTTAAATCCCTACCATTAACTGCAATCTAGGAAAAAGAACCCGCTTTCGGAAGACAAGAATCATCCCAAAAGAGAACATGTGAAAGGTTTGATTTGTTTAATGAAACTACAAGATAATTGTAACCTTCTTGACTGAGTAATCCCTTGATTTTGATTTGGTCCAAATTATCCATCGCCTTCTTGTAAGCTTCTCTAATAGCTGGAGAAATATTTAACTTATCTACATATTTCCAAGAAATTCTTGGAATGGAGTCAATATATTCAACATTAAAGTAATCAGCAACAAGAGGACCCCATAAATTTTTTAAGAGCTCCTTTAGATTCCCCTAGACAATAAAAGAAGAAAGAACAAGATATCCATTCCATCTATCCTCCCAGAATTTAGCTTTTTTACCATTATGGATCATCCATGAAAGGTGACGAAGAATGACTGGCCTACACGAAGATAGGAAATTCCATATTGCCGAGCCTTTTGGTAACGAAGAGGTCTTAAACAATGATTCTCGTGGGAGTGAATGAAGGTATTTTGAGAACATTAATTTCCCCAATTTTGATTTGTGGGTTTTGATATAGTTTCCAAGTAAGCTTTGCACCTAGGGCAGAATTTTGAAGTTTGAAATTTCTTATTCCAGCTCCACCAAGATCTTTTGGTAAATAGATCTTATCCCAAGCTATAAGAGGTGTTAAATCTTTGCCCCCAACATTGTCATTCCACAAAAAGGAGCGTAAGATAGATTTCAGCATATTTAAGGTATGATAGGGGGCCTCTAAAACAAACATCATGTAGATAGGAATTACATTAAGAACATACTTCACCATTTGGATTTTCCTAGCAAAAGTTAGCCATTTATGTTTCCAAAGGGATATTTTATCCTATATCAATTTGGAGATTCTTTCCTAGAAAGCATGAAGTTTATTCCCAGAGAAGAATGGTATACCAAGATAGGAGGGCATGTGCAGGATCATGATGGGCCAAAAAGTGGCAATAGGAAAAAGTAGCATTTTTCACTCACCAAAAAATGCGGAAATCTCGAGTTAACTTTTATTTTGGGTTGGGTGTCAGTACATTGCTCCATAGCAATGCCCAAGCCTAAGTTTTACAAATCGGATATCTGATATTTGAAAACATTTAAAAATGTATTGTGGTGGTAAAATTTTGGTTTCAAAAATCTGATATCCGATTTCAAATGGATATCCGATTTTTGAAAACATTTAAAAATGTATTGTGGTGGTAAAATTTTGGTTTCAAAAATCTGATATCCGATTTCAAACACACATAGACCCAAGAGTAATTAGGAGGTGTAGGGTGGACAAGAGATAGAGAGAGAGAGGGAGGGAGAAGAAGGAAGGGGAAGGGAGAGGGGAAGAGGGGAAGAAGGAGAGAGAGAGAGAGAGAGAGAGAAGAAGGGTCTGAGAGAGGGGGGTAACTAGGAGGGGGGAGGGAGAGGGGAAGAGGGGAAGAGGAGGAAAGAGAGAGATAGAGGGAGGGAGGGAGGGAGAGAGAGAGAGGGATATAATATTTAAATATTTAATATATTAGTAATATTAATTAGTTATATAATATTTTTTATACTAACTTAATATATATATATATATATATATATATTTATACATTAACTAGAATATATAAATAATATATAAATATTATACATAATAGTATAATATGTTATATATTATACATAATTATGTAAGAGATTATCATAAATTATAAATTATATATTGAATTCTAAACTATATTGTATATTCTCAACTAGATATATTAAAATAAACTATAAATTATTTATTGTAATTTTTTAAATTATATATTAAAAACTATATTAGATTTTTTAAAACTATATATAAAATAAATCAGATATCTGATTCAAAACGGATATCTGATTCAAATCGGATATTTGATTCAAATCAGATTAATTTTTTAAATCATTTATTAAAAACTATATTAGATTTTTTAAAATTAAATATAAAAAAAATCGGATATCCGATATGTCTAACACAAAACCTACTACCTAGGGATTAGCCTCGGGTTTGCTTCGGAATTTGGCTAGGACATGCCAATCCTAAGAAGTCAACACAAAAAACGTGTTTAACAGCTTACCTTGTTTTTCTAGACTTCGCCATGTGGCTGATGACTTGTTTTTTACCCTAAATTGATGAAACGAAAAGTGTTTTTAAAGGAGATTCTCAGCTTTCTACCAATATAAATTATTCTTTATTTTGAATTTAATAAATAATTATTATTCATTTTTTGTTTCAATTACGAATAAAGTCCTGATTGATAGGCTGATTGAAAAAAATCTATATCTTTCAAACCGTATAACATTTTTTGAATCCGAAACATGTGTCACATTCTATGCTTCGCATAGTATTGCATTAAAAAAAAAAATTGAATTTCATGAAGTTTTGACCAAGTTAAGATGGTCAGAAATACGAGTTTTTATATTTTTTAAAATTTATAATAAAAAATTCATAATTAATTATTTACTTGGAAAAAAAATACAAAAAAATATGCATCACATCGGGACATGAGTCCTATACTTATATCTAAAATTTTATAAAAAAATATTATGATTTTATTATGGTTAGGGTGGTCAGACAGACACCTACTTTTTATTTTTTCCCTGAAATTTTAGTACTACTACATTGAAATTTCAAATTTTCACCAAATAGATTTTTTTTTTACAAAAATTAACCTAGTAGTTTTGAAACTAAATTCAATTTATCACATATTCTATTCTTACATATTTTTGAAATAATATAGATAACTTATTCAAATTTTTATGTTAAGTTGCCCAACTCTGATTTTCTGAATTTTTATTGCCACTTAAGGACCTGTTTTTTCCGTGATGATCCTGCACATACCCAGGAGCAAGGTAAGGAACCCACAAAATACCCCCAGAATTTAATTAGTCTATTTTGAATGAAAGCTAGTACATTGAATAAAAATATTTTTGATTTAGAGGGATTAATTTTTTGACCCGAGGCTGATGAAAAATCTGTAATGATTTATTTGATTACCTTAGCTTTAGGTATAGAAGCATGCCCAAAAAATAAAGTGTAGTTAGCAAAGAAACCATGAGTTTGAGCTTCCTACGTATTTGGGATTAGGATACCTTTCCAAACTCCTAAAGCATTTCCCCTTCTTATTGATCTTATTAAGCCTTCAGTCATAAGAATGAAGAGAAAAGGAGATAATGGATCACCCTGTCTGATACCTCTATTTGAAGGGAAAAAACCGCAAGAAGAGTTGTTAAGAACAAATGAAATCTTGCAGTGGAGATGCAAGAGAGAATCCACTTGACCCATTTTTTCTGAAAAACCCAAACTACATTAAAAAACCAACAGGAAATTCTAATTAACCCTATCATAAGCCTTCATCATATCCAATTTGAGAATCATGGCTGGTATTTTGTGTGACTTAATGGAGTGCAATATTTCATGGGCTACAATAACATCTTCGGTGGTATCTTTCCCCGGTATAAAACCATCTTGTTCCTCTGAAATGACATGTGGAATGATCGTCGCAATGCGGATAGAAATTTTTTTAGTAAAAAAATTATATATGGTGTTACACAAAGAAATGGGTCTAAAATTAGAAAAGGTGCTTGGAGAATCCACTTTTGGAATAATAGCAATGAAGGTGTTATTAAGTTCTTCAAGGATAGACCTATTGCATCTAGCTTCTTCAAGTGCCCGCCAAACATCAAAACCAATGATTTCCCAACATTTTTGAAAGAAATTGGCAATAAACCCATCAAGAACTGAAGCTTTGTTAGGAGATAAATCAAAAACAACTATTTTGATTTCCTCAATGGAGAAAGGGGCCATTAGCATAACATTGTCATTACAGGATACCACTGAGGGAATAGCCTCAAAGATAGAATAATTAATTGAAACAGGTTCAGCAGTCAGCAGATTGCTGAAGTAAGATATAGCTTCTTTTGCAATTTTGCTATCATCTTTGAAGTGTGTTTCATCCATGCTTGTTATTGATGAAATTCTACCTTTCTGCCTCCTAATTTTTGTAGAAGCATGGAAAAATTTGGTGTTTCTATCACCTTTTGCAAGCCATGTGTCATGAGACTTTTGTCTCCAGTAGCACTCTTCTCTACGAAGAACTTCATCAAGTTGTGAAGTTAGAGATTTTTGAATAACATAAGATGTTGAATTCAGACCATTTGCCATAATAGAATCATTTAAAGATTCAATTTCATTCTGAAGTCTTATTTTTTCTATGAATATATTTTTGAAATGCTGCTGATTCCACATTTTTATTTTCCCTTTTAGAAACTTCAGTTTTTTAGCCATCTGAAACATCTGAGACCCAGAAAAGAAGGGAGCATTTTGCCACTAGACTTTGATAAAAGGGATGAAGGAAGAATCCCTGAACCACATTGGTTCAAACTTGAAGGGAATCTTATTAGCAGTTCTATTTTCAATGATATTAAAAGACAAGGGGAAGTGATCAAATCCAGGGAGACCATGAATGATAGAAGATGTATCTAAATCCAAATCCAACTAGGAAGAAGAGAGTAAAAAGCAATCCAAACGCTCAACAATTTGATAGAAATCCTTAATTTTGTTGGTCTAGGTGAAGGAACCATTCAGTGGTTTATAGTCATATAGATTATTTCCACAAACACTTTCTTAAATCTAATATTAACTTTAAAATAATACAATATTATTTAAAACTTTTCTTTCTCCCTTTATCTTTTCTATTTTCTTTGAAATTTTCTAAATTTAACAATAGTTTAATTTATTTAATTAAATTTAAAATTTGTTTTGATTTGTACAATGGATTATAATGTTTAGATCACAAGTTTTAATCACTAAAATAGGGTATGAGAGACATTGAATTTTCTTTGACATCATCTTTAGAATAAATATTTGTGTTGAATTTTCAAGGTTAGTTTTGATAGTAGTCCTTTGCATAGTCTAATATCATCAATCTTTAGGTTACTCAAGCATGTCAAGACATGACGATATAAATTTTGAGAAAAAAATTCTCTTTAAAGTGAAAATAATCTACTCCACTACAGTTGACGTGTCAAATTATACATCAACAAGAAGGAATCCCATTAGATTAAACTAGAAATCCTTTTGCTTTAGATGTAAAATAAAACTTGAAATGTAGGTATCCATGGTTTACATATTCAATTCCTTGAAATGGATCAAAAATCTTTCATATGCCACTTTAGAGGAGCTTCAATGGCGAACTTCTTTCGCATTGCTATTTCTCTTGATGGTGCTGCCAATAATTCTTTCAACACAAATTATGTTTAAGCACTGTTAAGACAATGCAAACTCTCTCATGTTAGTTCAGGTAGCACAAAACTTGTAATTATAATCATTGTTATCTGCTGATGTATTATACTAGAATACAAATTGAACACAATCATTCTTAAATATCATCTAAGTCAATAGTTAAAGGTCAATTTTGATCAATAAAAATAGAACAAACATTCACCACTTCTTAATATGAATGAGACTTAAAATTACCATTGACTTCTGTTGCGTCAGCGTCATCTGAAAAAAATTAAAAAAGTTTATCGGACGCACTGCAGTTTATAGAGGAGCTACCCGATTTTTACAGTCAATTTTTTTTATCATGGACTGTTTGACTATTAAACCAAATGATATTTAATTAAAATGATTGAACACCAACATTTTGTAAAACTGCTCTCTGCTTGGCTAGGAGGATGAATAATAGTTTTTTGACAGTCCAACTTGAAAATAAAATGGAGGATATGACCGTCTCAGCAAACATAGTACAACTTCAACAAGTTTGCAGATCAACTAGTTAGTTGATATTATTTCCCTCTGCCCTTTCAAGCCCACGATATTGTCAGACACCAACAAAGCTGTCTGAAGGTGGAGAAAAAGGACGTTGGATATCATGATCTTCTGTCCTGGAAAATTTATAAGACCCTGTAAAGTATTGCAGTTAATCCCTCTCTGTACTTTGTTCGTTGCAGATGGGCGTAGAAGAGCAAGTGAAGAAAGAAATGGCAGACAAAGCAGGCCCCTGGAAACTCAGCGAGACTTGGAGCAGTACATGAACAAATTACTGGTAGAGATGAAGGGATTGACTGTCACGCATAAGAGAATGTTGGGTTTTTGGCTCACATAAACGATGGTTTGGGCAATGTCATGAGACAGTAGGATCAGTTTCTGAGAGGAAGCAACCTGTAAATTCCATGACAAAGTACAATTAATTTAAATAAGGAGGTACTAAATATCAGAATAATGAATAGTAATTTAGAAAATAAAATATAAATGAAAGGTTTATTTAGTTTTTTTATCAAAGATGGATTATGATTGTTAATGATCTGTAAAATTTATTTGCAAATCAATGACCTGAGAGCAGAATGTTCTTGGTTTCTATGTAAGGTTAGACTTATTTGTCAGTCGATCACGTGGCTCTAGATCAATTCCACACAACACATATTTGAGTCCTAATGTTTGGTCGTGATTCGAGAAACTTATGTTGTATGATTCGCTATGATTTCTACTCTTTGTTGAGTTGTAAGGACTGATGGTATTTAGAATTGTCATGAGGGGATTACTAAATTTTGAGGGTTTATTTTCTCAATCAACCCTCCTAAAAGGTCAACTTTACAACCTTGGCAAATATTGGCAAACAACAAGGAAGCATGCAAGTGATCTAAGATGCTAATTCTAATGCAACTACAACACTTTTGGTGTAATAAGTCAAAATATTCCTATTGTGTACAAGTTTAGAGCTATACACCTTTTAGGCCAATAAAGGTGTTTTAGGTGAAATATATTTTATTGAAAAGATTTTCACCAAAACCCTTTAGACCTTGTGTGTCACCTATATGGCATCAACACTTTTGACAAAAAACATTCTCACTTGAAATGCTCTCAATTGAAATGCTTTCAATTAAAATATTTCAATTAAAACAAAAGAATGAAAGCCCCCCCAAAAAAAAAATCATTTTTTAATGAAACTGTTGTTGGCTTGAATATCAACATTAGAAAGTTCCTCTAGAGTTCATAGAATCATAAGTTCATATGCAAGCTACCATAAATTATAAACATGAAGCTCAACTACACACATAAATTGAATAATTATTCAAAGGAGTAAGGAGGGAGATAGACAAGTGTGATAAACGAATTATAATGGAGTACATTAAATTGAATCTAAAATTAGTTATCAATGATTTTCATATAGAGAATAAGGTGAAACTATTTTTCATTTATTTTTTAGTGAAACTAGGGTGATTTTAGCTTAATGTTTCTATTGGTGTGGATGTATGTGGTGGTCATAGGAGTTCGGTGTATAGTGAAGACACTAGTGGATTGCTACATTACATGCTTCTACACTCCTTAGTTCATTTTATTTATGTAATCCTAAAGGCTAATGGACCTATGGATCTTTATTTTGATCAATCCCTCTAGTGTGTTAATAAAAATATCTATGAGCTCATTCTTATTGGTTGTAAAGTGTGTACTAGAAATCCTATGGGCCCATGAGTGTATGCTTATTTTTTTGTAGTATAGGACTATATGATGAAATGTGATGGAATATAGTTGTAGCATGCAATAAATGCAAATAATTTTTATTAGACCTTTCCACCAATTGCTGATAGATTCATAATGGGAGTTTATGTGTGCTTAAGAAATTGATTAGGTGGTTCCATGCATATCTAGGTGGCATGCATATAATGTGTGCTCTATTTTCTAATTTGGTAGGAGCATCCATATTTTGATACCATATTGGGATTCAAAGGCAATGGGATTAGTTCAAGGTGCCCATAGTAGTTTCAAGTACTAGATCACCATGTTTGATATCCTTATGTGGATTGCTAAAAAATTAAAGGCCTATGGTGGTTTGTGTAGACATGCAAATGGCTAGTTTGGTAAGAATTATGTATACGAGTTATTTCAAATTTAATGCATTTATGGTGGTTAAGCTCAAGGAGGCGTATAGTGGCTAGTGTAGGTTTATAAACGTTTAATTTGATTCAATGAATGTTGACTTATTGGTATTCAAGTAGTAGATTAGAATTTAGTGAGAATTATAGGGTTCATGTTTTTTTCCCATGTGGTTTGTAGAAAATGTGCATGTGAATCGAAATCTAGGCATGGACATGTTTCTTTGGATTTATTGGCATCCTAATCCCAATGCATGTTTAGCTCTAGGGTATCCTTATGTGCACAATTCAGCATGTTTTCCATTATTTTTGTGAGATATGTAGGTTCATAGGTTTGATTAGATTTTCTAATTACTCCTATAAAATCTAATCTTCACAATCAATTTAATCTTGATTATTATAATGGCCTATTTACCTAGATATATGATAATTGTCATGCTCTCATGTTTCTTGGGGTTTGTAGCTGTCCACTATGGATTCATATTGCTTTGATCTCCTAAGGGTTTGGTCATTGAACCAATTTTGGCATTCGGTAGTCTTATGTTTATTCTAGGGAATATAAAAAAATGATATTGTATATGGTTGATTCTTCTTATGTGTAATTATAAGGTATTGTATGATTGAAAACTCTCCATTGATAGCTAGAATATACTTAGGGAGTCTTGTGAGTGTGTCACAATGTCTCCATAATCACATTTATTTGTTTGATGGTATCAAATTTTAGTTATCATCGCAATGCTATAAAATATTGCAAAAGATTTTTTAATAGTCTTGTCTTCAATATATGGGATTTTTTTGATCAAAGATGGATCTTTGAAGTATGCATTCTTACGTGATTTTTCTACTATTTACGATTTGGATGTATGTAAAATTTTAGCTCTTTGTTATAGGTTCATAAGTGTATCTCCCCTCCCCTTATAATTATGACTCTTTTTCATAGTTAGATAGACACTAATCCTTTTGACTAAATGATCAATCTCTCAATTTATTTATACATATTTTTTTATTTTTTTAGTTTAGGATTAGATCAGTACCTACTAATGCATACATGTTCATTATTCTTCATTAATATCCATTATCATCCTATGATCACCCACTAATCCTTTATTATAATTTAATTAAATAATTGATTCTTATTTGATTAATATGAGCTAATTATCATCTATTAAATAAATAAATAAAATCCATCTCACATTATCCATAAATATTTAAATAATATTTTACCTCATTATCTATTAAATAAATTTTAAAAATCTGGAATTATCACCTCATAAGTTAACTCCCTAGTCAATTTAATTAAATCCTCAATCAAATCAATTAACTATCCCATGCAAAAGTTTAACTCCTCATAAAATTCAATTAACTAGTCCACCTCTTCTTGTTAACTACACAATCAATGGAGTTAACTCATGGCCCATGATCAAATCTATACTATCCATTCATTCTCCCAAAAATCTATAAATTCACTCATTCATCATTCATTAATCACTAATACAAAATTATTTTGTCAATTTAATAAGCCTATCAAATTATGCTATTGTTATGTTGAAAAAAGAGAGAATCCACTTATAACTGTAATCTTGAGAACATTACATTTAACACTCAATCAAAGGTTTGTGTGAGTTAGAATAGTATTTAAAAAATCTAATGATATTATTGTGCCTTTTCACAATATGCCTCATTTTTATCTTAGAAAAATATGGGTCACCCCCTTTCTTTTTGTTTTAGTTTAGACTATTCATATTGTTAACTTTTCCAAAAAAATAGTCAAACTTTTTTAGAATTGGTTGATCTCTATGCTAAAATTTTATCATGGTTGGATAGAGCATCCAAAATATCCTTTTAAAAGTTTCTTTCAAGTTGCTAAGGAAAGAGATAAATTTTCTTGTAGGTTTTACCCTTCCAACCACACCAAAATCTAGTTCAAATAGTTCTTCCCAAAAGGTCCAACTCAATTAAAAAAAATGCATTATTCAAGTTTCACAAAGACCCAAATCTCATTCAAACTTCACCAAGTGAAATAAAAATGATAGTTCAATTAACTTTTCCCACACTCAACATTTTATAAACCAAAATTTAATGTTTTTCAAAATCTGACATCCATTTGAATTGCACAAATCAAAGTGAAAGATTTAGTTCATTGATCTTTTTCTGCACAAACCTTTTATAAGCCAATACTTAATGTTTGTGAAGTTTAAAGTCCAATGGAACTTGATTGTTATAATATTTTGCTTTAAGATAGTTCACTTGAAAATATTCACATCGTGTATAAGGATGACATCAACTTCCCTTTGTGAAGATCCCATGAACAACTGAACAAGAACTTTAGAAGTCACATACATAATTGGCTTCATTGGAATTTTTTGCCATTCCTATAGTGATGATGTTATTATTATGTCATTATGACATCATTAGATCCCATAACTGGGTGGGTGCATGGAAATGGGAAGCCATTTCATGGCCACACTCAAAAAAAAGTTTTGAAAAGTCATAACGTGAGTGCGTTATGGCTTGTTGTGTTGATTCTGAGGCTCGACAAAAATAAGCCAATAACGTGAGAGCGTTATAACACAAGTGTGTTATAACGTGCTCATGTTATTTCTTGTTAAAAGCAAAAAAAAAAAAAGTGAAATGCTATCATTTTCATTTCAACTGTTTTTTCTTCTCCCCATAGCAAAAACCCCCATTTTTCGCATTTTTGTTCTAGGAGGACCCATTCAGAAAAATTCTTCACCAACAATTGTTATTTCTTTGCAACGATGGTGCCATGACGAGGAGGAGGTGTGAGAGGTAAGGATTGTTTTCTTTTTGTTTTGAATTAGTTAGTTTTAATTTGAATTAGTTAGTTTTAGGTTAAATTTGATATATATTTGTTTGAATTTTTAGGAGATGCAAATCAACCTGCAAACCCTCAAGATCCTCAATAGAAAGAGCAACCAAATCCTCAAGAACAAAATCCCCAATATCAAAATCAACCACAACAACAACCTCCTCCACCAATCACTCAACCCCCTCCTGGCACTCAACAAAATTTAATGAGTGAAATTGAGAACAAAAAGAAAATTGAGGATTTAATTAGTAGGTTGAGTGATCCAAATGGTTCGACCACATAAATAATGACCCTTGCAAATACATTGAAATATATGTTAACAAATGTAGATTCAATTAGCAAACAAATAATTGGATGGCAAGATAGGAGGTAGGTGGCTAGGGATTATTATGCACATAAACTATCATATAAAGATGTAAAGGATTTAAAAATTACAAAAGGTGATTTGTGCTCACTATTCATTGACCCATGCACAATTAACAATCTTACCCTCAATGTGAAGAGGTTTCATATTCATTGGTGCCACCACCAACAGATTAGGAACCAGTTTTATGATCGGTGTTACATGGTCTTCGATTACCCACTGTGTAATAATTGCGAAGTCCCACAATATTTCCTTAGGAAACTATATAGTGAGTTCATATTGAACAAAATCCCAAATTATTTTGATATGAGGGATTTCCAGGGGAGAGGTGGGGGGTCAGCTCAGGATAGACCCGATGCACAGCCAGATCCTATGCGACAAGGTAGACGAGCTCTTGCTAGGCCACCTCGTGAGCATGTTATTATGCCTTCTATCGCGAAGGAAAGTGCTGACATAGAGACATTGTAGGTGATCAACACTTTGAACTAAACTGTCATCCATCATACTAGCCCTATTCTATAGCACCATCCAAGGGAGTCTTCGAGTGGTGGCCTTTGAATCCATGTGTGTCAATCTTGCGGGGCGACTTGTTCATATATCCCCACCGACACTCAGGAGGCTGCTACATAGGATCCGTCTACATCTATGGAGATGGAGAGGGAAAATGACATATTGCATGAGGCGTATGGCATTGATAGTCAAGTAAAAGTTAGCATGTTCATTGAATTTAATTTATTAAATTTTGATTTTAAAATGCAAGATTAATTAAAAATGTTTTATGATTTTAATAAAATTGTAGTGTCATAGTGTTGAGACTGGATACACCAACCTGCCACCTACTTATTTTTGCAATACACCTATTGTTGGGGTATGTAACTAGTAAACAATTATAAATTTATTACATGTTAATAGCATTGTTTTACGAATGGTATTTTAATATGCAATTTTGGATGTTGAACAAGCTAATATTGGAGGTTTCAAGGGAACACTTCCTAGTGGCAATGGATTTACTCAAACCTATACGGAGGTAATAAAATAAAGAGTTTAACTAATGAATTGTATTTAATAGATTTGTGTAATTTATATGCACATCATTGATTACGTTGAATAATTTGTTGTTTTATTTTCAGATGTTGCAATTTGAAACATCTCTGAATGTGACGAGGGCAATGGAGATTGGTTTGTCATCTGCTATACAATCCTTGATGGCTCTAACATGGGAGATATGAGGCAAATTAGTAAATTTCAATTTACATTCGTTGTTATAGATGTTAGTTAGTGAAAAATCAAACCATTATTGATTCATGTAGTTTAATTTCTATTTGTATGGTTTATACAAGGCTTAAGCACGCCTGAAAATGGGCGTGAGAATATTTCCCTCGTGGAGAGAGATCATGAGATGGTAGTAAGTGATTATTTTGTCAAATATATCATTTTTATAATGTAATTTCTATATATTCATGTCTTTACTTCTTATTGTAATATTTAAAACTTCACCATGAACTAAATGCTAGGAGGAGCAGTAGGAGCACTCGAGCACAAAAAAATGAGTGACAAACCTATCACCATCTGATCGAAAAGAAAAGGGAAAGAATTTATTTCTAGAGCATGGAGAGCAATGACTTTTGATTCCAGAGCCCTTTGTTGTATGTGTACATGGTAGTTTTGTACATATTTTGTATTGGACATATTTGACATTGTATGCCTATATGGCATTCTCGTAAGCCTATATGGATATTTTGTACATATATTTCACACTTATATCGACATATATTGATGTATGCCTACATGGCTATTTGGTTAATACAAATATATTTTATCGATGGTGTCCATATTTGCATTCTAAATTGATGGTTCAATAGATATGAGCTACGTGTATTCAAGTGTATACTTTACAACTTACGTGTGTTCCAATGTATACTTTGTGGCTTACATGTTTTCATGTGTATACCTTGTATTCATGCATATACTTTGTATTAATTTGTGTATACTATGCATTCGTGTGTATACTTCTTGAGGCTTATGTTTTTTTGAGTACTTGTGCTTCCCTTATTCACATGTACATGGTTAACTTATTCACATGTATAATTATTAATTGGTTAGCCCTAGCATTGATCATTGGTGTCCTTCATGGTTTGTCTTGAATATTAATTGATTGATGCTAAACAACTTTATCTAAAAGAAAAAAACATGTTTTCAATTGGTATTCCATGAAATGATTCATAAAAAGATTCCAATATGTTCTTGATGTGTCACCATATAAACACGTCGAAAGATTTATATGTCAAATTTTTGCAATATTATTTCTTGTATACAAAATGGAATCGGGAGAAAGGAAGTTATAATTTATAATACAAATAAGAAATTGACTCAACGATGTCCTAGACCCTCGAATAGGTCTATTTAACAAAGCAACGTGCTCTCAATCACTCTTCCAATTGCAAAGAACCATTGTTTATGCAGAGTGGCTCAACCAAGTTGTGATTTGACATGGCTTCTCTCAAGTATGCCCCCTAAGACTCCAACATTCACTTGACTCAACAGGGTAACTCAACTACCCAACCATGGAATCTATCAAACCAGACATGACCAACTTACAAATTTGCAACTTTAGACTACTCCAACCTGATGACTACAACTAATGACCTCTAAACCCACACAAATGGCTTAGAAATAGACTTATTACATCAAAAAAACTCCATTATTGCACAGTTATATACAATTCACAAATTTTCCTTCAAAGGCTACAAAGACAACTTCTAGTGCAAGATTGATATTTTCACATGTTTGATCAATAGACCCAAAACTCACCCTAAAACATACCTAATGGTCTTAATTTACCTTATTCAAGACAAAACATGCTCAAAATACCCACAACAACCTATTGACCAACCTATTCACCATTAGATAATCAAAGATTGAGGGTGAGGTGTAGGTGCTCTTGCACCAATTGGTAAGCATTGATCATACACTTTTTGTGTGGAATAGTCAGACTTCTCAACCATCATTTGTATGTTTTTCTTTTCCATTTTTTTGCATGCTATCATAAGGGATCAAGCTGGTTGAATGCAACTCAGAACAATTTTGTGTGTTTGGGTGCGAAAGAGGATTATTCCTAGCATAAACCTACCTATCGGGATGTGTTGGAGCAGTTAATTTGGTCACACGAATTGCTAAATGAAAGTTGCACCACTTTGCAACTTTACACTACTCCCATTTGACACTTTTTCCATCAAGTGAAAATTGGACACCACAGGAAAACGACTTCGAGATAACGAAAAATAAGAGAGGTTATTGTAGAGGGGCCCTACGCAATCTCATAAGCTCAAATGGAGAGGTCTTAAGCATCACAGTTTTTGATTAATATCTTGTCAAAGTTTGCTTCCCTTTTGCACTTTGGACCCTTAAGGGATCGATCCGGTTGAACGTAGCTCAAATCGATTCAACCTGTTTGGGTGTGAAAGAGGACCATGCTTGGTGTAAAAATACATATCCGGACACGTTTGAACAGTCTGTTTGGTCACACGAGTTGTAGAACAAAAGTTGCACCACTTTGCACTGCTTGCATTTGACACTTTTTCCATCAAGTGAAAATCCATCGCTATGGGAAAACTACTCGGAGATAGCCAAAATCGAGAGAGGATTTTATAGAGGGGCCCAACGCAATAATTTAGGATTAGACAAGAAGTTTCTAAGCATCATGGTATCCGAGTAACAACATGCTAAAGTTTGCAGTCATTTTGCACTTTGGACGCTAAAGGGATCAATCACGTGGAACGTAGCTCAGAGAAATTTCACATGTTTGGGTATGAAAGAGGACCATGCCTATTGTAAAAATACCTATTCAGACGTTTTTGGAATAGTTCACTTGGTCACATGAGTTGCAGAACAAAAATTGCACCACTTTGCAACTTTGCACCGCTTGCATTGGACACTTTTTCCATCAAGTGAAAATCTGCCAACACGGGAAAACCACTTTGAAATAGCCAAAACCAAGAGAGGTTTTTTGTAGAGGGTCCCAACACAATCTTATAGGATCAGATGAAAATTTTCTAAGCATCAAGTTATCCGAGTAACAAAATGCTGAAGTTTGCAGCCATTTAGCACTTTGGACTCTTAAGGGATCGATCCAGTTTAACATACCTCAAAGCGATTATGCATTTTTGGGTGCGAAAGAGGACCATGCCTATTGTAAAAATACCTATTCAGGTGCATTGGAACATTCCACTTGGTCACATGAGTTTCAGAATGAAAGTTGCACCACTTTGCAACTTTGCACTGCTTGCATTTGACACTTTTTCCATCAAGTGAAAATCCACCGCCATAGGAAAACCACTCCAAGATAGCCAAAACCAAGAGAGGTTTTTGTAGAAGGGCCTAACACAATTCTATAGGAATAGACGAGAAGTTTCTAAACATCATGGTATCTAAGTAATATCATGTTGAAGTTTGCAGCCTTTTTGCACTTTGGACCCTTAAGGGATCGATCCGATTGAACGTACCTCAGAGCAATTCCGTGTGTTTGGGTGCGAAAGAGGACCATGCCTAAACTAAAAATATCTATTTAGACACATTGAAACAGTCCTCTTGGTCACACGAGTTGCAGAGTGAAAGTTGCACCACTTTGCAACTTTGCACTGCTTGCATTTGACACTTTTTCCATCAAGTGAAAATATGTCGCCACGGGAAAACCACTCCAAGATAGCCAAAACCGAGAGAGGTTTTTGTAAAGGGGCCCAACATGATCATGTAGGATCAAACAATAAGTTAATAAGCATCATAGTATCTGAGTAACAACATGCCAAAGTTTGCAGTCATTTAGCACTTTGGACTCTTAACGGATCGATCTGGTTGAACGTAGCTCGGAGCGATTCCGCGTGTTTGGGTGTGAAAGAGGACCATACCTAGCATAAACATACCTATATGAACATGTTGGAATAGTCCACTTGGTCACATGATTTTTAGAACGAAATGTGCACCACTTTGCAACTTTGCACTGCTTTCATTTGACTCTTTTTCTATCAAGTGAAAATCTGCCGCCACGGGAAAACCACTCCAAGATAGACAAAACCAAGAGAGGTTTTTGTAGAGGGGCCCAACGCGATCTTGTAGGATCAGATGATAAGTTTCTAAAGTGAAAGGGAATAATTTTTATGGGGTTTATGTTGTTGCCCTTGTAGATTTTGATGGGAAAGGGCATGAAAAATAAGGTTTCACCCTAGGGTTTGATAAAATATTGCAATTAGAGGTTGGGAATTTTCCTTTTGAGTTTGTGTGGGTGATTCGAAGAAGGTTTGAGGTAGTGGCATGTTATGGTAAGGTGTGGAACCAATCATTTCAATAAACCCTCTTTATACTAGCATAAAATAAAGGTTTTGGTTTGGCATGGTAGAGTGAGTTTCTCCTGAGATAAATTGTGGATCTGAGGGTTTGGATACATGATAATTGCTGCCCCAACAAGTTTTTGGGGTTGTTAAATATTTAAAGGTATGTTCTTTCGTAAATTAGGCCTAGTTAGCCTAATGAGGACAGTGAAGAAGGTCATTTTTTATGCACATGTTCCAAGATAGTCACTATTGATTTTGAAGTATGTGTTGTAACTCAATAATATCTATCTAGATCAGTCATTTTTTTCTTAAGTCATTTGAGAATTTTTCCTCAAAAAACCACTTGGAGCCATACTTTTCACTTGGAAATTCATGATAAAACCTTGTAGCGGCAACTCCACCTTTGTTTCTTGAATTCCCCTGAACAGATAAACACACACACACCTAAAACATCCTAAGACTAACTTAATCCACTAATCTAAACTATCAAATTTAATGGAGTAGTCGTTAGTGGTTATCTAGACTCTCAAAGCCCCAATCTTGAGGGTTTACTGACCAAATTGAGAAAAATCAGTTCAAACTAATGATAAACTCAATTGATACCCTCAATGGATACCCTCCTAAATAGATTAAAATGAAAGATACTTCACTATTCTACCTTAAAAAACAAGATTCAAGGCCTTAAACTATTGTATAGGGTGTACAAATTAATGAACAATTGGAAAAACTCATAAAATCACTAAAATAGGGACTTTATTGATTGTAAATATTCAAGATTATAAAAGATCTATGTTTTTCTCGACCTTACATGCTTTATATCACTTATTTAATCACCTAATGACCTCTTTGAGACTTTGAATACATTACATATGACCTTCACATGACCTTTTTCACATTGTTTACATTTCAAAATTCAAATTTTGCAAATTTTCCTATTGAAGGCATTTAGAGAACAAGGTGCTACTGCACCAAACATTAACTCCAAAATTATAGTATTTGAGTAAATCTCATTACAATGCCTTAGGTACTTCATTTCACAGATCTTTACAATGTCACTCATACATTTGAGATTCTCTTTGAATGTCTACATCATAGGTGTTCATTATGAGGTTAACTTCAATTGAGTAACTTGAGATTCCCTTGCTAAGCTTCACATGCTCTTTTATAATGGATTGAAATCAGAATTGAGATTTTTCAAGATCATCAAAATAAGGATGTTGCATTTTTTTTTTGGCTGAGATTCTCTTTGATGGCTCATAAATCAACATTTTTTGCAATGAGAGATCAATCAATTTTTAGTAGTTTACTTACAAATACACAAAGTAAAATAGAAAAAGAAAGAGCATCCAAAATGGAAATGAAATGAAAATAGATGGAAAGCACTTACAGATAGGTATGCAGTTCTCACAACTTAGTCACTCCTGGTCATACATCTTCAATGGGAATTCCAGCATACCTATTGCACACAACACCTCTCATCAATAGAGTAAGTTGAAATTTGAGATGCTCTTATAATGTCTACATCATAGCTGCTCATGATAAGGTTAACTTCAAATGAATAACTTGAAATTACCTCACCAAGCTTTCCACACACTTTTCTAATGGCTTAAAATCATGATTGAGATTTGTCAAGATCATCAAAATAAGGATGTTGCATTGCTTTTCTGGTTGACATTCTCTTGGATGGCTCGTATATTTGCATTTTATGCAAGGGGACACCAATCACTGTTTAGTAGGTTACTTAGAAATAGACAAAGTAAAATAAGATGATAGAATTTCCATCAAACAAATTAATGTGCATAAAAGTATAAATTAATAAGAACCAATGTGCATATACTTACAAATTAATCCAATGAATCATTTGGGTCTACTCTACTCTTTATCGTGTCAAGTATTGCCTCATGGTCAGACTCACAGACCTTCCACAAGGTCTTGTTCAAAGGTCTACTCCCATATTTGATCAAACGAACATTGGATTCCACAAAAAAAATTGAGTAATGAAGAATCTTACGATGCATGTCAAAGTCTTAAAATAGCCAATGTTTAACACTTGAATGTGGGTACCTTCTAAGCCACATTCTAGTAACCACGATTGAGCCTGTAGGGTATTCGATGGTTTCTCCATCTATAATTGGGGCCTCCAATTTATTTTTGGCCTCAACACAATGACACAAGTAATAGTTTTTTCCCTCTTCATTGTCTTCATCTGCAATAACTGCATAAACATTCCCTGCATAGATATGTGCAACAAATCTCTTGAAATTAGTCAACATTATGAATACACTACAAAGTAAGATAACGATATGGAATTTCTACAACTAAGCAAGTAGATATATCACCTAGTTGAACTAGATTTGATACGTGGTCAAAGTAGACCGATGATTCCATCTATGTCAGTTCCAATGTCATTAGAGGGCGATACATGTGAAGTGGGCTAAGATAACTTGTCAACCATTTGTCAACCCACTCCCCTGACTCACAATCATTCCAAGCTTGCATTGTACATGAAGAACAAAAGAATTCCATCTTATGTGTATTGATACTCCATGAACCTGCATTTGAGCTAAGGAAAGAGTGTACCTCACTTGATCTTGTTAGTGTACAACAATCCTCATATGGTGCAATGTTGGTATCATCCATAAACCAAAAAAATATATGAACTGAAGACATACCTTCATTACCTAGACCCATCGAAACATTACACCACTCGATGATTGATTTTGCATCTATCAACTTTGCACTGTATTTATACTTTAACTCTTCTTGTGCTAATGCTCTTTTCACACATGATCCTACACCATCATGCTCCCCCTTTCCATGCCCGACCTCACAAAAGTTCCACATTTGTTGAACACTTATAATGATTTGCATCCTGCACAACTAGTGGAAAATGCACAAGTTCTTGAACTGTGCTCCACAGTTATCTGACCATATTATATGTTGGTCGTATGATATGCCTCTCTAAGCCAAACCATTGTAGAACATCTGGAAGCAACCTTACATGAACTTTGGAGAATGTGTGCAATCATCACTAATGTAAAAGTGGTACTCCCTCAATACCTTCCTTTGGTCATTTGTACTATCAGATGCATGAATGAATGTTATGTGCACAAATAGTGAAACCTGTGTGGAGTTGTAATATTGTGATTGCACCTCATGCTATGGTTGTAGAGTGTAGTTCTCTACAAATTCAACCACTGATACTATGTTTCCAACTGGAAAGGTGTCTTTACATAGCTTGAATTGTGTGTCCAACCATCGGGCTCTATGGTTATGCATTGCATACTCCGATAGTATATTATCATGAAACATGGACATAAACTGGTACACTTGAATCTTCTCAATAACCAAATCACACCTTTTTTTCTTGAGACCCATCTTATTTAGTATATGCCACAATTTTATACTTCTCGAACTCTACTAGTTTTTGTCCCACCTCATCTGTGCTTTCCATATGTTGACATAGTGGCATACGCTGGAAGCCACCGCAATGCTCACATGAACCATCCAAGCATGTTGTGTTGTAGAATATTTGGCCATCCTCTATTTCACATAATTTTTTTGATAAGAACTCTCTTGAAGATTTTGGTGGGGCTTTAATGCCACAATCTTGCAAAACATCATTAGTATGCAAATCTAAACATATAGAACGATAAACATCATAATGGTTAGAGAATTCAATATGTAGTCTACAACAACAATTAGTGCATGTTTGATTTATCTTGGCATAAAAAGGTTTAAGCATTTCAAAAAATCTTTGAGAAATACTAATTTGAGGATAACCATTTTCAAATTTATGAAAAACATGGGGCTAAGTCATATCCAAAAATTGCTTTGGATGTGGCTCACGATTTTGACAACTGATTCTCCTTCTTACCACATCCATTTGATTCGGAGATGGCCTTGTGTTATTCTTCCAATACTCTTCAATTAGTGTTCTCAAGGCTTCGACAACTTCTTTATCTTTTCGTAACAATCTCCCCAAGAATGCCCATAATTCATTTGAATTAGTGCCCTCAATTCTTTGCGCCATTGAATGGCTCTTGATAAAGTTTTTGAACTAATTCCTATTTTTTCACTCATCTTTCTAATGAGACGAGCTCTCTTTGTTTGATAGCTTACCAAATTCTATGTAATGACACATCGGGTGACATTACTATACTTTGAGCATGAGGTCTTACCCACACTCTCATAAGCATCCATTAAATTATTCACAATAGTGTCTTCACTCGATGCATTCGATGTTCTCAACCCAAGAGTCTTCATGATGTTCCTATACTTTACATCCTACATCATTTCAACAAATAGTTGACATCTTGCGGTCTCATTTAGCCTTTCAAAGAAGAATTTCTAAATCTTATCAGCATATCTTCTACAAGTGCATGTTGTAATCTTACCTTCCATGTTCTGCAAAATATCCTCATCAATATTAATCAAATAATTTGGTTTTCTACACAAAATTCTAGGTGGTGTTCTCCTAGGTACATACATCTCAACATTAGGAATTTCATCAATATTTAATTGAGGTGGGCTAGATTGCGTACCTTCGATCGAGGGTGGAGAAGAAGACATACCTTGAGGTTCATGTGGGGATGATGGCATACCTTCTTCATCAAATCTAAGTGATGATGTACTCTCAACTTGAGATGTGTTGTATGGTGTACAACAATATTCACTTGTGGTAGATGGTGTCCCTCCATATTCACTTGCGGTAGATGGTGTCCCTCCATATTTTCTTGTGCTTAATGGTGTCCCTTCATATTCACTTGTCATAGAGGGTGTGTCTCCAACTACAGTATCTGAATCTGTCTTACCACGGTGCTTTCACATTCATTCCTTTTGTGCTGCCAATCCCTTTTCTCTTTTTAACGGTTGAGGTTCCTCTTCAATTGGATTGTTTTCATCAATAGTTTCCAGTTTCTTCTTTTCGCGATATGCCGCCGCCCGAACTCTCTCCTTTTATTTGAAGGTTTCATTCTCTTCGTTTGTTCGTTTCCTCTTTGTATTTTTCTTCAACATGGCGGATAATTCTATCTATAGCATGGACAAGCATACAAAATGTCAACTGATGTCATTTATATGCATACAAACTGTGGAAGCATACATGGTGTGGGAGCACCATTGAATGAAAATTTTTAATTCAAGAAGTTGTTGTATAGGATTTAGGAAAACATCGATGAAAATAATGATTTATAATATTTGAAGGAATATCATCAATAAATAGGTGAGGGAATGTTGTTTGTGTGCAGGGGAGGTCTAAAAGGGTGTTGGGCATGAAGCCCTAGAGTGAAATTTTGAGTTTTTCATGAGATTTCAAGTGGTTTTGATATGCTAAAGTGTATTTTGCATTGAGACAACATGGTTTCTTGTTGATATCAGTTTTTTCAGACTATTTTAGACCTGTTTGAAGTATTCATAAGATTATGTGAGGGTTGGATGAGTTTTTTTCAATAAACCACTAGTTTCTTGGGTAAAAAGGAGGGTTTTTGGTGCATGTGAAGATGGGTAAAAGCAAGGTTTGTGTTTTTTTTTAGTCTAAGATCTTTATCTATGTTAAATAAGGTCTATGATACCAATATTAATATGTATTTAGTTATTTTGAGTCATTCTAGGTTTTAGGGGGGAGATTTGGCTTGACATTTGCAAAATATTGCATTTTTAGCAAAGTTGTCAAGAGATAAGTTAGTTAAGAAGTTACAAAAATAGTTAGATGCATTGGGGGAGTTGAGTTTGAATTGAATAAAGATAAATATCATGTAAATTCTTTAATGGAGGCCGCTCTTCAAGATTTGAATAAAATAAAATAAAGGAATTCTCTGATTTTTGTGATTTTCCTGTGTTTTCCTGTGTTCTTTCTCTGTGTACGGACCCGTACAAGTGTGTGATGCCTTGAAGGTTTGGGAGATAATGGATGCATGAATTTATCTTCACTTGAATAAGGTTTGGTTTCTTAATACCATTTTAGAAGAGATATTCAGTCATTTCTCCAAGTCTGCCTTGTTTTGACAATGTAAGGGTTTGAAGCTATAATGTATTGATTTTCACCAATCCACCCATTGTAATGGATCTGTAACTTGGTGGATTGGTGTGTAACATAATAAGGTAGATTTAAAATGTCTTTGGGATTCTGGAAGAGAATGGGTTTGGTTGGTGGAATGATGTACTAGGCTGGCCAGAGCACATTTCTATGTGAAAGTGAATAACCATGATGGTGATTCTAAAAAATAATGAGTGTAATGGAATTGTGAGTGTTTGATAAGTTTTTGCAAAGGTATTGGAAGGTTTTTGGACACTTGGGAGGAATGGGAGAGGCTTGGAGTTGTTAAATCCTTGAAAACCCTTGTTTTTGCTTATGTTTTGGAGGGTTTATTGGGATAGTAGGGTAATGACCTTATGTGGGTAAAGTAATCATGAAATTGGTGGTTTGGTATCATGAACATTGAATTTTATTGGTGTTTGAGTGGAAACCTCACCTTTAAAAGGTACTTCCTTTGCAAATTTGGGGTCATTGGGAACCCTTTTGCTAGGTAGGCTTATTGGAAGTCAAAGATAGTCCAAAGAAATCACCCCTGGTTCTGATGTATGTTGTGTGCCTAGAATCGGGTTGATGCAAATTTTTAGGAACCCAAGATACAAATTTACACAACTTCTCTCAAATATGTCAACCAAGACATCAACCTTCAATTGACTCAATAGGACAACATGGTTACCTAACAACCATGACTCTTCATTATGACTCCAAATTGAAATTTGATGCAAGAAAAGAGTGTCAAAACATTCAATATTTCAGCATCTTGACATTCAACCACCTACAAAAATAAGATCAAACAAACTCTTCTAAAAGCCACTTTTGACCCAAAATTGCCTTGTAGGCTTCAGAAACCAGTTTTAGGGATTTTTCTCACAAACCTCCAAAAACACCTATCAAAAAAAAATTGATCTAGATATCCATTTCAGTGGTATGAGACATATAAAAAATCCACATATGACTCATTTAAGACACTTTCCTCAAAATGAAAAATTTCACTATTTTAGGGCCCAAATCCACCACCAGGCCTCCATGACAAAAAAATATTCTTGTATTAGGTTTCACTAACAATTATCAAGCTTTGAGGACTCCAAGTACTCATTCAATCAACAAATTTCAAAACCCTCTCTAGAACCTAGGAAACAAGGGTTTTTAGGCCTCCTTACTGAAACTATACCTTCCACAACTTACCAATTCAAAATAACTGCCAAAATACTTCTCTATAGGTCCCCCCAAGCTTAATTAACCCTCATCTTCCCTCTGGAAATGCTGCACCCCTCTTTCTTAGGTCTACGCCATTGTTTTCTATGAGAAAATAAGGTATTTCCCCTTAAACCAACATCATTCATGAGGAAAATTTAAACTTGTTCTTCTATAATCCTAAGAACATCCTAATTACATCCTACATGGTCACCCCATCAATTCAAAAAGAGCACAATAGGTGGGATTCCATCTAAGACATTGAATTGCCCTCAAACCCTTATCTGTTCAAGAACCCGATTTCTAGAAATTTATGAATTCCAAGCACAAAGTTCAATGAAAACCTCTTCAAAGGGAGCCAAATTAAAGTAGAAACATTAATTTATGGAATAATATAAATTTCACAACATTAATAAGCCTGTACAGGGTCTGCAAACACACAAAAAGCAATGAGATCTTCAAAACAATAGTGTAAATGCAAGTTTCTTTCTTATTCAAACTTCACCAACCTCTTGAACAAGGCCATATCAGGTTATTAAATACAATTTTAGGCCATTTTCCAACTGATCCATGTCCATAACCAACCTATAACCACTTGTTAACTACCAAGACCTTCATTTGCCTTAAAAGTTGCTAACATTGACAACTTTTGCTAAATAAGCAACATTATGCAACTTTGTTGTCCAAGACACCTAAGACCACTCAAACACATTTATTTCATCCCTAATACAAATTATAGACTCTTGTCTTTCACTTCCATTTACAATTTGAATAATTTTCCTTTAAAGATTATATGGCAAAATTGACAATTTTCTGGAGCAAGAGTGCATACTTGCACATTTGATCACCAAACTCACAAAATCCCTAAATACATGAAATATTGGTCTATTTAGACCTTATTTTCAATAAAATCTATGACAAAGCATCTAAAAAATCGTGAACTCACCCAAAGACCTTAAGACAAATTGTCACCAAAGTAGATTTTGAAACATGCTTGTAGGTGCCCCTGCACCACGGGTTTGGAATACTACTAGGGAAAGCATGCTCAAATGGTGATTTTTGGTGAGATATCTGGAACCTATTTTGGATGTTGATCTAAGATCATGTATTTTTCATTTGGAGTAGGTATCCATCCCTCTCTACATCAGTTTTATGATTTGGCACTTTCATGAGTGATTTTGTGGAAATATGAAATCAAGTGAAATTGAAGGATTTTGATGAAAAGATGACTAAGTTTGTTGGTTGATCTTCTTCAATTTAAGTTAGGTTCAGAAGTAACCTTGATGATTTGTGGATCCTGGTAGATGCTCTACATCAGGTTTAAAATGGTAATTGACAAGTGTATATAATTGTGTAATTTAAAATGTGCATTGACAACCTAAGGTTATAATGACAAACAAACAATGATCAACATGGAATATGCAAAATAACAAAAATGAAATCAAGCCATAATAGAATGAAAGAAAATGTGTAAAGACTTCACATGCCTAAAAAACCAGACTTTCAAATGGAGGAGTTCAACCCAATTATGTAGCCTTAGCTTCTTCTTTCTTCAAACTCCACAATAATTTGACTTTTTCAAAAGCTTATTCCCCTCCAAACTTCAATTGTATATCAATTTTCAATGGAATTCAAACTTGAATATGTCTTTCAACGTGTAAAATTTTCTATTTCATCCAAAGGTGGTAGAAAGATCATGGAAAAAGTGGTGGAATGTGAAAATAATTCTTCCACACTTCACAACATCGTAAAAAAACTACTTTTTATCAGAGCACGAGCATGACCAGGAGAATACACAGAATGTGGGCCTTGACATCACAATTATATTGATTTTTTTTACCATTTTTAGTGGAAGACAAAACACGCTTATGTTATGACACAAGCACGCTATTTCTTGCTAAAATGGTAACATCTCTACTACTTCAAAACGTGCTCGATTTATATGAAATATGGTTTTTTTAATAGATTTATTTTCTCCCTATTTGTCTATACCCTCTATCCTAATTCTATATCTCTCCCCTGTACCCTTATAGTAGAGGAGATAGAGGTGAGTGTTTGTGTGTGTGAGAGAGAGAGGTAGAGGGAGGTAGGTTTGAGGGTTTAGGATTTAAGGGGTTAGTGTTAAAGGTAGAGGGTGTATGATTGAGAGAAAGATAGTGGGAGAAAGAAAGATTGGGAGAAGGAGAAAGAGAGAGTGGGAGAGATAGAGAGAGAGAGAGAGAGAAAGAAAGAAAGAGGGGGGAGATGGATATAGAGAGGGAGGGAGAGAGGGGGAGAGTGGGAGAAAGAGAGAGAGAGGGAGAAAGTGGGAGAGAGGGAGAGAGAGAGAGAGAGGGATAGAGGAGAGGGTTAAGAGTTAGAGGAGAGAGTGAGAGAAAGAGGGAGCAAGAGGGAGAGAGGGAGGGGGACAGAGAGGGGTAGAAAGAGATAGTGGGAGATATGGAGATAGAGACAGAGGGAGAAAGGGGGAGAGTGGGAGAAAGAGAGAGTGTGAGAGAAAGAGGGAGAGAGAGGAAGAGAGGGAGGCGGAGGGAGAGGGGTAGAAAGAGATAATGGGAGAGAGTGGGAGGGGGGAGAGGGGGAGAAAGAGAGTGAGAGAGAGGGAGAGAGGGAGAAAGAAATAGTGGAGAGATGGATATAGAGAGAGAGGGAGGGAGGGAGGGGGAGAGTGGGAGAAAGTGGGAGAGTGGGAGAGTGGGAGAGAATAGGGAGAGAGGGAGAGAGGGAGGGAGAGGGAGAGGGGGAACCCTAAACCCTCAACCCTTAAACCCTAATCCCTCAACCCCTATACCCTCTTAATCCCTCAACCCTCAACCTTGAAACCCTAATCCCTCAAACCCTATACCCTCTTAATCCCTCAACCCTCAACCCTCAACCCTTAAACCCTAATCCCTCAACCCCTATACTCTCTTAATCCCTCAACCCTCAACCCTCAACCCTTAAACCGTAATACCTTAACCCCTATACCCTTTTAATCCCTCAATCCTCAACTCTCAACCCTTAAACCCTAATCCCTCAACCCCTATACCCTCTTAATCCCTCAACCCTTAAACCCTAATCCCTCAACTCCTATACCCTCTTAATCCCTCAACCCTCAACCTTCAACCCTTAAACCCTAATCTCTCAAACCCTATACCCTCTTAATTCCTCAACCTTCAACCCTCAACCCTTAAAACCTAATCCCTCAACCAATATACCCTCTTGATCCATCATCCCTCTACCCTCAACCCTTAAACTATAATCCCTCAACCATCAACCCTTAAACTCTAATCCCTCAACCCCTATACCCTCTTAATCCCTCAAACCCTATAACCTCTTAATCCATCAACCCCTATACCCTCTTAATCCCTTAACCTTCAACCCTTAAACCCTAATCCCTCAACCCCTATACCCTCTTAATCCATCAACCCTCAACCCTCAACCCTCAACCCTCAACCCTCAAACCCTAATCCATCAACCCTTATACACTATAAATCCCTCAACCTTCAACCCTCAACCCTTACACCCTAATCCCTCAACCCCTATACCCTCTTAATCCCTCAACCCTCAACCCTTAAACCTTAATCCCTCAACCCTCAACCCACAACCCTTAAAACCTAATCCCTCAACTCCTATACCATCTTAATCCCTCAACCCTCAACCTTAAACCCTTAAACCCTAATCCCTCAACTCCTATACCCTCTTAATCCCTCAACCCTAAACTCTCAACCCTTAAACCCTCTTAATCCCTCAACCTTCAACCCTTAAACCCTAATCCCTCAACCCCTATACCATCTTAATCCCTCAACCCTCAACCCTTAAACCCTAATCCCTCAACCCCTATACCCTCTTAATCCATCAGCCCTCAACCCTTAAACACTAATCCCTCAACCCCTATACCAGCTTAATACCTCAACCCTCAACCCTCAACCCTTAAACCCTAATCCATCAACACCTATAACT